>JAJQXH010000008.1:1097500-1210000 GCA_022343465.1 Oscheius sp. G VE-2021
ATGTTTTACAAGTATTATTAAAGGATATATTTTACCGATAAACACTTACTGTATTCTGTATTGTTGGCTAAAAATTAAAATGTTCAATTCTCGGCGAAAAAGCAGACACAACCAAAAATTGTTATGCTTCCATTTCAGTTTTTGTGGTTAGAATGTAACGAATTGAATAGTTTTTCAATAATAAAATAGTTGTATTCAATCAAATCAACACAACAATAAACGTCTGACAAAAAATTCTGCGTAATGGGAATTTGAAATTCAAACAAAATAATTTTAAGAAAATAAAAAAACCCTCTCGTGAATTAACTTTTTTCAAATTATATGAATGTTTCAAAATTTAAAAATATCAGTAGGCGACAAAGATTAACTATTTTGAATTTTTGAAAGTTGTTTAATAAATATTTTACAATATCCGTGGTTTATTGGTGAAAAAGACAATTCAAGTAAACATTTTGGTTGTTAATGCTATAATTTTTCTTGTTCAAACAAAAATTGTTTTTGATAATGACATCCATGTTTGAAAAAAAATAGAATAGTAATGCAGGAGTACAAAATTGATTGAATTTTTTCGCGCAAAACTATATATTTTGCAAACCTTTTTTAGTTTGCGGCTACGCATCACTTGATTATCCTCAACTTGTGAAAATTCATTATCTCACTGATTGAAACACTACAACAATCTTTTATTATAACAATTCCAGCCCAAGTTAGGTTAACATTTTTATTCTCACGGGTAAAGTTTGTTGGCTGCTTTGTCAACATGGCAAAAATATAATTTTTTAAACTGTATAATGAGATTGCAAAAATCGGCATAGTTCAAAAAGAACTAACTTTTTAGATAGTCAATTAAACCTCTCTGAAATTAACTATTATCCCAGTTTCCCAATTATTTAAATGTTTTATCCACATATGATTCTTTTAAAACACTGTTTTCACAATCATTTCGGGAGCCATAATGGTTTACTGGTTTAGAAGAAAAACAATTCAAGTAATATGTAGAATAAGATACAAAAACTATGAAAGGTTTTGGAATAGGCGTAATTAAATTTGTTATTTTTAAATTTTGTCAGGTACATGTTTTGCAATAGATATTAAACGCATTTTTATCAGTGAGGTTGATTATGAATTCATGGAACTGGTCGCTTCCTGCCAAATATGTAGGCGCTTTTCACCATCCTGTACTGGCTTTTGTAAGAAAGACCTTCAAAGAGTTTTATATCCTGTGCCTCTTTGCCTTACGTCTGACTTAATGACGAGGTCATTCACACAGTGACCAATAATAAACCAATGATATTTGTTGGTGTTTGTTTGTCGGGTTAGAAGACGGAAAATTATGAACAAAAACCATGGAGTTCCAATAAATACAGTAAAATAATAAAGTCCGATATACTTAAAAGCCAAGATGCTAAACAAGCAGTTTCCCATTTGGGTGTTGTTTTGATATCAGAAATTCTCTAATTTATGGTCTCCAGACTGTAAATAGTATAAAAATGTATCCCCACTGTGGTCACTAGGAATTGCTGGTATTAAAAACAAAAAAAAGAGGCGTTGTAAAACACGTTTTTAGATTTTGCCACTTTTACTTTTTTAAATTGGAAATTATCGAACTGTTTCAATTAATACACTAATCAACTTACAAACGCTGTTTCTAATGAGCTGAAACACACCAAAATTTAAATCAATTCCTTTATTGCAATTTGGCAATTTACCAAAATGTCAGGATAAAGGTGTCGCCAAACCTAGCCCCTTATTCAGGCTTTAGCCTGATCAAATGAGAGTATACGTGTATGGTCTCCTGACCACAAAATACAAAAACTTGTAGCACCACGGTTTCCAGGAATTCATTATCGAAATAACAATGAAAAGAGACTGAAACAATTTAAGAAGGATTTTAAATCCATTTTAGCATAATTTCGAAAGTTTCACTTATTTCACTAATGATTTTGCAAATTTTCGAGCAATTGCTAGTCCGCCTACTTTTAAAAAAATCAAATATCTCCGTTTTCTGAAATGTCAAAAACTTTTAAAGCCGATTTCAAATGCATAGTTTTGAAGAGAATCTTAAAATCAACAGTTTGCTTATTTTGCATAAAATGTTGATAAAAAAGTTTTGTTTTTAAAAGAAATTTTGCTTACTGTCACGCCGTTATAATTGATTGCAATCAGAAAATTCAGAAGGAAAAGTGAAATATGACAACTCTGTACAAATGAATCAAATTGAACTTATACTGGGAATCATATTATTCGTGATTATTTATGTTTTAAGTTTAATGAGTTTTTTTCAGCTGAATGTATAAGTTTATATTCTTGTACTACTTATCACAGCTCTTATCTATGGTGGTCGGTCCGTGGTTTACTGGTTAAGAAGACAATTCAAGTAATCAATGTTCCTGTAGCATACGATACAAAAACTAAGTAGGTTTTTGGAATTGGCGTAATTGAATTTGTTATATATAAATATGGTCAAATACATGTTTTATAATAGATATTAAACGCATCTTTATCATCAGATCTAGTCAAATCAACGCTTTTGTAGAATGCCTTGGGGAGAATATTGAGATTGGCGACAGTCCAGGTCGGCTTGGTTTCTCTATTGAAAAACTTAGACATTATATCCTGCACGATGCACATAAAACCCTCTCTGGTCCGCCCATAGGTTTCTTCGTAAATAGATATAGATAATCTATTTCTCTTACCCTCCCTCTCCCTCACCCTCACCCTCTCTCTCTAACTCTCTCTCTCTCTCTCACTTGCTTTCTCTGTCCAACTTTTGCCGTCTGTTCTCTTATCTTTTTCCTTTTCACTAATTTTCAATTTTTCGTCGGAGAAAGCGGCACAGCGATCTCTCAATGCCAGAAAGAGTTGAGTGAGAAACTAGGGAAAAGAACTAGTTTTATATTGTCAGTAAAACATTTATTTTATAATAGTTTTTTTAAACCAGTCAAGCGTCCAACGATAATAGCCTTCTAAAATTGTCGGAATAATTTGCCTTTGAGTAAAATATGGTTATTTTTGTTAATGTTATGGATACCAAACGTTACCTTAGAGTGGGCGTTTTGACTTACTCGAAGATTTTGTTCAATATAAATAATATATTTTTTGATTTCCGCGTTGCATTAAAAAAATAGTACGCATTTGCCTTTTTTTTAAGTGAAACAGCCAATTTTTAAACTTTAGCCCATGTTTTATAATGATATTGTAGCTTGGGATTTTTCACAATCTAACTGAAACTTAACAAACGTTTTTAAAAATAAGATGGATTTAAAAAAAATACTTCAAAAAAGGAAATCAAAAAATATATTATTTATATGTTTCAATGTGTGCAAATTTTCAGTATCTAAGCCGCATGTGCTTCCTAATCCTTTCAATCTGATAAGAAACTTTTTTTTCTGTAAAATGATTCTGTAAAATGCAATGCAAAATGATTGATGCCGCTGTTATAAAATAAATGTTTTACTGACAATATATTGTCAGAAGTTGAAACGGCTCACGCTTCCATTCCTTAGTCGCAGATCGCCACTTCGCATATTTTTGTCCAAGTTCTAAGAACAATTAAGCTTGGGCCTTATCGTAATTACCGTGTTATCGTTTTTTGAATTTCACATTTTCACCTTATGTTCCTAAAATTTTTTTAAAAAAAATCAAACAGCGGAGGAATTAGATAAAGACTATCGTACCGCTGACTGCGTTTGCATATCCATTTCCAATTTCTTTTTATTTCAAGAAGAAACTTTTTTTCTAAAATTCAAAAAGAAAAGAGAGGTAAAGAAAAAGAATCAAAGAGAGGGAGAGAGAGAGAGAGAGAGAGAGAGAGAGATTCTTCCTTTTGGTACCACTTTTATCAGTCTTCTTTGGGCTCTTGTCAGAAGTTGAAACAAATAACAGAAACATTGACATAACCAAAATGTTTCATAACAATTTGCATTGACCAAGTTTCATGTAAAACAATAAGAACTAACCGACGAGCACCTCTTACAATTTGGAAAATTTTTATTTGTTACCGTAAGTTACACAACATTATCGGTCAAATTAAGCTTTGTTTTTTGTTTTTCTTAGTTTTCCAGTCAAGTTCATTATCCCCTTTTTAAGTTTATTTTCAACACAATTAACGAAGGAAACACTTTTCGTAGTTTTCGTTTTTGTAAGAACAATACAACTGAAACTATTTGTTTTAAAGTTTTATCATGTGCCTGTTTCACAAAATTGGTAATAGCAGGCAGAGATAAAACCAATGATTCCAACTTCTTAGCCACAAAATTTGGAACAGTGAAAGTAGTATTGATTGTTATCAAATATTTAAAAATGCAGTTTTGTTTTATAGCTTGCCTGTTTCATGATTACGGTAAGGTTTGTCTGAAATTTATTAAAAGTTTACATTGGCTTTTTAGCACAATTTGAAACAGTTGAACAAATCGATTGTTGAATTCTTTATCAAATTATGGCATTTGAACTAAACAAATTAAATAACAACATTTTTTTTAAAGACATTTTTATTTAAATTGGGTTTTCTTGATAAACAAAGTTCATGCTGCAGCCTATTACATTTGTAATATAATAGTTTTGTAAAGTAAAAAATGTATTGTAATGTAACAAAATTTGTAATGTAAAAAATTTATGTTAAGATTAAAAATGTAACATTTTAAATCTTTAAAAAAGTGACATTTAAAAAATCAGTTCCTTTGGTTTTCCTTTTTCGAAATGTTAGCTTTAATTGTAGAAGTTTATTTTAAATGAGTTTTTTAATAGTTTAGAAAAACTGTACAACAATTTAACGTTTCGTTAAACGGCTAATTTTACATTTGTAATTTATATAAATAAAAGTGAGAATTTCAAAAAAAAAAACTCAAAAATTCAAACTTTTTTATACACCTAAATGTTTCGTTCAAAAATCAAATAATTTAACATTTTTTCCATTTGATAGATTCACTCCAATATGAATATCCTAATTAGCTTATTTTTGCCTAGTCACAATATTCCTACCTTCATCAGAATTTGTCATTGGAATATGAATTTGTCCATTTTCTTCCTCATTTCTTCTTTTGTCTTCCTGCTCTCCGGTTGACTCTCCAGAATTATCCAAATTTTCAGAAAATGGTAGGTGTTTTTTTAGTTTGTATTTATAATCTATTGTTTCAGAAAGTCAATTATCTCATTTTCTTGTTTGTTCTCCTTATTTGTTGTGATTATTGCCAGGGATTGAAGTGTTATGAAGGCACCGTTTACGGTGGGGATTCGCAGGAGAAATCGGTGAGGGATAATTTTTTAATCAAGAAATTTATGGTTATTCAATTTTTTAATCATTTTTCAAAAATAAAAGTGAGGAATAAGGACCAGTCTTTAAAAGCTAGAAATCGGTCCAAGTCAGTCAACAGCCGATGGAAAAAACACTTAAAAATTGGGAAACTTAATTTATCTAATTTTGTTTCTTTAGGAAAACAAATTAATTTTGATCTAAGTCGCATCAGTTCTTAAAAAGCCGTGCAAAAAAAAAGAAAAAGAGCAGTCTAGTACCAAAAACATATTCTTCGAAACTGTCAGGACAAAATAGGAAAAGTGTTTATTTTTTGGTTACTGTAAATGTTTTGCTCTCCATATTTTCAAAGTGTTTCTAAAAGAGCAGTAGACAAGTTATTATGGAGAAATGTATGGTTACAACAAAAATGATAATGAAACAAAGTTTTAAAAATTGAAAGTTCTTAAATTGAGTGTTTCATAAATTTGGTTTCAACCTAACTGATTTTTGACATGCAATTTAACATAGTCATATAATTTTGAGTTATAGAAGTGATTACTAAGGAGAATTTTTATGCTTTTTCACCATTGAGCAATCCCAGCATGTATCAATGTATCAATAGTTTTCATTTTTCTTAAACTTTTCTAGGTTATGCGAAACAGCAAAACGAGAAAACTTTTAATAATCAATTTACTTAAAATTTTTGTTTTTAAAAAATCTGTGTGGCATTAGTCGATGTTGTGACCCAGCTAGATTAAAAGTAACCCAATTAAACCAAATAAAATTTATTCCTAGTCTGTTCCATTTCTTAAAACAAACTGTAAATGCGTGGAATCTATACCTAAAAGAAAGATAATTTTACAAGTTGTGAACATTTCCCGAAAAAAAAACATAATTATTTTTTCGCTTGAATGTTTCATAAAATTTTAATTCAAACTGCCGCAGCGGATCGATTTTCCAGAACTTTTAAAAGCTTTAATGTTTGTAAAGCTGCTCTATTGAAGTTAAAATGTTTAGAATTAGCATGAAAATAACCTTAAATTCAGCAAACATTTACCAAAAGACAGAAACATTTGTCAAATCAATTTTTTCATGGTTTTTATAGCTATTTTCCAATGATTTAAGGGCCTGGTAAAAAATCGATATTAATAACAAAGTTCGAGGCTAAGAAAATTTTTTAAAAAAAACCTTGAAAAAAAAATTATAGCTTTTAATTTACCAGGCCCGTTTATATACTTTTGCAATTTTGATTATTCAACAATTTAGGGACCGGTTACTGTAAAAGACGCTGTAACGTGTCTTTTCATCTTCGATGTGGATGTGAACGAATGCCTTAGTGAGAACACTGAATTAACGATGGAATCCAACGGAAAAACAATTGTATTTTTATTTTATTTTTGTAAAAACTTCACAATTTCAGAATTCACCCAATGTGGAATCCTGTAGTGACCCCAGAAAAGTTTCCAACAAAGTCCACATGTCCTGCTTCTGCAAAAGCGATTATTGCAACGATATGAAGTGGTACAATGTGAAGAAATTTTAAATTTTAAAATTTCAAAATTACAAAGTTAATTGTTTTAGAATTTTGTAACTAAGTTTCTGAAGACAAAAGAAGATGATGGTCAAGGACTGTCTTTATCAAATCGTCAGCAAGCTAAACAATGGTATTGTTTTCTTCAATTCTGCATAGTTGCGGTTTGACATACAACTCCACAGTTTCTATACTTTGACAGGACCACTCCAATGTTTCGTTGTGGGTACATAACATTTGAATGGTTTATTTGGTCAATTGCAATGACAGACAGTAACCATTATCGGCTAAATTAAAAATTTGATGTGCTTGGCACATCACTCCACTGTTTCATTAAAGTTATCGATTTTCAGCCAGTTTTAGAAAACAGTGGTCTCTAACAAAGTGCATTTACCCAAAGTTTTTTTTTTTCCATTTTTAAAGACATAAAAAATTTTAAATTTAAAAAAACTTAAAATGTTAAAGTCAAAAATGGTCTTTTGAGAAAGAAATAACTTATACTTTTTATTTAAAAATTTTAAAAATCAGACCGTGGAATAAAATTTTTTGGCTTCAGTCTAATGTATTTCAAACTTTTTCAATGTATATTATTTCAATGTTAGAATATTTTTCCTAAAATTCTTGAAAAAGAAAAAAGTGATAACATCACAAAAAATGCAAAAAATATATTTTTACAATGAACCAAAAAAAGGAGCATTCATTGATGTTTAAAGGGACAGTCAGGCGGCTTTTGCAACTTTGTCTCATATAAAAGAGAAAATTCAGTTGTACAAAAAACTCTTTGGGACCTTATGCCGCAAAGCCCTAGTTTTTAAGAAAATCGGCCTCGAAGTGGCCGATTTCGGGTTTCCATCTACAGAAAGTGTAGATGGCCCGGACGGTCAATGTGTCCTGCGTTTAGTGGCAGTCTAATTTGAATGAGAGAATGAGGGAAATGAGGAGGGCGCGAGACGATTTAGCATTTTTGATTATGCAAAATAACCGACCGTATCCAATGAAAAGGAAATGAAAAAGCCGCCTGATTGTCCCTTTAACAAATGAATCCAGATTTGATTTCTTGGTTTACAAAAAAACAAATATTTTTTAAATTTTATTAAACTGAAACTACAGTTTTTGTATTACATTTTGATCTATGGAAATTTGTTTTTTTCATTGTTATACGATATAATTTTTTGGAAACTGCACATGACGATAGTATCCTCCAAACCCCAAAAAATAATGTTACAACAAAACAAAAAACAAAAAAGTATATCTATCCATAATTATCGATTTTCTAGTTTACTTTAAAATGATTTTTTAAAGCATCAGTCCGTTCTCTGGTTTATATTTTAATGCGTAGAAAAGTTCAAAACGGGCAAATCAGTTATAGAATGTGCCAAAAACCAAGAAAATTGAATGAAATAGTGGTTTGGTGTTCCAAAGAGCAAATTAAAAATTTACTATAAAAGTTTAAGCATTACTAACTTGAGCAAGCGACCCCGGTAAACTGACGATATAAATAAAAATGTTTATTTAACATTTTGAACAAAACAATTTATAAAAAACGAAAAAAAAATTAAAATTTGTAATTTCCCCAAAGATATGAAAATGTTTCAGTTCCTATCACTACTACAACCACTAAAACCACAACGACACTTCGCAAGGCCATAAATGAGAAGAAGGCAAAGATGACTACCAATTCTGCCGTTTCCTACGAGTGAGTTAAAGTTTTTTCCATAAAAATACCTTTTATTAGGTTTTTAACTTCAAAATTTTTATTTATGACTATTTTTCCAGGCTAACTGCCGGTCTCGCTGTCTTCTCCGCCGTCCTTCTGTACTGAACAATGACTCCTTCATTTTATTGATATAGGAAGAATAGCACAATAAAACGAGTCATAACGTTATTGTTGAATAATACATGTAAAATTTATCTACTTTAAGAATGGTTTTTAATTGTCTTTTTGGTTTTGAAGCAGGCTGACGTAACTTCACGTGAATACAATTCAATTATTTTTCAAAAAAATGAGAAATTGCTGAAATATTGAAATGATTTGTAAAAAAAAGTCAGCTGATAGAATTACTTTTTTACTAACGTAAATTCAAAGATTCGAAGAAATAAAGTGCAAGAAACAAGTGTTTTCATGGTTTAGAATCCAATAAGAACCAATGAAACATTCATGAAACAGTTATTAAACTATTGCTTACCATTGTGAAACTGAGGCAAATTCTTCTGTAAACTCATTTGAAGTCTTGAAAACCAGAAATATTAAAATAATGTTTGTAACACAAAAATTCGAAAATCAGGTGGTTCGTAAGCTCTCGGAAGACAAGAATGGAAAAGAATAGTAGGAAAAACAATTCTTGTCAAAAAATTTCAAAAGGAGCATTTTTGGGGAAGAAATGTAATTTTGAAGTGATTTGCACAACTTTTTTGAGCTAGGAAATAGGAATAAAAAAATAGGAAAAAAAAGAAAAAGGAATAAAAAAAAATAATGTGTCACATTTTTCTCAAAAGTCAAAAGTGTGTTCATTGTTTTATGCATGTCATGAATATTTGCGAATGCTCGCAAAGCAATATATCCTGGAATCCTCACAACTTGGGTATGAGAAAATTACATTTTATGGTGCTCGTGAAAGGAAAAACAGTGTTTTTAGAGAAACCAGTTGTGGATTGGTTATTTAGTTGGCTGTTTCACAAAAATGGCAAAAAATTAATTGTTTCACTCACGCATTGCGCCTTCTTTCACTATGCATGCATCTATAAAGAAAAACTGAACAATTCTTTTCTATGAAGCGATAACAGTTTTTTTATATAGGAACAAATGCGCAGTTAAGCTTATCAAATGAAGAATTAATTGACGTTTTTCAAGTTCCATTTTAATTTTACTAGACTTTTTCTTTGCTGCGCGGATGCATAACTCAACTTTTGTTTTCTTTAGGAAAAAACTATATTGTTGAATTATTGAAATGGTTTACAAAACACTGTCACAAAATTACACTTATCATTTAAGTATTCTGCTCAAGTATTGCATTGGAATACCTTAGGTAAACACAAATAAACATGTGTATTGTACGGTTAACAAGAAAATATATAACAAGAAGGCAAAGATGACCACCAATTCTGCCGTTTCCTACAAGTGAGTTAAAGCTTTTTCCATGAAAACACTTTTTATTAGGTGTTTAGATTCACGTTTTTGATTTAAGACTTTTTTTTCTAGACTAACTGCCGGTCTCGCTGTCTTCTCCGCCGTCCTTCTGTACTGAGCAATTACTCCTTCATTTTAGTGATATAGGAAGAATAACACAATAAAACGTGTCATAACGTTTTTGTTGTATAATACATTAATAAGTAAAAAACATATCCACTTTAAGGATGGTTTTAAACTGATTTTGGTGTAGAATACGTGTGAATACTATTCGATTTTTTTTTCTTCAAAATATGAGAAATTATTGAAAAATTGAAATGATTTGTCAAAAAAACACCAGCTCACAAAACTAATTTTATATATATTCATTCAAATGAAGACATAATATTTGAAAAAGCATTGCGTCTTTTTTGAATATTAAAAAGACAAAATAACGGGTTACTGTAGATTCGAGTAATTGAAATTTTTTTAGATTACATACAATTCTATTAAAACAAAAATTACGAACAACAGTACTTGCTTAACTTTTTTGTACCTAATAATTTTTTTAATATTTTTTTGCCATTCGCCATTCAACTGGTTTTATTTTCCCAACCAATTCTTTACCATAATTCGGAAACATCGAAGTGCTTTTGATGAGTTAATGATCAAAATGTAAAAATTGAGAATGAGAAAAAAGAAAAAAATTTTGCCTAAAGAAATGTGTTCCACTTTGTTCAGATAATTTTACTTTTATTCCTTTTTTTAAAAAATCTATTTCCTAAGATTGTCTTATGTTAAAGAAAATAAAAAAAAATATATTTTTATATATTTTCTCATATATAAAAAAAATAAAAAAATAAAACTTTACAGTTCAGTGTTTCGCTAATTCAGGAAAACGAAACGACACAACATTCAATTACTTCCTCAAACAAGAGTGTATTTTTTTTAAATTCGCAAAGTTAACCAATAAAACGAAACCATTGAATTAATAAAAGATTTTATTTCGAATTACTGGGAACTGTAGGGCCTCTTGTTGCAGGATGGCAATTTACTTGAACTGCCTTCTTCACCAATAAACCACGAACTGACCACCACAGAAGAACAGCTGTCACAAGAGGAAAAAGTGAATAGACATATTCATAAAGCTAAAAAAATTTGTTAAATTCTAAAACAATTTTTAAAAAACTTACAAATGTTATAGTTTCTATAAGACGTTGAATTTGAGCCATTTGTTGCGATTTGTCATTTTTGTTTTTTGCTTGCGAAACTTCTGATTCCAATTGATATTGACGGAGATAAACTAGTCCTTGAAATGTGTTCACAATAAAGTGAAAAGTAAGTAAAAGGGCCTGAAAATTAAATTTAAATTTAAAAATTTTCATAAATTTAAAAAAAAAATTGATACCCGAAAAACGAGGAAAATCGTCATTTTCCGGTAGATTTGTCGAGTTTGTGAGCTGAAATTAGATTTGTCTTCACGTAGAATAATAGTAACTGCTATGTAACAGGCAATATTGATTGGTAGTTGGCACGAGGAGGTCATGATGAAACCATATTTATCCAATAGTATCTAGAAACGAATATAAGAAAATATCTGTCTGTCTGTCTCTCTCTGTTACTATCTCTCTCTCTCTCTCTCTCTCTCTCTCTCTATGTCTCTCTCTATCTTTCTCTCTCTCTCTATGTCTCTCTCTCTCTCTCTCTCTCTATCTCTTTCTCTCTCTCTCTCTCTCTATCTCTATCTCTCTTTCTCCCTCCCTCTCTCTCTCTCTCTTTCTCTCTCTCTCTCTCTCTCTCTCTCTCTCTCTCTTTCTCTCTTTCTCTCTCTTTCTCTCTCTTTCTCTCTCTTTCTTTCTTTCTCTCTCTCTCTGTCTCTCTCTCTCTCTCCTTCTTTCTTTCTCTCTCTTTCTCTCTTTCTCTTTCTCTCTCTCTCTCTCTCTCTCGTCTTACCACAAAAGACAGCCAAAATGACGATATATGGCTTGGAAAGTAAGAAAAATAGTAAAACGTCGACATCACCACAACAAAAGGAAAGTTTGGTACCAGAGCTAAACAATACAAAACTCTATCCAACATTTTTTGCCTAAAAACATTTTTATAAAATTAAAATTGTTTTTAAAAACTGTTTAATATGAGATTTCCAATAAATAGTCATAAACGCCGTTGCCACATAATCGAAAGTTTCCAGAAAATCTTGAATAACAAAGGAAGAGATAAATACAGTATTCTCACTGTCAATTTCACAAACAAACATCTAAAATTGTTATTTTTTCCATTTTTTAAAATAAAAATACGACTGCGTAAGCCAGCCCTGAAAGTATAAAAAGAACATCGTTTATACAGTGACCAATAATGAATAAATGATATTTATTAGTGTTTGTGTGTTGTGTTAAAAGTCGGAAAATGATGAATATAAACAATGGAGTCCCGATAAATACACTTGACAACATTCCAATGTGATTAACTGCCCATAGATTTGTTAAACAAATTGCCTGAGTCATTGGAAAAATGCTCAAAATTTTAAATTAACAATGCTAAATTGTTCAAACGTGTGTTATTTGCAGAACGAACATGATGTCAAATTGTAGCTACGTTGGCCACAAAAATTGTTAGGAAAAACAAAGAATGAGTTATTGTGGAATGAACATTGGCTATAGGAACAAAAATCACAAAAACAGTAAAATGATGTGCCTTAAAAGTTTTCAAAAAAAAATTTCCCCAAATAAACAAACGTCAATTTTGTTTGAGAGAGTGTTTAGCAGAAAAAAATTGAAAGAAACTATATTTTTTAGGTCAATGTTTTACACTTTATTTGAATACAAACTTACAATTTCAAAAAAATCACAGCAATCACGAATGCACGAAAATATCGGAATTCAATTTGAAAAAATGTAATGTTTTGCGACTCCGAGATTCATTAAAGGGGAAGGACCGCGTACAAATAATTTTTCTGTTTTTGTGATAAAAGTCTCGGTCTTATTCCCAGGATTCCGAAAAATACCTCCTGTACCCATTTTGGATCAAAATGAATCGATTTTTTAATCGATAAAATGAGCGCTTGAAATTTGGAGGAAAGTGTCATTTGAATTGCCGCCAACTCTGCGTCTTCCCATTTCCCACACTCTCTCGCCTACTCTAGCCGTGTTTACGTGCGGCAAACGTGTAAAACGGCTGTGTAAACGCGCCCTATTTGCAGTCGAAATCATATAAAAGAGGTACTGTACTTAATTCAGTGAACCCGCTGTTCTTCGATTAACTAAAATACCGATTTCTGGTGAAAATCAAAGAGATGGTTTGTAAAACAGCTTGATCCTTTGGAAAAAATGAAGAAAAAATGAGAGTTTTGCAAAAAGCAAATCAAACCAAGTTTTACAAATCTTCGTGTGAGAGTCGAGCAACTGAAATTGTAGCTACATTGCCAAGATTGTGCTAGAAAAACAATGAATGGATTTGTAACAGTGGAATGAACATTGGTTAATGGGACAAAAATCACAATAACAGTGGTATGGAAAAACAGTGGAATGGTTTTGTTATTTTTTAAAAACAGTATGCCTTTGCCAAAATGCGCTGGACAAAAATAAAAAAAAATACTTTGAAATTGATTCATATACGTGAGCACTAAAAATTCATCTTTTTTTTACAATAGCAATTGTTGAAATGAACATTGGTTAGAGGGACAAAAATCACAAAAAAGTGAAATGATGTGCTTTTGAATTGTTCACTAAAAGAATTTAGTTGCCGTTTATAAGGTTAAATCCATTTGTTTGTTTTTTTCATTGAAAATTTTAATAAAATAGAAAAAAATAGAATATATTATATTAGTTTTATTGCAATGTTTTACGCATTATTCAACTTGACTTACAATTAGTGTCCTTAATGTAAACGCGTTAATACACAAAAAAGCTACTTTGAAACGAAAGCTCAAAGTGAATTTTTTATACTAAAATTAAAGTTTGTCTGAATTCTTTGTCAAATCTATTTCTTAGAAAAAAACTAATCTATCCCGTAATTATCGTGTCGCCACTTGAAAACATAACGACGACACGACAATTTTGGTAAAAATTAGAACTCTTCGAAGAAATATGATTGACGAGAAGTTTCAGCTTTCAGGGGACACAAGAGAATTCAAAAAAAAATTTGTCAACCCTGCCATTGAAAACTCGTTTTTGGCACGATTTGCCTGTTTAATGTTCTTTATTGAGACAATTCTCGTCCCACTCATACATCAATTTTAAGATCTTTGCACATGTGGCGAATCTCTGAAAGTAGTATGCAACATAATCAATTTTCCATGAAACATTTGATCAGAGTGTTTTTCCAATGTATATTTGATATTCAAGGATCCTTATTTTAAATATGACAGCTTCCTCACGGGTTTCTGTTGATAATTTATTAGTTCCGTTAACGTAGATTAACCTATTTTCGGGGTTTTCCCATTATAAAACTGTTTCATTGCTGTAGTTTCCGAATCGGCGAAAAAAGGAAAATCATTGGAGTGTTTCAGTTTCAGAATGTATTTTTTTCTACAACAATGGGGTGATCGGTCAGACAATTAAATTCTTCATTATTTGGTTCATTAATATAAAAGTTTTATATAACTGAGAGAAAACTGTAAAGTAGCGTTTAATGCCAACCCCTGTGTGTGCTTTGTTTGAAAACGCAAATGAAATTATCTTGTACTGATTTTAATTAAAATCCCCCTTTTGCCAATTCATAAAACAACCAAACACTAAAATGTTTAAAGAAAACTTTACTCGATTTCATTTTTCTCGATTTTTTTTGGTATTCTTTCTTGCTTCAGTAGTGGTCAAAATCTCACAAAGGCAGATCGAATTTAACTATTCAATGTTAGAGGAATGATTGAAATAGATAATAGCAGATTTCTGTCTCTCTTGGTTAAAACATTATAAAACCAAACTGCAACAGTTTTTTCAAATAATTTCTGAAAAATCAATTTTGACCATTTTTGAATGTGTTGTTTGTTGTATTAACTAAACAACTGCTTTTGCTTCCAATAGTACTCTCTCTGAGTTGTGTGAAACGGTCCAACAAGAAATTTTACTTTTCGATGTTTGATTCTCTATAAATGGGTTTTTACTGTTTCGTGGTCACAATAAATACTCTTTTTATTTTTTTCATTGAGTCCTCTTTAAAGAAATCAACCCCTTCCAAATCTGTCTTTCATTATCTATTTGGTAAAACATTCAAACAGAAAAACAGACACGCTCAATTATCTCAGTTGTTTCTCCGATAGTTTTGTTATGTGAGTCCTTTTGTGTTCCTTTCGTTAATGTTTCTTGTTTTTTTTTAACTTTTAGGCAAAATTACACCAAACGCGAAAATGCGTAAAAAATTATGTATTCAGGCACACGTACGCAATAGTACGTAAGGTTATATTTGCGAATCGCTTGGGAACACAGAAGGATTGCTTCCATTAAAAAATCTCTGTTTTGTGATTTTTGTAAAACAGCGGAACATCCGAAATCCCATAGTTTTTTTTTCTCAGATTTATTCTCCCCTCTAATAAGTTTGTAACTATTGTGTGTAGTACATTAACACCATAGAAGTTTGAATAAATTGAATATTGATTGTGTTCATAATTTTGCCAATTTTCCAACAGTTTATTAGATGTTTTACAGAAAGTTTCGCTTTACCGATTTGGGAAAACATTTAAACGAACAAGTAATATGCGCTTTTTACCTCTTTAGTTAATAGTATAAATCATTGGGGTGTTTCAGTTACAATAATTATTTTTGTTATACAAGAGGTGATTAATAGGTTAAAAGCGAGAGATTGATAAAAAATATTTAGAAAACTGGGAGTGAAAACAGAACAAATGGCGTTCAGTAATTTTCGCCTTTGTGTGATTGGTTTGAAAACGCTAGTATTATTACCTTGCACTGATTAATCCCCCTTTTGTCATATATTAAAACAACCAAACGCTAAAATGTAAAAAAAACTGCAATTTACTCGACTTTTTTGGTATTCTTTCTTACCTCAGTGGTGGTCAAAATCTCACAAAGGCTGACCTATTTCAACTATTTAAACTCAAAGGAATGCTTGAAAAAGATAATATCAGATTTCTGTTTCTCTTGGTTTATTATAAAACCAAAACAAACTGAAACAAGTTATTTTTTCCAAAATTAAAAATAATTCAGTTTTGACCATGTTTGAAGTTTGAATGTTTTGTTTGTTTTATTAATTAAGCAACTGCTAAAGTTTTCAATAGGCCTCTTTGATAGCCTTTTTATAAAATGGAGGAAAGAAAGAAAAAAACCTTAATCCGATGGTAAAAAATATTGAACAAAAAATCGAATTTAATTATTTTTGCTATTTAGTGTTTCTTCGTTTTCTTCTTTTTGTATTTATCACCATTGTAAGGCGAAGACTGAAAAATTAAAGCTACCGTTCTTTTAAAGGCAATTTTTAAATGAAACCGATTGAAACAAAATATGAATCTACTGACGAGTTGACCAAAATCAGATATACCATCTTGTGTTTTATTTAAAAGTTAGGGTTGAAACATGAAGCATGATATTTTTTTCAAAATAAATGCTGAATGGTTTCCTACTTTTAAAAATTAAAAATCTGCAACCGTATGCTGTACTATTTTAGTTTCGTTTTAATAAATCAATGAAAGTTATAAAGTTTCAGTCACAATAAATACTCTTTATTGAAAATATTAGTTCCTGCAAGATCTGCATCGCTTTATCAATTTGGTAAAAGATTCAAACTGGGAATTGTCTTAGTTGTTTTTTAGATAAATTTGTTTATTGTGTCCTTTATCTTATTTTTTCTTGCTTTAATAAATTTTTAAAACTTTTTTTAAAATTTTAAAATCTGACTGGGTTTTCTTTATGATTGTCCAACTAATACTAGTCGTGATTCTTTTCCCCACTAATAAATTTGCAACTTTTGTGTGAAATTCATTCGCGCTATAGAAATTTAAAGAAATTTAATTTTCAGTTAGCTCTCTTATTTTTTTTTTATTTTGTTCTTTTTTTTTCTTCGAAGGCTATCAATCTATTAAATATTTTCAGATTAGTCTCGCTTTATCGATTTAGTAAAACATTGATAAGGAAAAAGTTACACACTCAATTTTTTACTCTTTTTTTAAAATTTTGCCATTTCGTGTTCTTCTTATAGATTTTTTTGTTTTCTCAACTTTTTATATTTTACCCACAACAAGAATGTATTATGTCGTAATTAATGTCAAACAATTCAATTTTACGTAAAACACACAATTGTATTTTCCCCTTCTAAGTTTTCACAAAAATATTATTTTTTTTTCTTCAAAATATGTCATTGTGTTTATATTTCGTTACGTCTAGTCTGTTACGCAACCGATAATTTACTACCCTTCAACTACCCCATTATTTTCTCTGTTTTCCTATTGGCAAACATATATTCATGACAGAAAATGCAAAACAAAGAAGATTCACATATGTAAACAGTCGTGTAACAAAACTTAATTCCGGGTTGATGTCAGAATGGCAGAGTAAAATAAATTAACGGCCTGACACTATTCCAAAATCTGTCTGGGTTTCGGTTTCCTAATCAGAACAAGATTCAATTCACGACATCGAATGGAATATATTTAAGCAACACAATAACGATGCTCTTGAGAAATTGTTTTATTCGAAAGCCTTAACATTTGGCTAAAGTCTTTATGAAACTTAGTTTTTTGCTGAAAAATTTTTAAAACGCATTTTTGTTACGAGCCATGTCAGTCATATGTTCCATTAGTTTCCCAATTATAATTAAAGCAGCTCTACGTACTTTACGGCAGTCATTTAAGTTTGCAAATTGAAAAAACGCAGAAATTTAAAAATTATGTTTTATTAGTATTTTTAAAGTCGTTT
The DNA here is from genome assembly GCA_022343465.1 of Oscheius sp. G VE-2021. Classification (NCBI taxonomy): domain Eukaryota; kingdom Metazoa; phylum Nematoda; class Chromadorea; order Rhabditida; family Rhabditidae; genus Oscheius; species Oscheius sp. G VE-2021. The sequence continues at coordinate 1,115,236 of JAJQXH010000008.1, forward strand.
TAAATTAGTTTTTGTTTAAGCTGATTTCAAGGTTATTATTGAACACGTCAGAATAAATGTTTAAATAAAAAAAGAAAACAGTTTTGGCCAAATTTGAGTTTTTCTTATAGTTATGCTAAGATTTTTCTTTGTTTCAATCTCCCTATTTATTTAGTAATTCTAATATTATGTGCTTATGTTTATCATTAGATTGAAACACGCAATCAAATTTCAGCATTCTATTCCAATATTTCACAATCAAACATATAATTTCGCCGAATTCCACCCATACCTTTAAATTTTATATTGTGTTTCAGCATGAATTTGTTTAAAAAAAAAGAATAAAGCAGTACTAACACTTTCGGTCATATTTGTCGAATTATTGCATAAAAACGGGCAATTTCAATTATTTTTTAAAACAATTCACATATTTTACGAAAACCAATTGATTATGTGAAACCAGATAATTGTCCAAGTCTTTATGAAATTTAATTTTTACTCTAATCAGTTTAAAAAAAATACATCGACATCGAATGGAATATATTTAAGGAACACAATAACGATGCTCTTGCAGAAATTATTTTATTCGAAAGCCTTAACATTTGGCTTACGTCTTTATGAAACTTAGTTTTTTGCTGTAATCAGTTTTTTTTAAAATTTTACACAAAATATTTTAAAACGCATTTTTGTTACGAGCCATGACAGTCATATGTTCCATTAGTTTCACAAGTATATATGCAGCAGCTCTAGGTACTCTACGGAAGTTTTTCAATTGAAAAAAACGCATAAATTTAAAAATTATTTTTTAATAGTATTTTCAATGTCGTTTTAAATTAGTTTTTGTTTAAGTTGTTTTTAAGGTTATATATAAACACGTCAGAATAACTTTTCAAATAAAAAGAAAACAGTTTTGGCGAAATTTGTTTTTTTTTATATGTAGTTAGGATTAGATTTTTCTTTGTTTCAATCTTCCTATTTATTTAGTAATTCTAATACTATATGTTTATTTTCATAATTGGGTTGAAACAGCCACGTAGTCAAATTTCAGCATTCCATTTCAACATGCACTAAAATTAGCACCTCGCATGTTTGACAATCAAACATATGATTTCATCGAATTCCACGCATACCTTTAAATTTTAAATTGTGCTTTTCAGCGTGAATTTGTTAAAACAAAATAAAGCAGTACTAACACTTTCGGTCGTATTTGTCAAATTATTGCATAAAAACGGACGATTTCATTTATTTAATGCAAAAAACAATTCACATATTTTACGAAAACCGAATGATTAGGTGAAACCAGATAAATTTCCACGTCTTCATGAAATTTAATTTTTACTCTAATCAGTTTAAAAAATCAAATTGCACAAAATTGTTGAAAACCCATTTTGTTACAAACCTTGTCACTTATATGTTCCATTAGTTTGGCAAGTATTATTGCAGTAGCTCTCTGTATTTTACCAAAGATAGTCGTGCTTGTACATTTTAAAAAAGGAGAAGTTTTCGATTGTTTTTTTTCCAAATAGTAATCTCAATTTCGTTTCAAGTTTGTTTTCGTTTAAGTCGTTTTTAAGATATAACTAACACATCAGAATTAATTTTTTTTAAACAAACAAAAACATTTTTGGCAAAGTTTGAGTTTTCTCGTGGGTGCTCAGATTTTTTTCTTTGTTTCAATCTCCATATATATTTAGTTTTGGTTTAACATTTGTATTCATCCAATAAAAACGGTCGCATCAATCATCTTTAGTAACGATCATGGGTTTATTGTTTGTGGAATTTCAATAATGACAAAACCAAAAGTTGAAACAGCCACGTGAACAATGAAGTGTTGGATCTTTAAATATTTAATTTTTCCAATATCCTTTATTATATGTCAAACACATTTAATTATGTTGTTTCGATAAGAACAATCTTTTATAGAAAGATTTCATCGTGTTTCAAAACCAATTTAGTAATCAAGAAAAATAATTATACCTTGTTTTTGTAATTTATGCTGAATCCCTCTTGTTAAAAAAATGTTAGTTCACACTTTTTCATTTTAGCCAATTGAATAGTTTGCTGAAATTTTCAAGACTGCCAAATGGTTAAGTTAAAACAGCCAAGCAACCAAAAATAATGTAAAATACATTAGAAAAAAGGTTTTCTTTCAACACACATCGGATGTTTCAGCGGTAGTTTGTATTTTGATCATACCGGAAAACTCAAAAAATGTCAAATGTCAATAGAGCTTTGGCGATCATTGTACTTATTGTAATTTTTTACCTCAACTAAAATTTACTTTAAACAAGTGCAGAGGTTCTCTACCTCCTAATACGCTGTGAATTTCAAGAATGTTAAAATAATTGGTTGAAACAGCCACGTGGCCACATTCCAACCTACCAATTAAATTTGCACTTAAAAATATACCATTCGTTTTCGACCGTCAGACATTTTATTTATCAAAACCTATTTATTAAAAAATAAATTACATTGCATTTTGTTGTTTTCCATCAAAACTACGCAATCAGCTACATAACACTTTTTGCTTTTCAATCCGAAGATGATCAAAGGTTTATTGTTTGTGGAATTTTAATAATGACAAAACAATAGGTTGAAACAGCCACGTGACCAATGAAGTTTTGGATCTTTAAACATTTAATTTTTCCAATATCCTTTATTATATGTCAAACACATTTAATTATGTTGTAAGAAAAATAATTATACCTTGTTTTCGTAATTTATGCTGAATCCTTCTTTTTTAAAATGTAAATATACACAATTTTATTTTAGACGATTGAATAATAAGCTGAAATGGTCAAGACTGCCAAATGATTAAGTTGAAACAGCCAAGAGACCAAAAATAATGTAAAATACATGTAAAAACTTTTTTTTCAGGTCACATCGGATGTTTCAGCGGTAGTTTGTATTTTGATCAAACCGGAAAACTCAATGTCGAATGTCAATACCGCTTTGGCGACCAGGGTACTTATTGTATTTTTTTACCTCAACTAAAATTTACTTTAAACAAGTACAGAGTTACTCAGTAATACGCTAAGAATTTCAGGAATGTCAAAATAATTGGTTGAAACAGCCACATTCCACCCTTTCATTTGAATTTGCAGTTAAAAATGTACCAGTCGTTTTCGACCGTCAGACACTTTATTTAACAAATATTATTTATTATAAAAGTAAAATACAAATGCAATTTTGTTGTTTTCCATGAAATCTACGTAATCAGCATAACAAAACAACATTTTCCGCTATTTGTTTCACAAGGTGCTTGGCCACGCCTACTGTCTCAGAAACCCTCAATTGAGATGCAGCTACCCTCGTCTATTGCAGTTGTCTCCGGAGCTGTGGCAATTTGCCTCAATTTGACCTTGGTCCCAATCATCTTGAAATATTCATCTTCAAGAATAGGGAAATACAAATATCTTCTGTTGTTGTACACGATATCAGCAGTGCTGTATGCTCTGATGCAGATTATGACCGCTGCGGTGAGTTTTTGTTTTTATTTTTCATTTTTTATTGAAACACAATTATTGCAATGTTTCAATGGGTTGCTGTACGCTTAAGCATAAGATTAACGGGGATTTTGAGAGTCCCTTCTCTAATAGTTTTAATTTGTGTTTTTGTTGTAAACTAAACGAAGGTTTTAAATTTTTGCATTTAATGATTTTTTTAAAATATGTATAGCAGTCAAAATTTAGGAACCATTTGAAAGAAATAAGTTGTGGCTGTATCTCCATTCAAATTTATTTAACTATAAGTAAAACTGTACTTCAAGGAATTTTGGCCTTCATTGCAAAAACACGTATAGATGAAAACGTTTTTTTTGAATACACATTTTTTATTCGAAATTTTTTGTATCAATTTAATGTTTCTAAAAATTACTGAAAGCATTCGTTTAACGGTAAACTTGATTCTGGCATGAAATATACTTGAACATATTATACGAGCTTGTTTTAATACTTTCTAATTTGTATGTAACATTGTTGAAAAACCATTTTGTTAGTAGTAAACTGTTCAAATGTTTAGAACATTTTACAAACCAGTGGACTCATGTGTCAAAAATTGTTGTCTAAATAGTCACAGCCTATATAATTTTTAGTTTTTCAAATGAACGACTTTATTAAAGTTTTTCCTTTTGAATTTTTTAAACTTAGTTTTGGGTGAATGCTTGCAAATGAAACCCAAACAAACGTAAAAAAAACTTTTATTACTATTCTGCATTTGTTTGTTTGTTGAAAACTTTTGTTGAAAAATAAAAAGAAAGACATAACAAACAATTGTACAATGTTTCAAATAAACGATTTTATTTCATTAAATTATTTATATTATTTTCATGTTCGAAGGCCGCCAAAAATATATATTAATAATATTTTTTTGAAACAAAACCCAACTACAAAAAAGTTTGTGGTCAAAATAAAATTTCATTAAACATGTAAAGTAGATAAAACTGAAATATTCACTTTTGTTTTTTCAGACGTTCAGACTGTTCTCCCTTGGATACGTCTTCTACAGCCCTTTCACTTTTCTACCCAGGAATGTTGGAATTGCCTGCATAACTATGTATTCTTCGTGTTTGACACAAAACTTAACGATCATTGGGTTATCTTTTATTTATCGATACGGAGTGCTTTGCAGGTAGGAAAATCACTTCTACAATCAAGTTTTTTTTTTAAATTACTTAATTACTTATATAGATTTTAACAAATCTTGTTTTTAATTATAAGTCAAATTGACTTCTAATTAAAAACCAGTTTTATTAAAAAAATGAATTTTAATAAAAATTGAATAAATAGTACAAATGATTGGTAATGACACGTAACAAAACACATTTGTAAACCGAAATGCCCGATCCGACTAATCTCTTGAGATCATGTTTAAATAAATAAATTGAAACATTGTTGTATTATTGAAATTTTAAAAAAAGTACTTCATTAAAATACATTATAAAAAATATTTTCCACTTTGTCTTTAAAAAAGTAACAAACATTTGAATAATAAAATCTGCGACCGTTCAAGTTGCAATTGTTGATTTTAAAAACAGCTTAGCTCAATTACCTTACTGAAACAGTCATACGTATTAAAACCGACACAGGCATTTTTCTGCAATTTTTTGTTCAAACTGTTTTACCACGATTTTAGAAATTCTGCCTTAAAAATCAGTTATTTACAGAAAGCCATGGCTCATCTTTGAATGCAATATATAAATTCAATTTTATCGCAAAAAAAAACTTCAACAAAATTTTTTTTTTCAAATGATTTAAATTATCTGGCTAAACAATTGCAAACCGACCTAAAAGTGATGTCTTTTGTTTTTCGAATTATAAATAAACTATTTGAAACATCGTTTTAATTTGCTTCAATTTAAAATTGTCGAATTGTTAAAACCTTTTTCTGGTTAAACGTGCTCTTAATTATTCATAAGCAACTTTACTTTTGTTTTAGTTGAAAACATTACAACATTGAAGTGTTTCAAACACTTTGTTAAATATTTTACTAAAGATTAGGGTAATTGACAAAAACTGTTCAAATTCAAAAATATACATTAGCTAATGTTGTTATTTAACTAGTTCATCTTGAATAAGGATCGCTTTACAAATTTGTTGAAACAGCAAAACGCTGAAAATCTGAAATAGACTTTTCCAATAAAAAAGATTTATCCACTTTCGTGTAAAACCCAATTTTGGGTCGATTTTCCTAAAGGGTTGCTCTTTGTATCGTAATGATGAGCAGAATGTACTTGAATTAACTTTGTAAAAACCTTTTTAAACTATAAACAAAAAGTTTTTGTAAAAATATTTATAAAAGTTTTTTACTAAACAATGAATAAACAAATAAAGCAGGAAATGAGAAAGAAACTAATCTCTTATGTAAATTGAATTATTAATAAATTATTTGAAATATGGTTTTCATTGAAATTTAAAAAAATATAATTCTTGATTATTTAGGGTAAACGTGCTGGAATGGTACGATCCTGGGTGGCGTCTGGTGGTCCTCTTCACAGTCTCCCTTTCCGCAGTAATTATTCCAACTTCTTCAATTGTCCTGATCACTCCTTGGTTTTCCCACGATGAACCTGTTTTAATTGAGATGATGTACAATGAAACTAATCTCAATTTATCGGATTATGCATATTTTGCCGGTTTTGTCTACGTAAGTTTTGTTTTCAAAAGTGGACTTTGCTGTCCGTTTTAACTAAAAAAGTTTGCAAATCTTTTATTAAAAAAGTTCATCCTAATCTGTTTTCGTTTGAAAACTGTTTTGGCCGGCCCAAACAGTTTTTAGGATGAACTTTTTTAATTGTTGAACTTTCAATCGTTTCGTTTTTATCGTTTTTAACCAAATAAAAAGGAAATTTAAAACAAAGTCTTTCAAAATTTATAGTCCTTTTGCATTTTCACAAGTCTAATTAAGGTGATTGTTTTAAGTGTTGCATTAAACTACACTATTGTGAGGTCCATTGGTTCATCCAACAGAATTGAGACTAAAAAGAAAATGTTCCATACTTTTTTTGTAAATGAATGTACCCACACGAACGAATTAACGTTGAAAAGTAACGTTTGACTTAGTAAAATTCCCATACAAATTGTTAGTTTTTTTATTTTTAAGGTTTGTTAAAAGGAAATTCTTGAAAATGTTAAATTTGACCTTTTTGAAATTAAATAAGATGTATGTTTTAAAGATGACTTTCAACTTGAAAGTTTCAAGTGTGTGATTGGTTCTGTCTTAATCCGCCTTCGCGTGTCGAATTTTAAATAATCTAAAAAAATAGAGTAAATGACCAATTTTTATTTTAGTACCCAAACGCAGGAATCAACGTTGAACTCATAATAGCTATCCTCGCCTTCACTTTCTTAATTTTCATCGTTTTCTGCATCGGCGCATTTTGTGTTTCAAGAATACTGGCTGTGATTCGATTGGCTCCAAAGACCACTCAAATTCATCTGCAGAAACGGCTGTTGATCTTGCTTTTACTTCAAGTAAGTGTGTGTATGTGTGTGTGTGTTAGTTTGTGAAAATGCGTTTAGTTTGTGAAAATGCGTTTTGCGTTTACCAACTACAAGTTATAATTTGTTTTTGCTGAATGTTTCAGCAATGCTTTCAAATATTTGCCGTATAAAAAATTTCAATACGTAGAGCGACTCGACAATAAAAAATTTTAAAAAACAATTTTTTTAGAGTTTGTGAAATGTAGAACGTTACCAGCATTAAATGTGTCTAATAGAATCTGCTGAGAATTTTCTAACAGCAGCAATTTGAAAGAATAATTTCACGATAAATATGTAATAGCTACTTAATAACAGTCCCAAGTCGTTTTAGTGTTCGCCTAATTTTTTCAGGGGCAATCGGGAAAACTCAAAAATTCGGTAATCACAAGTTGTAATTCAGAAAATGTGTGTAGAGGAAATTAAATAAATTATGATCAATTTCATGCTTTATGTAGTTTGTCAGGCAAAAACAATTTTTGTGCAAGAGACTGTCAAGTAATTGGAGTTTATTTTTGCCTTCGCAATTGGATCAACTACTGAAACATTGCCTATAGCAAACTTGACAATAAATTGTTGATGTTCCAGCCAAAAACATTTTTTTGATTCAAAGTTTTATTTTATTGACGTATAAAATTTTGAAAAAAAATAGGAGGCATTAATTCTTCTTTCGGTTATAACGGCAACAATTTGTGTGATATTTTGGAAACAGGAGCAATAATTGACAACAACAAAAAAAACGAACGTTGATTATCTATCCCTGCAAATAACAGAAAATATATAAATGGGGTGAAACATTGACTTCAAAATAATGTTTTGAGAAACTGATTTACAGAAATATGAAAAATGCGAAAAATTAAATTTTTAGTATCAACATTTTTGAATGTTTCACGGATATTTCATCACTGATGATATTATGAGCTCACATTCAGATCTCTCCAATGCAAAATTTAATAATTCTATCTTTTAATAGAGAAATTTTAACAAAAAAATATTCAGACCGGAGCTCCTCTTTTCTTCAACGGCCTCCCCCTCACAATCACCTTTTTCCTCGCAGTTCTTGGAGTGAAATCCCTGGCTGCAATGGAATACGCCGGTTCCGTTCTTTCCTTCGCCCAAATTATGGATCCCATCCTGGTGGTTTTCTTCGTCTCAGACTACAGAAACAATGTCCTTCGAGTAATTCAATCAAAAACAGGACTTAATGTGTTTCCTAATGTTAAGGTAAATTTGAATTTCAACATTTTAACTGAGTTTGGTTTTTAGGTGGGATCTTCGCCGCCTCAAACTGATCCCGAAGAAGTTGTATCCGAGAAGTGATAGTACAAAATAAAACATATTGTTCGATTTCAAGGTACCGTAAAAGCGTAGACAAAAAGGCTTTTCATCAGTTTGCGTATAACAACTTGTTTTAATATTCAATAAACATACAAATTCAAAAACTCAATCTAAATTATTTATTGAGTTTTTCCTTTGACTTTTTACTTTTTTTTAAAGCGTATAAAACGAGAATTTCAAATTTTCTATTTTAGCGCATCCCATATACCTTTTCAGCAAGCGCGCTCAAACTCACGCGCAGTCCTTTAACAATCAACGGACAATCGACTCACAATGACTGAGACTGTGGTGTTATCCACAGTGGATGGCACTTCGTGTGTCTTTCTTTGATTTTACAAATATTACACCGCCAAAATCAAGTTTGCTCAAATCAATGTTTTGTTCATTCTGAAATGAGAGATTTGAATGTCCTTACAAATTTAATGTGTTGCTTTTTTAAAGGATAGTCAGGTGGTTTTCCCAATGCTTACATCTTTCTAATGTTTTGTCTGCGTCTCTTACTCTCACACACAGTTTCGGCTTTTCAGGAAACAACGGGCACAAACACTTACGATATGTGTTTTCAGACAATCACAACATTTATCGACTTTCTACTGCTAAGTTTCTATTGCCCTGTTGAAGAAAGTAAAAAATGTATGTAGGAGAAAGATATTAATGACCGGTTGAATTAACTTATTTAAGCCTAATGTGAAACATTGGAACAATCAAAGTCCCTTAACATTTTCACCAATTAACTGATAATAAGAAATAAAAGACTTTTTGAAACGCTCTTAAAATTATTGTTTTGCTTTGAATCAATAGTGTTATGCGGCAAAGCAGGAAGATTCATAAGTTTTTGCAGAAACTGGACCGAATACTTTACTCTACACTCGGTAACTCCTCCGAATTACTCTACTATAAAAAATAACGAAAACTTCAAACATGGCTGAAACATGATACTGAGGAAAAATACTTTTTATAACTGAAAGCATTCATTTTTTTCCTTTTTAATTCAAATTTGTATTATCACTTTGCTGTTACAGGATTTTATTGTTTCGAAAACCTTTTGTGATAAAACAATATGCAGCCTACAAATCCAATGTATTGCTTTCTTTAAAGGATAGTCAGGAAATTTTCCCAATGCTTACATCATTCCAATGTTTTCATCTGCGTCTCTTACTTTCACCCAGTGTTTCACCATTTTAGTAAACATCGGGCACGTTTTTTTTATTAATTCGAAAATCTGTGATCAAAAAATATTTTAGCTAACTTTCATGGTGTAATACGCTAGAGTTTTGCCGTGCAGGCCACAAGAAGCATATCACAATCCCGGGTGTAGCAGTGCAATGGGCCGACACAAGAAGGTCACTTCCCGAAGCAGCCTAAGCTGGTCCATTCACACCTGGCTCTCATACAATAGGGATCAATTCTATTCTACTATTCATCTAAGAAAGGGAACTACATGAGAGGTGATCCTACGGTCCGTGCCAGCGGGATTGGGGAGCCGCCGGTCGGTGCCGAGCCAAAAAGAGAAAGGCGGCGGCAGGGCCACGCCCCTGGCCCCCTCGGCGCGGGCTGAGAGGAGGCGCAGAGAACAGTGACCGAGCGCCTAGCACGCCCACCCTTAAGAGTGCAGGCTCCCGACTGCATAAAGGTAGAAGGTGAGCGGGGGTGTACTGTAACTAGAGAGATTGAGGAACAATTCTAGGGGGCGGAAGTTACAATAAAAACAATATGTACATCAGTAACGTTTGACACAGCCGCTATGCCTTGCGCTCCATCGGACATCTGAAGATGACCAGACTCGTCGTTGAACATCTCTGAACAGAAAGATTATTCAGATGCCACGATGTAACGTCAGATGACCCATGCCTAGGTACTTTGGCGCAAGTTTTTCCAAGGCACGGGTTTCTCCTTGATCGAGTCAATGATTCACGGCAAGCTTGGGGAGCTGAACCAGAGGAAGGGTTGTGCTCCAGTCCATTGGCAGGTTTCCTATAGGCTTGTCAGATGGAGATTCCTAATGACGCCGAAGTTGACCCGCTGGGGGTTCCTCATGGTCCAAAGGTTTCTCAGCGGCGCATCGACGAGGTTCTCAGGAGGGTCGAGAGGCGGGCCTGTTGTACATCTTCCTCAGCTTCTTGGCGAAGCAATCCAGTAGGCTCTCGTATGCGATAACCGGTGTGCATCCTCACAGATGAAGCGTTCCATCGGATAGGGTCACGACTCCTGCAGGTCGTCGTTCCAGCTGCACACTCCGTGGAGTTCTATCCGTGGGCAATGTACAAGGGACGAAGTTTCACGTAGTAGAGATCGGCAGTCTGTACTCTCCAGAAACTGGTAGACGACAAGTCCGCGTGCTTGGGAGGACACTCTGAATATCCTCGTTTCCGTCGGCAGTCGAATCGTCCTTAGAAGAAGGGAAGGTAGTTCAGCTATTTGGGCGAAGGAAGACGTTGTTGACATGACGTAGCTGTCCTTCACAGTCCTTGACAACTGAGCTGCTCATCCCAGCTTCTAGTATCCGGCTAAGGCTTTAAACGAAGCCATGATGATGATGGAATTCCAGTGTAGCTTGACAATCATCTGGATCTGAATCCAGAAAAGGGAGAAGGACCTCTGATTTCTTGAAGAGGTTCAGCGTTTCATCGTCCGTTGTCGCACTGATCGGCAATCCTTCCTTGGGCAGAAGTCGATCAGAATCCTGTTTAGTGTCCGGAACAGCCATTGAGGGCGGCGTGCGCAATGCAACGTCCAGACAGCAACGTAGGGTGGCTTCCGAGACAGTCCATGTTGGCGATAGTCCATCGGAGCTCGGTGAAACTAACTTCTCCACACAGCTCAGTGCAGACGAAAGCAGCGGGCTGTCAGTCAGTGCAGGCTCAAGTCCTGAAGAATCCGGAGCCAAGTGAAGATCTTCTGGAGTCAAGCACCCAGTCGCTTTACTCCTTATCTTCCTCCATCAGACGGTTCTTCTCACGTCTTCTTCGTGCGGTGTCATCGAAGAACTGGAGCGAATATTGAGGCCTTGTCTTAGAAGTTGGTCTTCTAGACGACGCAGTCTTCAGTGACGAGTTCTTGAACTGTAAGTAGATCGTCAAACACGAAGTAATTCTGGGGGCAAATTACTTCTTCAGGGTGGTAGTCCTTGAGGAGACGGACAGAAGCATGTCTTTCTTGGCACTTTCCAAAGTAGAAAGATTGCTTGAGTCGGTCGTTCTCATCGTTTGGTTGCCTTCGACGAGTAGATCCAAATCTTTGGAGACACGAGTCGACTTTGTTCCAGACGACATCGGCAAAATCTCCAAGCAGATCAATTCCAGTGACTAAGAAAAGTCCAATAGTCACGGCTTTGTCGACAGCTTCTCTGATGTCGAGAATCGGCAACATCTTGCGTCAGGTGGTGACGTGGGGGTAGTTAGTCCAGTTGTGTTTTTTCTTGTTCATAGAAAGACATCCTTCGCTCCTGTGTCTTCTGGGTCGTTATGAGACTTGTCCTCAATGAGCATGAGAACAACAGGAGAACATCGGAAGACGATGGTAGGACAGAGACGAAAGTCTAACTGGTGCAGTCCGTAGACGCTCTTTGATCCAGGAAGACTGACTGGACAATAACTTGGAAGAAGATGGTGCTTCTTCTTTGAAAACGAAGATGATGGTCTTTGACGATGAAAGTGGGAGCGGTTGCTGGCGATTCCTAATCCAGAAGATAGAATAGGGACGATCGTCACCGCCCACGACAATTTCAGCTGGTGGTGCACAGCAGAGACAGATTGTTCTCTCCTCATCTGTCTTTTCCTTCTTGTCCATCAACGGTCAACGGATCCATCAGGCAAGAGTCAAGGTGGGCGCACAGAAGGTGTCTCTGTAGTCTGTAGACATGATCAGAGAAGGCTTCCCAACAAGACTTTTAATCCGGATTCATAAAGTTTGAAACCGGAGGTGGTGTGGTCAACTCCTTCAACTGCGAAGATCTTTTCTGACTTGAAGTTGTTGCAGGAGTACATCTTCATGATGGCGAAAAGACAACTGTCGTTCTGTTCCAGGGGAGAAAGCAATTCCAAGGTTGGCGGCAACAACCTTTCCGGTGACATTCTGGTAGCAGTGGTTAGGATGTCCACTGTCAACGTCATCACAAACAGAAACATCTGATTGTGGACTTCACAGAGGTTTGTTCGCGTGTTGTGGATCTTGTAGAACTCGTTCTCCAATGTGGCAGTGGTAACCGGTGACTCCAGGTAAACCACTCCACTCCATTTAGACACGATGCGCAGGAGGCGCAATCCATAGTCTTAGACGACGACAGTCGACAAGTTCTTGTCAGACGTTCTGATGGACTTTAGTGTGGTCACATCAGACGACGTCTTAAACATGTGATGGTTGAGAATTACCAGACGGTGGGCAGCAAAGCCACAAATCCGTCTTAGTGTCTTCTTTTTACAGAAGCAGAAGGTTGAAATTCTTCATTCTTCAATGACGGAGACCTTAGTGGTAAAGATTCCTTGGGGAAGAGGCTGGGAGAGAACGATGGTATCGTCAGCTCTTCAATTCCAAAGGTTCCCACATTGGTCTCAGGAGGTCTTCCAAATCCGTCAAAAGCGATCAGCTCAACCGTAGCTGCTTTTTCATCCAGCAGCAGGTACAACACAGCTGTGTTTGTCTAGAAGATGACGATTGAAGATCAATCAATTGTCCAGGAGACTCCAGATGAAAGGAAGTAGGTCCTTGGGACAATAATGCTTCATCCTCCTGCTTTGCTCTAAGACAGGAGATTCTACGATTGTTCTGTTAGAAATCTCAAGTGTGTCAAAGAGTCCTCCAGCGGACTTTGAAAGTCAGCTTGGAGCAGGAATGGACGAACATAGTTCAAGAGAAGTCGATCCACGAGAAGACGGAAGGTCGAAGTAGTAGCAGCGTAACCCTGGTTTCCATGGGATCCTTGAGGATCCAGCAGGGGGAGCTTCTTTGACGTTGTTGCACAAGATGTCGTTGGCGTCCTCAATGGATGTAGCCTTGATGACGACGCAAACCACGTAGCGTTCCTTCAGAAAGATTGGAGACATCCGTCTCATCCTGCTTGGCTCTTGACTCCTTGCCAAATCCATCTTTCTTGGGAGACTTGCTGTTGGACAGCTGTTGTCCTGTAGCTGGTCTTCAGTGGTCGGGACATATCCAATGTCCTTCATCCTCTCCTTTGGTGCGCTTGTCCTTCCGGTTCCTAATGAAGAAACTTCGAAACCCGGAGACTCACGAAAAGAAAAGTGGGGAGATGTCGGTCCCTCGATTCGCAGCTATTTACGCCTCGCGCCGGACGATCCGAGCGACGAGGGGTCAGGTGCGCGTGAGTCAGCCTGTTTTTCCTTCGGCGGCCGCAAAAGATGACGAAAATGGCGGCAAAAGGGTTTCGAAATGGCGCACTCTGGCAGAGTCTTGCAGACGAAGAGGGTTTTGGACAATTCCAAGAAATGGGGGAAATCTAACAACGTTCTAAGGCACAAAAGGTCTTACTAAGAACGTGGAGGGGGAATAACACAAAAAAATGCCAAAGAGGAAGAAAAATAAAATACAAACTGGCCGTGGGCAAACGAACACTGCGCCAAAAGAGAGAAAAGTACGCGTAAAAGTAAAATTTTGAATTTAGGAAAGATAAAAACAAAAAGAACTCGCGTACTGTTCCCTCCTCGGCTCCTTCGTTGTCAGAAACAATCTCTGAACTTGTCCGTCGGACGAAGGCGCTAAGGTCTCTAAAAACGGTAGAAAAACCATAGCGGGGAAGAATACTAGCTATGGAGGGGGAGAATGGGGATTTCCTACATGAGGGTCCACAGAAAGGGCAGGAAACGTCTCACAAGAGAGGGGTCCGGTCATTAAATGTGGAACGGCCATTAGCCGGGGCGTCTTAAAATACAATAGGGAAACAGGAGCCCTAAAGACACCACTTGTGTTTTTACGGAGGGGGATGGGGAATTCTGCACAATTCAACCCTAAACAGTTACTATTTTGGGTAAAAGTTTAAACCTACGAAGGAATACCAAACCCGTGCCTAGGTCTTATAAAAGTGCGTCTTATTACCGCACACCTCAGAAGGAAATAAGAGCAGGGGGTCTCAACGGGAGACAAACAACTCGTGTCGGGGAGGTCCACAAAACTGGGAGAGAAAACCGGGACCTCCAATGTAATACGCTAGAGTTTTGCCGTGCAGGCCACAAGAAGCATATCACAATCCCGGGTGTAGCAGTGCAATGGGCCGACACAAGAAGGTCACTTCCCGAAGCAGCCTAAGCTGGTCCATTCACACCTGGCTCTCATACAATAGGGATCAATTCTATTCTACTATTCATCTAAGAAAGGGAACTACATGAGAGGTGATCCTACGGTCCGTGCCAGCGGGATTGGGGAGCCGCCGGTCGGTGCCGAGCCAAAAAGAGAAAGGCGGCGGCAGGGCCACGCCCCTGGCCCCCTCGGCGCGGGCTGAGAGGAGGCGCAGAGAACAGTGACCGAGCGCCTAGCAATGGAAGATTCAGGTTAAAATGAACTATTTTCAAATGAAATTGGTGAACACTACCAATAGCGATAAAAGTTAAACCTTATCGTTTAAAGGTTACCTTATGATAAGTTGTGCATACGTTGCATTTGTTGAAACCAAAAAAGTTTAGAAAACTTAAGCTTTTTATTTAACTTTTTTAAAGAGAAGTTTTTCTTTGTTTAACTTTTTTTCAATTTAGGATCTCTTCGCTGTTACAGGTCCTCTTTGTTTCAAAAACATTTAGTGTTATAACAGAGCTTCGAGCTTCGTTACGAACAGAAATTACTGGACTGCCTGGAGGCTTTTTTATTGTTTTCATCACTTGAATGTTGCAAACTGCTTTTACTTGAAACACTGTTTCACATTTTTATTCGACATTCGTCACAGAAAAGTTTCATGTGAGTTTTTAGTGTTTTCAGTCTTTTTAATTAAATTCAATGTGGAACTATAAGACAACGAGAACTATAATTCAATTAAAGTGTGATATTGGCTGAAAAAGTAACCTTTTAATGATATTTTTAATAATCGTTTTAGTTATATGGTGCGGTTTAAAAAAAGGAGGGATACGTGTTAAAAGAATTTGAAAAAAAACTACATAATTGAAAAACAGGGTTTCACCTGATTTTAGTGTATTATGAAAAAAACATGTCACCAAAGTGGTAAATAACAAATAACTTGATTTAGCTAACTTTCCTTAGGACTTTCAGTGAGTCAGAAAAAGGTTTTAAACCATTTAAATATTTTTTATCGATGTTCGAATTAACCGCACCTTGAAAATCCTCTGAGCGCGTAGCTTTAGTAAACAGCGGGCACGCAGGCGCTCGATTTGCTATTTCAGTGAATCTCTCTTGTTTGTTCCCTTATCTCCGTTAAGATAAGGTCTTTTCATCCTTCGAACCTTGCTTTTCCCAAAATGCCTATCCATTTTACCTCCATACGTCCCCACCTTCGACAAAATATTCTTCAAAAGGTAATTTTACAGTTAAAATTGATCAAATAAGAAATTTAGCTAACTTTCCTGGAGTTTTCTCGTTTATCTCAATGTTCCAATTATTCGATCTCACTTTCAAAAGATTTCAAAAAACGACTTCCATTTGAAACTGAAAGGTTCTACGTCATTAATTATGTTGCAACTTATTTCAACAACATTGAACATGCGGTTTCCTCAATTTTGGGTAAATTTTCCGTCAAATTTTCTGTAAATTGGATTAACATTCACGTAAGTTTTTCATAAAACTTTTTAATTTCTTTTAACTTTTAGTCAAATACCAAAGCAGCTTGGAAAGAATTGATCCAAATGATGGAAAGTGGAAAAATTAGAACTAAAGAAATTATTTTCAATTCAAAAACACCTAAATTGATGGATTTAGAAGTCTTCAATCGATTACTGAAGGTTTGTTTTGAATTTTTAAATAATAAAAATGAATTTTCAGGTTTCAAAAGTGGAAAAGTTTTCATCCTATTATTTTCCAAGTTACATCGAATACATTCTTCTGGAGGAATTTCAAAACGTATTTTTTAAAATAATGTAATGTTTTAAAATTCATTTTAAATTGCGCGCAGCGCGAAGCGCTGCGCGGTTTGGTTCCTCCACTGTCTTGTGCGGGGGCGGCCAAACTTCAAATCGGCAGAGCTTCTTTGAAAATCAATATCTTCCAATTCTGACCAAAGAATCGTTTTGAGCATCCAAAAATAAACCGATTCCCACCCTAGAAATTAGCATAAATGTTTTTGCTATGCTAATTTCCAGGATGCGGCTGGTGAGAAAAAACGCGATGTCTCCCGTTCGTCAAATATACCATTGCTACGAGCGAACGGATAAGCCAATGGAGCTGAAATTTTGACCACATACCGAAACCCGTTGCAGTTCGCGTCGCGCAGACTTTCAGCCAAATCCGTCGAGTAGTTTTGACACACCACCCCAAAAATAGGATAAAATGGTATATTTTGGACAGCGGCGGCTTCAAATATACATTGATATAAACAAAATTCTTCATGCAACGCCAAATATATCTACAGAACCGTTTTCCAACGTTTTATCTGTCATTTCCACTAAATTTCACTGTGCACTTGCGCAGCGCCGCTATACATAAGCACGGCGGCCAACATGCGACTTTATGAACTCTATGGCGCAGAGGCAGCGAGTCCATCTGTCAATCTGAAGGTTCCTCAATGTTTTGGTTCTTTTGCTTTTTATATTTCCTTTAAAAAAATGCAGTACAGTTTACAATTTTGTCACCCATTTCCGGAAAACATTAAATTCAACATTTATAACATCTTAAACTCTCTCACTTCGAATCCTCTTATCAATCAAGTACTCTTCGCCCTTCGGCAGCCATGGAATGAAATTGAAACGGCCTCTGGCTGCAACAAACAAAAAGCAAGGCAGCCTTCGGCCGCCACAGGAACAAGGCAGCCTTCGGCCGCTAATGAAAGAAAGCGGCCTCCATACAATAAAATCTTTAAAAAACGCATATTTAATTAATTGTAAGTATTCTTAGAATACTGATAAAAAGAGAACAATAAATGTGTAAAAAAGCGAATCGCAAAGAGAGTTGTGGTTTGGATTGTAGGAATTGATAAAAAGAGAACAATATTGTTTCGTAATTGAATTGAAATTCACGAAAAGCGAAAAGAAATCGCTGTGAAAAATCTTAATTTTTAAACCTACAGCTATTTCGTAAGAAACAAAAAGAGAACCAAACCACCTCAGCCTTTTCTGAAATCCGTTGCTAAAATAACAGATAGGTTTCTATCTCACTCACTCCCTCATTCACACACTCACGCTCTCATAATCACACACACATACACACACTCACTCGCCCCGGCCTCTTGCTTTTGTTCTTCAACTTCTTCGTCTCCTCTCTCTCTCTCTCTCTCTCTCTCTCTCTCTCTCTATCTCTCTCTCTCCCTCTCTCTATCTCTCTCTCTCCCTTTCCCTCTCTATCTCTCTCTCCCTCTCCCTCTCTCCCTCTCTCTCTCTCTCTCTCTCTCTCTCTCTATCTCTCTATCTCTCTCTCTCTCTCTCTGTCGCTTTCCCTCTCCCTATCCTTCTTTCTTGCTTACTTTACCTGCCTCTCTCTTTAGTTCAGCGATCTGATGTCTGATGTTTTTGAGAAAGGCTGAGGTGGTTTGGTTATCTTTTTGTTTCTTACGAAATAGCTGTAGGTTTAAAAATTAAGATTTTTCACAGCGATTTCTTTTCGCTTTTCATGAATTTTAATTCAATTACGAAACAATATTGTTCTCTTTTTATCAATTCCTACCATCCAAACCACAACTCTCTCTGCGATTCGCTTTTTCACACATTTATTAAAAATGATTTAAAAATTTATTTTTCAGATTCCGAATATTCGGCTTTTCCCCCTTGCTGAACATTTTCCGTTGGACGCTCTGCTTATTTTGAAAGCTCCGAGAATACATATGGAAGTTGCCTTCACCCGTCAAGAGCTAAATTTATTTTTAAAGGTAATTTTTTAAAAAAATGTTTAAAAGATTATTAACAATTTGAAAGTGACAAAAACTTTGTTCTGAGTGTTCCATATCAAAATCGATTTTGTTTTGATTTTATTAATATTTTTTTCGCTAAATTTTCAAATATATTGACTTGGAATTTTTTCAAATTTCCCCAAATGTTACAACTTAACTTAAATTAAACTGTTACAAATTGTAAAAATTCGACAATCAATAGGTGCTAAAACTTAATTAGAACTAAAAAAAAACAGTAAATACTATGGCCGATCCGAATGAAACATTGAACTGGTGCTGCAAAAAATGACAAAATAGCATTTGTTTCGGCAGCTAATGATTGAAATTTTTCTTTAAATTTTTCTTCAAATAACAAACAAAAAACAATTTTGCCACTAACATTTTGTCAGTGTTTCAGCCTGCTAATACCATACATGTAGTTTACGGTCACATATTATTCTGCGACAATCCGTGAGCCGTAAAAATAAATAATTATTCAAAACTGTAACTTTAAACTTTTAATTATAGTTTTTAAAGCTCATTTTACCTATATGGAAATTTGATTTTTTTAAATAATGAAGATGTTAACATTTTCCTATTTCATATGGCGAAACACCGAAAAACCAAAAAAATAGGTTTTTTTTTCAAAAAAAAAATCTATTTTTTTAGAAAAATTCTTTTTTTGCTATTGAAATCATCATAGACACACCATGTTTACCTTTGGGCCAACAATCGATACAGTTATTTTTTCTTCAAATTTTCGATATAAAATTTAAATATTTGGGCAAAAAATGGGTAAATATGAGAAGTTTTCCGTTTTCTAAGAAAAACACTTCGGATTTTAAAGATACAATATTTCAATTAATTTTACTTTTTAATCTTTTTCAGCAATGGTCAAATGGGTCTCAAAACATCTCCGAAATTCGATTTTGGTATGAAAGAGGAACTTGGCATGAGGACCGAGATGAAGAAATTTTCGAAGGAATCCTTCATGAAGTAATTTGGACTGTCGACGCTCATTTTCGAAGCAGATTCTCCCATAAGCCAGTAATCAAAATGCGAAAATTGAAACATCATCGATTCTTTGCATTGAAACGTCGAAATGATCACCTTCTTGTTAGAATAACTTATGATGATGTCATAGTGAAATTGGTAACTGACCCATTTGCTTACTTCGAAGACCACTGTTTTGATAATTTCTTGGATTCTGTTGCTGGACGTTTTTACTCGCAGTTTTTCTATTAGTCAATAAAGTGTTTTATGACATTTTAGGTTGAGATTTTTTTTTAAATGTTTTTTTTTCTGGTTTTCAAAAAAGAAAAACTTAACATTGCGCGATTGCTAAGATTAGAATGAGTTAAAACGATGTTTTTAAAAAATTTCCAAAAAAAAATTTGCCATCATTAAAATTTAAAAAAAATTACACAGAGCACAGTTGATTGATTCTAATTGATTTGAAATGTTTAGAAAACTTTAGTGGAAAAGATGAAACATGTCATTAATTTTATATCGAAACCCAAAATTGAACTCAAACAGTTTTTTTAATTTAGTGTTTTCATGTTTCATGTGTAACTTAGATACACTTGGCGAAATCCACAATATTGCATCTGTCGCTAAACAATTAAGACTTTTTCAGTACGCACTTTTTGATTTTCAAAATTTACTATCTCAATCCTACAAGTTTTGGTTAAATTAGGGTGAAAATTAGTTTATTTTGCAAAGTCTTAGAGATCAAAGTACGTATCGTTCTAGAAAATATCTAAAGGGCAAATGTTCGTTTTGCAACATTCGAATCAGACAATATATGTTTATTTTTTTAATACATTGATAGGGCTGGCCAAACGTCTTGAGAGTAATAAAATCGATATATTTGCTTTGAAATACAATGAGAAAAAAATGTTTTTCATTTTTTCTCGGATTTCCAACTTACCACTTCCTAATTAACATAGAAGATACCAAAGTTTTAGTGGAATAGTTGAAACACACAAGTAATTTTTAATCAGAACAATAAAAAATACTAAACGACTTTTTTAAAAATAATTTAATGTTTCATGTGTTGCTTAAAATTATTGATAAAAAGCTTGTTTGTTCTGTGAGGCTTGTTCGGTGAGGTGTTCAGTGTGTTTCAACAAAATTTACTTTAAAAAAATTTTCAACAACAAAATAACCATCAGCTTTTAGAGAAGAATTCAAAATATTCACAAAATATTGTTAGATTCACTTATGATATGAGAACTTGGTAACTGACCCATTTGCTAACTTCGAAAACCACTCTTTTGATAATTTCTTGGATTCTGTTGCTGGACGTTTTTACTCGCAGTTTTTCTATTAGTCAATAAAGTGTTTTTATGATATTTGTTTTTTTGAAATGTTCTCAAGAAAATTGACTGAATGTTTTTTTCTGGTTTTCAAAAAAGTAAAACTTAACATTGCGCGATTGCTATGATTAGAATGGGTTAAAATGATGTTTTTAAAAATTTGCCAAAAAAAATTTGCTTTCATAAAAAATTTAAAAAAAAAATTACACAGAACACAGTTGAGTAGGCTAACAATATATACTAGGCTGAGAATGAGTAATCGATTATATTTGATGTACCGTTGAATCTAATTAATTTGATAGGTTTAAAATAATTTTAGTGGAAAAGTTGAAACATGCCATTAATTTTATATCGAAACCCAAAATTGAACTTACACAGTTTTTTTAAAAATATAATTGAGTGTTTTTCATATTTTATATGTAACTTAGCTATTCTTGACAAAATCCGCAGTATTGCATGTTTCGCTGAACAATTAAGACATGTTTTCGGTCCCCTCCTGTTTTGTGCACAATTTACAAAATTAATTTTGATTTTCATTTAAAGTTTACTTTCTCAATCCTACAATTTTTGGTTAAATTAGATTGTAAATTAGTTTATTCTGCAAAGTCCCAGAAATCAAGTTCGCATCGTTCTTCAAAATATCTAAAGGGGAAATGTACGTGTTTGAAACATTCGAATGAGAAAATATCTTTTTTTAAAGCATTGATAGGGCAGGCCAACCATATTTCCATCCGAAGTTCAGTCTTGAGAGCAAAAAAAAGAAATATCTTTTTTTAAACAGAATAGAAAAAACTTGGTTTGTCATTGTGGGATATTTCTGTCATTTTTGAGCGATCTCTTTGCTTTCCTATCTCTTCTTTTTTAACGTTCAAACTCAGTTTTTCCGATTTTTGTAAAACGTGCGATTTTTTCTCGGTTTTCCAACATCGTAATGAACACAAAAGTTGCTAAAGTTTTAGTGGTAAAGTTGAAACACACAAGTAATTTTTAGTTTAAAAAATTAAAATTTGTTAAATTTAATACAATTTGTTAATTGACTACGCATCACTTTAAATTATATTTTAACTTGCAATGATTGAAATATTGGAGTGATAAAAAATAATTTTGAAGGTTACACAAATAGAATAACAACTTTGTGGGACAATTGCTGACGCCATTTTCAGTGATTCATTTTTGTTTGCTCTCTTATCTCTCCTTTTCTTTTTTCAATGTTATACCAAAACTGCCAATTCTTTTGATAATTTAATAACAATTTTTCCCACTGATAATTTAATAACAATTTTCGAAATTCAACCAAAACGGTTTTTATAAATTTGTTTTTTTTTCATGTTTCATTTGGAAATTAAAACACTTGACAAAATATGTGATACTGCATACGTAGCAAGCATGGCTTTACTTGTGAAAAAATCTCAACAAGAACGATTTTCCAGTTCCCTTGAAAAAGTGGAGTGATCTGGCACAGTTTTAACTGGCATATACTGAAGATGTTTTTCTTCCTTTTCGCCAGAATCCCAACCTACAAATTTAGGTTAAATATGTGGTAAAATAGTTTCATCTACATAGTTGGAGAGAAACGTTAGTATGTATTGAAAATATGTAAATAGCAAATGTACGTGTTGAAATATTTAAATGACAAAAAATGTGTTTCTTTAAACTATATGAAGCAATGAATTTTTCGGCATGATCAAACCTAATTCCCCCCGAAACATAGTCTTGAGAAGACGAAAATCAAGTTGTTTGCTTAAAATGGAACGAAAAAGAATTGTTTGGTCTTTATGGGTTACTTCCTTCTTTTTCAGTTATTGTTTGCTCTCTTATCTCTCCTTTTCCAACGACCCATTTTAGGTTTGCCGCGTTTTGTCATTCCATCGTGAACCCCAAACATGACTATTGACTTTTCCTGCCTTCGCCCTCATCTCCAAAAAAGTGTGATCCAAAAGGTACTTTTTTTACCTATTTTATTTAAAAAGTTTACAATTTAGCTCCTTTTTGTTGAATTTTCTCGATTCACAAAATGTTCTGATTATTCTCGAGAGGTGGCAAAAACATTGAAAGCACGCCTTCAATGTAAAATAAAGAACGTCTACGTCTATGATGTCATACTTTTCTATATGCCACCAATCTACAGAACAAAACCACTTTCCGAGATTTTGGAGGAATTTCCGGTCCGAATATTGATTTCCTGGATTTGGTTTGAAGTAAGTTATGGAACAAATGGTTTTTTCCACTGTACCACTGAACTTTCCCTAAACTTAGTCAAAAACTTGTTGACCCCGACTTTGGTAAATTATTGAGTTTCATCTCGGGTTATTGCGCGCGGACGATATTTACTGAATGTTGGTGAACATAAATTTTACTATGTTTTTTTCAATGTGTAAAACTGATATACTACATCGATTTTAGTTTTTTAATCTTTTATAACTAATCTTTTAAAAATTAATATTATCGCCTATAACTGTGACACAATCGATTTACATTTTGTGTGTATGTTTAATGTGATACTTGAAACTTTTACATTTTTGTAACCAATAAATAAATTAAATAATTTTATATAGATTATTTATTCTAATCTACAAATTGGCCCGCTTGACGGTACTTTATTAAACATATTTATTTTTCAAATAAATAATAAAATTGAAAGTGTTTTAAGGTGAATTGACTGTTTCTTTTGTAGCAATTATTTCGACCAAGTACGATTTATCATTGTCACTTTTGTGGATTATCCTAAAAAGATTATGAATGTACCTATGTATCACTCTTACTCAAATTCGAACCGGTAAGAAGAAAAAGGAAATTTGACCATTTACTTTTTTTTCATTTGTTTACCTTTATTATTATGTGTTTTGCATATAAAAAATTGCAGATTAAAACATCGAAACATATTTTTTTACTCAAAATGAAAAGGTTATTTGAGTCTGATGGAATCACTCAATTTTGACTCAATTTCCATTTTTAAGAACTATTTTTTAAAATGTACTTTATGAGGCAGATACTGTTTGCTTAATGAGGTCTCATGGGAAGAAACGTTAGTAAAACATTCATTTGAATACACTAGAGAAAAAGAAGATTAAAAGTTAATTTTCCAATAACAACATTTTAATGTTACGATTATAAATTATTGTTTATACAATTATGAAACTCTACTTATCCCATGACTGGTTGGAAATTTAAAAAAAAACACAATATGCCTTAAACCTACTGTAGAGTAAAGTTCACCAATCATGGTCGACAAATTAAAATAAAGTTTTCAGACAGGATCGGGGCGCGCGCGCAATAACCCGAAGCAAATCATCGATGACCAAATGAGTGTGAAATTTGTTTTTTTTTGTGCAAATAACTCTTTTTTGAGAAATTTTTTTGACAACTTCAAATTTTTTAATAACTTCTTTATCGAATTCAGGGAAAATGCAACGCTCGCGAAGAAGTCATCCAACTTTTAAAAAACGGAAAAATTAAAATCAACGGGATTCGCCTGAAAGGAAGTATTGGATTGGAACCTGAATTTTTCGGTCGACTTTTAACAGTACATTTTGAAAATTTTATAAAAATTGAGACTATTTAGGTCTCAAAACCTAAGGCACTTACTGCTTACACGGTTTTCAACCTTGGATGTTTTTGTCAACCTGAATTTAAAAAAGTTTTTTTTTCTTTTTTTTACAAAATAAAAATATCTTAGATTCCTTACATTTATGTTTGTACATCGGAACTTTTCCCCTTCGATCTACTTCTTAATTTGAAAGCGACTGAAATCAAATTGGAAACAGTTGACTTCACCCCTCGAGAGCTAAGTTTGTTTTTAAAGGTATTATTTCTAATTTCGTTTTTTTTAATTAAAAAATTTAAGCAATGGACCGAAGGATCTCGAAACATTCAGAAAACTCATTTCAACATCTACAAGGACGAAATTAAGGAAATTGATAGAGAAAAGGAAGTTTTTGAAGGAATTCCTTATGAAATCACTTCGGCACGAATTTTTGTCGACATGGAAAATACTGAACTTGAAGAAGTTACTCGATGCTTTTTATTGAAACGTGGAAATGAGCAACTAATTGTAAAAATTGAAAATAAGCGTTTCAGAGCTGCTTTGGTTTCTGATTGAATTGTATTTATTATTCAGAATTCAATTTTTTCATGTTCTTTAAGTGTTTTTCATTTTAACCGTAAAATAAATAATTAACAATTAAATATAATTTTATTGCCAGAAAGAGAGAGAGAGAGAGATAGAGAGAGAGACAAAGAAAGAAAGAAAGAAATTGCACATTATCTGTTTTGTCACTTGAATATTACAAAAAATCCTCAACTGCGGGAAATGATCACTACATCTGGGGAAAGCTAAATCAAAAAATAATTTAACTAAGCATGAAAGTGATCTAGTTTTTATAAAAATTATTCATTTTAAAAAAAAATTTATTCTGATCTTTGTTTAATTGTTTAATAAAATAACAAAAATTGCATTGAGAAAATACGGCAAAAATATTTGTAGATAAAAATTTAGAGGGTCCCGATGTTTTGCTCACACAAATTCTTCCCAGAGAAATATAATGGGCGAAACATTAAAAAAATGGTTTCAATTAAATTTTTGTAATTTTTTTTCAAAACGTTTCTCTAAAAACGAAACTATTAAAGTTGTACTTTGAAATGATGGTACAAACATGACAATTTTTAGTTTAAAAACAAAAAAGGTAGTTGTGTTTTTTAAAGAATATTTTTCTGTTTGTTATGTCTAGAATGGCATTGTTTTCATAATTTGATAGACTAATACTTTATATAAAATTTAGATGGCCCAGACGGATTGCTGATTCCAATTCGACCCAGAGAAATATATAGACTAAAACATTCAAAAAAGTTTTTTTCTACGATTTATTTTTCTAATTTCGTATTGTTATTCAAAAATTTAAGCAATGGTGCGAAGGGTCTCGAAACATTCAGAAAGCTCATTTCAACATCTACAAGGACGAAATTTCGGAAATTGATAGAGAAAAGGTGGTTTTTGAAGGAATTCCTTATGAAATCACTTCGCCACGAATCTTTGTCGACATGGAGAAAGTGTTTTTTATTGAAACGTGGAAAAGAGCAACGTTTTTGTGAAGGTTAGAAACAAGGAGTTCAAAGCTGTGTGGACTTGTATTTGAATGTTTTTTATTATTTATGCTACAATCAAAATAATATAACTCAACGGTTGTATTCATTTTTGTATTTTTTTTGTATATTTACTATTCTAGGGGGGACTTCATTTGAATGTTACACACGCTGTTCTATTGTCGATCAATTGAATGACCAAATTGAAAGTTGCAGCTTTTCTGGTTAATTTGGTAAGCAGAAAATTAATTTTTCAACTATTTCATAAATAAATATTTTAAGCAAAACAATAAAAGATTGGAAAAAATTTTAATGCCACTTTCTTGTAATTTTCAATTTTGATACACTACCAAAGAAGAACACACAATGATTACTATTCGCAGAAAAAACAAAAAATAAAATTGTTTAGCTAAGCATTCGATTGATCAAACTTTTTTGAAAAAAACTTTGTTTGTTATTTAGTGTTTTTGACTATGATTGTTTTTCCTTGAACTAAAAACAACAAATTTTACAAATTTAGATATCAAATTTTTATTGACCCTTAATGCATGTCATGGTTGTATTTTTGATTTTTTTATCTAAATTTAAAAAAAAATTATTTCAGTAGTGAATCTAAGGTTACAAAAAGGCGAGAATTAATCATTCCGTGAAATTCCTCTCGAAACATTTTGCGTTATGAAACAAAAAAAAAGATGTAGCTTTATTTTTACCAAAAATCTGTAAAGAAATTTTTTTTACAAACTATATGAAGAACGGCAAACAAAATGGTCGTACAGTTGTCCATGGGCAAAACTTGGGATAATCCAATTCTTTAAGTCAGTCTTGTCATTGGGCATTTTCTAGAAGAACCGAGGCTTGATTGATAGTCAGCGTCTAAAATCAATAAATTTTGGTATTGTTACTAAAAACTCTTTACCGTTGTTACTTTGTTTTTTTACTCTTTGTTCACGCGCAGTCTCTTCTTTTGACACCTCTGAAAAATCAAATAAAACCAATTAATAATTGAATTATTTTTTCCTTTTGAAAGCCACTTTTCACGTTGGTGATCTGCTACGTGTACATATCGTTGTCCGTTCCACCATTGAAATCTAGGGTTCCTGATATTGAATTTTGGGAGTTCTGCATTCCTGATGAATGTTGTCTAGCTGAATTAAATTATGGCCTTCCCTAATATTTCAATTAGTTTATCATGAAACTATAATTTCTTTTTAAAACCGGATTTTTATTAGGTGCATGATTCGTGAAAAAAACTATTTGAATTGTTTTCTTAGTAGAAACAATCAAAAAGAGTAGGGTTTCAGTAAATTTATCTTAGTTTTAATTTCATTTCATTTTACTGCAATGGCTGTTCACTATGCCTCATCAATTGTTTTCATAGGAATTGTTCTAAATTCAAGATGGTCATGAAACATTCAATCGAAAAATCGCGTTTTCATTTTTCTTTATTTTTTCAGCAAATAGTACATTTTTCTGTTTTTTTAAATCTAAGCAATAATACAATTTTGAAAATATTATTTTTGTGTGGTTGATTACGATGACGAACTAGAGTGTATGTTTTACAGTCACACATGGAGATAGGTACATTAAAATAAAAAATTTAATGTTTTTGAAACTTGAAATAAGCGGTAGAATTCAATAAGTATTCAGAATTAAATAAAACGTGCATAAAAAAGATATTTCGCGAATTTTTTTATTATAAAAGGTTTTTTAATCAGTTTTTTTAAAACTCTTACTAACTCACTTGGTGTCATTTCATATGAAAAAATAATTGGTAGAAGGTATTTATGACCCCAAACAATTATAATTAATGCTTTCAGATAAAATAGATTAAAAAGGGAAACATAAGCTTTATAAAAAAGTGGACGAAACACTTTTTCGGTGAGTTTTCCAAAAACAGCGCGTCCTCGCCGATAGGCAAACTGGTTTTGCCGTCGACTGGTAATTAGTGACCGTATTTGCACCAAAGCAGGGGATAAACAGCGTAAAAGCATTATTTTTTTAAGGAAAACAACAGATTACATGAATGCAAAATTTGATCACTCAACATGAGGACGTAACACTGAGGTGGTGAGGAAAAGAAAGGTATTGCATTTTAAGGATGCGGTTAAGGTTTAAGGATTTTAAGGATTAAGGATACAATTAAAATTTTAGGATACCGTACAACGATAAAATGGTCTTTATGGTTTTTTCCACTGTGTTTTTTTCTTTGTGGAACAGTTTTACATTTTTAGACTTGAAATTCGAAATCGATGCTACGGAAATAAAAGAACGAAAAAGATGATTTTATATTTCACTTCGTAAAAACATTAAAAAAACAAAAATGCTTTTCTATACAAATGCTGAAAATTAAGGAGATTATTCAAATAATCTGTTAAACATCAAAACTATTTCATACAAAACTGGAACTTAAAACTTTTTTTTAGTTGTTTTTCTGCTTTTTTGCCTCAAATTTCAGCATTTTAAGCTATATTATTGTATATTATCGAAATGATCGTCTAATTAGTAAAATCTGTTCTTAATTCAGTTGTAATCTTGTTATGAAACATTGTGAAAACTGTAAATGTTTTTAGGTTTCATTTAACACTTTTCTCCTTTGGTTTTTTAGTTCCGATTTTTAAATAAATTAGGCATAATGAATGTTTGAGAATTTTACCAACATCTGCTATGTTGCGATTCAATATTACATCAAGATCATCGTAAGAAAACAAATGCAATAATTTAGATTTTGTCGTTTGAAGTGTAATCAACTGACAAGAAACTTGCATAAAATTTTAAAAAAGCATTGGGGTTAATGTTTTCATCAATTTCAGTACATGCAAATTATTAAGCCACGAAACGGCAAGGTACTGCAAAAGGAGATTGCAAATGTATTAGTGAAAAAGTTGAAACAAACCAATTATTTTATATATCGAAACCAAAAAAATCAATCAAAATGGCCTATTTTAAAATAATATAGTTTTTCATGTTTCATTTGTGACATAAATAAAGATGAAGAAAAATGAGACAATGAGACAATCATATCGAATCTAAATACTTGAATTTTACGATTTCTACTCACAGTTTTTAAATTAGCAAACAAATTGGTTTTTGAGCTTATGGTGATTTTCTCAAGACAATTGAACGAATGTTTTACCTTGTTGCCATAAAAGAAACATTTCAAAAATGATATTACGCGACTACTGTGATGAGGAAGAGTTGAAGTAAAGGTTTTTAGAAACTTGCAGACTACAACCTGATTACAACATTTTGAAACTATGTAAATAGGGCTTTTAAACGTTCTCAAATAGTTTTTTTTTTAAAATTTGATAATTGATTTTTTAGAGAAAACATTACGTTTTCCAACTTGTGCAGCAAAACTTAAATAGGCGGCCATCGGCTGGTTGAAAAAAGGTTTTTTTTTCGGATGCTTCGGTTAGATTTATTTTTTGAAATGGAAATAAAACACAACAGTGAGTCCCATTTGCCGTTAGCTCGTTGTCTCTTTAAAAGGGAAAAGTGGAAATTTGTATTATGAATCGAATTATTGGGACTTTTTTTTATTTTCTTTAGAACTTTGAGATTCTTAGTGCAAATCAATATCGAAAAAGTATTTTTGAAAAGAATGATTGACTTTTTCCTCTTCTTCAACAAAGTGTTCCCCAATAGGTAGATATTTTTTTCACAGATTTTAGCATCCAATCGTTTTGGGTTGCGCATTTACTAAATTTTCATTTCCATCTTCCAACGAAAGACCAAGCCTATTCCCAACTGAAATTATAGAAAAATAAAAGATTTGAGCAAAACATTTGATTGACAATATAAAAAGAATATATTTTTTGTCGCTTTTTTATGCAATTGACTACTAAATCGGGAAAAAAAATGCGAAGTTTATTATTTCGTTAAGCAAAAGACAAGTTTCATTTTTTTAAAAATTCCATATAGAAATAGTTATTTGATATTGCTTTTTTTTGTTATTTCGCCAATCACAACTGTAACCACAAAAAATTTTTGTACATAGAGTACAGCAATTATTTAGTTCCGATTTATTAAAAATTGGGCATAATGTTTTCTGTAAATTTCTTTGGCTTATTTCGATTTTTTGGTTCTCCGTTTTTTTCATTTTTCGGTCAAAATTCACCTTTTTTCCTTTTTACAAAAGTGTAATGGGTTTTAAATGTTTTGGATTTTTTCCAATTTCTTTTGTGTTTCACGTTTAAGATATAATTTTCGGAAAACTCTTTTCACAATCCAATCAGTGAATGTTCTTATATTGAACAAAATAAAAACACACGTGAAACATTTGAATAGTTGAATAAATCATCAAACTTTACCACAATCACCTTATTTAAACTCCTTTTCTCCTTTCTTTCTATTGTGAGTATTGGAGTAGAAGGATTTCCTGTTTTGCTATATTTTGACGAAACTAGGAGGAAATGCGGTAAACTAGGATAAGAAAAACATAATAATGACAATGTAATTTAAGGTTACTCTTTGAAAAAAAACATTCTGAATCGCCCATTCGTTTTTGTAAACAACAAATAGCAAATGATTCCTTTTTTAAATTTTATTTACAAATTAACAATTCTTTTAATGTACATATCCCCTCTTCCCCCTCCGTTTGAAATAAATCAAACAATATAAAACTTGAAAAAACATAATATTTAAAAAACCACAGGAGAAGAGTGTTTATTGAAACCTAAAAAACATTTACAATTTTCACAATGTTTCATAAGAAGTTTTAAGCTGAATTAAGAATAGCTTTAACTAATGATTCTTTGTTTTCAGATTATTTTGTGACCATACAATACATATATAACCAATGTTCAGCTTTCTATGAAAAACAAATCGGTTCTTTTTAAATACGGTTTAAAAACTATCCTGTTTTGTTTAAACCATAAATGTGATTACTGTAATTGATGTTATAATTTTTTTTTAAATGCAACTAACACTAATATTAATTCTCCCACAGATGCTAATTCAACCAAACGCTAAGACAAGGTCGTAATGATAATGACTTTAAAACATTTATTCAAATTATTTTTTCTAAAGAAAATTTAATAATTAATATTCTCCTACTACCAAAAAATTATATTCAAATTCAAGGTGACTGATGCATCAAAATCGATTTGTTTTCACACAATCAAGCATCTTTAATTGTGATTTTTCCAAAGCACATTAGCATAAATTCGCGTATAAATTTTTTGAATTTTTAAACTTTACTTTTTTTAAATTTTAAAATATTTAATCTAATTGTAAGAAGGGAAAATCTGCAGTTATATTTCTTAGAAAGTTGATCTGGTACCATTAAATCAACAATGAAGTTTATTACTCGGAAAAAGGTCAATAGTTCTCTTTTATCAAACGCTGATGTCTTCATGAAACGGCAGAAGAATTGAATTGAAGTGTTGAAGGAACAGAAGACTGGTTCTCACTCTGTTGATTTTTTGAAATATAAGGTTTATTTACTTTTTTAAATCATAGATCTCTGCCTGCGAATTATTTTGTGAAAATTTTTAGTAGATTTTTTGAAATTGGTTTAAAATCTCTAGAAATTTGTACATTAGTTTGCAAACTCTGTTTCGTTAATTAGTTTTTTTAACGTTTAAGATATACTTTTCGGAAACTTCCGTCAGCGCAATGCTTTAAACTGTGCATGTGATTTTTTTTTCATTGCTGAAAACGTTGAGATAACAGTCTTTAGAAATTCTACTTCTTTGAAAATTGTTTCGGTACTAATTCATATTTCCATAAATAATTTTCAAATTTCCATTTATTTCTGTTGAAAAAACTTTAGAGGGGCTTCTCGAAGAGTGCATGTTGTTAAAATTAATAAAATTGAAAGAAAAAGAGAAACATTTGAGCAGTTTTGATTTTCAATTTTTTTGCATCGGGTCCTAGACTTAAAGTTGATCACGCTGTATTTTCCAACCCGTGCTATATGTGGTAAGTCTTCAAACCGATTTTTCAATAAAAAAAAAGGGGCCAATTGAAAAAACCAATCCACCTATTGAGACTTTGGGTACGATTAGATGTTCATAAATTTTCCGCGGATTATTAGCACACATAGAAATTATTTCTGCTAACGTATAAGAAACCAACACATAATGAAATTGTAATTTTATCGAACAACATAGCGGTATCGTCTAATCACCCTACTGATTGTTGTAATATTTAATAAAGTTAAAACAAAAATAAAACATTTGACTAGTTGTGTAGATTATCAAATAAATCGGATTATACATATTTTTACATTCATAAAATAACAAACTCACTTTTTCTAGGCCATGATGCAAAAATGTCTTTTAAAAAGCTCCTTTTCTCCTCTCTGCCTTATGTGAATATAGAAGTAGAAGGACCCTAAATACCAATATTAGCAACTTTCTGACAAAATAAGAAAAGAAATACAAAAGTGGAACGAAAGTCGCTGTACGCGGATGATTGGCGAAAGCAGTGGATCGGTAACAAGTAATGAACTAGTTTGGCCAAAAACGGGTACATAATGGATTGGGGGGTTTTGCACTGATTTGTGAGACAACATCACCGAATGCAAAGACATAATCAACCTTTGAATTGCTTAAACGATGAAAAAACTTGTATGAAACCGTCAGTTGGTGTTAGAAAAATCTTAAATTTAAAATATATTCTAAATTATTTGTTTTTTTTTTCAAAGGAAAAATACCTTTTGCGATACAGCTGTGATACATAATTTTAAAGGGACAGTCAGGCGGCTTTCTTTTTGGGACCTTATGTCGGAAATCCCTAATTTTTGAGATATTCAACCTCAAAGTAGCCGATTTCGGGTTTCCATCCGCAGAAAGTGCGGATCGCCCGGACGGTCAGTGTGTCCTGCATTTAGTGGTATTCAAATTTGAATGAGACATTGAGGGAAATGGGGAGTGCGCGAGACAATTTAGCATTTTTGAATATGCAAAATGGACGACCGTATCCTATCATAATGAAATGAAAAGGCCCCTGACTGTCCCTTTAATAAACCAAATTCTTTTTTAAAAAATCGATTTTTAAACCTCGTGTCGTGATTGTGTAATTGAATACCTAATTTTCAAAAAAATAAAATGTAAAACATAAATTATGAGTTTCATCTTTTTGTAAAATTTTCATTTTAAAAACATTTACTTTTGTTTCAAAAATATTTTTTGTAAATAAAAATAGAAATGCCACGTATTAATTGTAAAATCTTAGGAGCAGAACAGTAAAAATGGCATTTTCGTGTTCTACCTAACGCAACCACACCAATGTTTCAAAGTGAAACTAATTTAGCAGATTGGTGGTTTGTTTACTGTATTACGCTCTTTATGGTTAGCTGAAAGAAGTCCCTGATTATATTTGTTTTCACTATCTCTCTTTCTTTTTCCCTCTCTCTCTCTTTCCCTCTCTTTCCCTACTCTCTCTCTCTCCCGATGCTGACCCTTCACTACACATTTGGTAATACGTTTTACTAACGCCACTTCATTGTTTCAGAGGGATATTGTTCATTCTGTCAGGTGAGTTGCATAGTAATCCCTCGAAATAATTCTTTAATAAGGTATTTTATTAAGACGGCACCGGGTTACGGCACCTTCAATACTGTGAATTTTTATATTTTAACAAAATTTTATGAATGAATTTTGAAATTAATTAAAATTACACGCCGCTTAGTTCATTATCTCTAAAATCTTACCTCGGTTTTTGAATCCATATTTCAAATCCCATACCGTACTTGATTATTTTTGTACACCAAAAAAGTACCCGAAAATCACTTTTCCTACAATATTCCATTTAACGGAACCACATCACTGTTTCAGACTGTTCTAAATAAAGCGGTTTAGTGACTTTATCACTACATTACGCTACTTAGAAGTGACTGATATACATTTCAGTTTCCAAATTCTCTCTCTCTCTCTCTCTCTCTCTCTCTCTCTCTCTATCTCTCTATCTCTTTCTCATTCTCTCTCTCTCTTTCTCTCCCTCCCCCTCTCTCTCAATCCTTTTTTTCTCTTTGTTACGGACTCTATCTATTTCTCTCTCTCTCTCTCTCTCTCAATATGTACTTAAGCTTTATCTTTCTCTCTTTCTCTAGATCTCTCTCTCTCCTTTCCTATAATTTGATCTGTACAAACTACAAAAAGTGCAGTTGTCCTAAGAAAGTTAGCATAAATACGTACGCAAATGAAAGAGAAGGAAATTGACAATTTTTTGAACAACGAGAAAAAATCGTAAATGCCCTTAAAGTTTTTTTTCACGGATTTTATGCTTCTCGTCTGTACTACATAATTGCTGCAGTTGTTTACAATAATTTCGATGATGTGTCTAAACTAAAGCATGGTTTAAACAATAAGATGATGTAAGAAGAAAAATTAATTGTGCAGTATGCATTTTGAAAAAAATAATATAAAAAAAGGTTTTTTTGTCGCAATGCTTTTAGCTGGCGTGGGTCTTTTTCTTTAATTTTCAAGTTGTGCTGAAATCGGCGGTGATTGGGCAAACAAAATATGAAGAATTTTCTTTTTTTGTTTCAGTTGAACACAATTTTTTCTGTTTTTTTTTCAAACGTAAAAAGTAACATTTAAACAGTGGACTGATGTGGTTACCAACCGGTGAAATGTGGGTTTGCTCCGTTGCTTGGAGTGGGGGAGGAGAGGAATTTTCCAAAGAATTAGTAATTCCGATATTATTACAAGATAATATAATTTGGTTGAAACCTGAGGTTTATGTTGAAAAATTTTTCACAAATTTTTTGGGTTCCGCTGTTTTGCTGCTACAAAATTCTCTATGGGCACCCATTTTATGAAAGAAAGTTTATTTGAAAGTCAAATTATTTTTTTAAAAATTGTAAATGTCAAATCATTGTGGTTTTGCTGGATTTGTAAGACTATAACTCGAAATGAGAGAATTAAAATTTCGAATGGCTTAAAATAAAAGATAAATTCGATGAAACAGTAATTTTATGTTCTGAAAAAAATTAAATCAAATTTAGAACAATTTAACCGTTTTTCAAATTGTTTTATTTTTCTTGCAAAGTAAAAAAAACTGTTTGTCGTACAATGTTCTTTTAGATCATCAACATGAAGTCACTGATACGAATATGTCTCTGTCTCTCTGTTTTCTTTCTCTTTCTCTTTCTCTCTCTCTCTCCCTCTCTCTCTCTTTTTTTTCTTTCTCCCTCCTTCCATATTAATTAATCTGTGAAAATTTCCAGAAAGTTAGCAGAAACACGTACGCAAAGGAAAGAGAAGGAAATTGACAATTTTTGAACAAATAAAAAAAACGTAAATCGATCAATTGAATGACCGTAATGGATTTTGCAGTATTTCTGGTGAAATTGATTTCCATTTGCAAATCAACTATTTCAAAAATATATGTTTATAGCAGAACATTGACACAACCAATGAAGAACTCACAATGATTACTATTAAGTTATTACAAGGTAATATACCTTGGTTGAAACCTGAGGTTTGTGTTGAAAAAATTTTCAATTTTTCACAAATTTTTTGGTTTCCGCTATTTTGCTGCTACAAAATTCGGGCACCTATTTTATGAACTAAAATCAAAACAGAAGATAAGTTGAAAAGAGTTCAAGCTCTTCGCACTTCAAAACTAAACTTATACTAAAATGTCCTTAAGAGTTTTACATTGAAACACATGTGTGTCCGGTTTTTAGCAGTCGGCGACTTAAAATCGTGCGTTTCGCCACTGTGATGATTCAATGCGAATACTTAAAATTTCAACATTTTTGTCGCACATTTGTAAAATTTATAAAAAAATCCAATTGTGCACACAAATTTATTTTGCAACAGTGTTTTTGCCACATCACTTCAAATCAATCAATCAGTTTCCTGTTAGGTAACATTAAAATAATTTCGCTTTGGAAGCAGTTGTTGTTGAATTTGCAATTTTTTACAGTTGCAGACTAATAGGTTCAGATCATTTGTAAAAGAAAATACAAAAATTGAGATTTTTCACACAAATGTTTCTAGAATTAACAACTTATCAACAGTTTTCACACTTAATAATAGGTAAGTTAATTCAAAAATTTTACTTTTGAAAGGTTTGCAAGTTTTTGCAACGTGTGCCTTTGCCACATCATCCCACTGTTAATTTTAAGTAATATCCAAGGCACTTATTGTTATTGAATTTACCACTTGGGTTACAGGACTAATTGCTTTAGAACTAAATTCAATCCTATTCTTCCCAAACGAAACACCCGAGCAACCAACAGAAACCATCAATATCGACCACCCATCTCCCGAATCCACAAAAACGGTGAGGCTGTTCCTCCGTTTTAAAGTGAACCTCCCACAGAGTGACATTTCCCTACCTCCCAGCTAGAATGTTGGTTGGGATCTACCTTCAATTCATATGTCTTACAATATTCTTTTTCACAATTCAGGTAAGAGTTTAATTTCACTAAAGAAAATTAAGGTTTAGGCTAATTCAACTAAAATTCCAGAGGAGTTCTTCGGAAAATGGCACCAATTCAAACAGGAGAATTACGAAAACTACTTGGCTGCTCGAGGTTAGTTTTTATTTTAGTTTAAAGTAAAAAGAGTTTTTTTTATATTTGGAAACTTGAGGTAAAATAGGAGTAGATCAATGATGGAATAGAGAGTTCCTGATGTAAATTGCTAAATGATCAAAAATGTTTCAAGAAAAGTGTTTTAGAAATGTTATTACCTCAAAAATATTTTATAAAATCTATTTCAGGAAAAGTTGAAACTTTTCAATCATACGAGGTGTTAATATTTATGTAAGGCACGTAGGTGGGATACTAACTTTTGTAAAATTGCAAACAAAAAACAGTCTACAGTTTTAATTTCCTCATAAATAATAACAGTTGCTTTGTAAAACAATTCAATGTAGGGAAACATATTTAAATTTGCTTAAAGGGGTGTTGGTTTTGCTGAAGACGTAAACATTTAACTTAAAATAACAACTATTAAAAATTCGAACAAAAATGAACGGGACACTTTTTGTTTCACACGAAAACATAAAATAAATTTCATAATCATTTTTGCAAGCATATTTTGACTTTGCTATCTAAAAGTTTTTTGCTTAAAAATACAAAACTTTTGAAGACTTTTTTGTTTGCAAGGCAACCCTTGCAGGGGTAACCAGTTGTTCGCCGTTTCAAAGGGGGGGTGCGGTTCAAACGGGGGGTGCGGTCGGGTGCGGGATATCAAGTAGAGACAACTTTTTTAAATAAATAAAAACCTATTAAAACAGCATTTATTTGTTTAGCTGCTTACCTTAGTGTTTCAGCGCTTTTCTGTTGATTCTGTGTTAAAGGACTGCGAGTGAGATGGAGCGCGCTTTCCGAAGCGCCGTTGTATTAGAGCCAAAGTCGAAGGTTGAAAAGCTCATTCTCTGCGAATACTCATTTTTGAAAGATGAAATTTAAAGGAAATACTCAATAAATAATGTAGATTGAGTGTTTGAAATTGTATGAAATTGCGTTGATTTGTTGAATTCTCCCACAATGACAAACCCTGGATTTCAACCGAATTTCATACAATTTCAAACACTCAATTTACATTATTTATTGAGTATTTCTTTTAAATTACATATCGTAAAAATGCGTATTCGCTGAGAACGAGGCTTCCAAAGTTGTTCGCCTGGCGAAATAGCCCTGTCTGACCCCTAAGTGCGCTCCAATGCGAATGATAGTCCTTTAATTCAAGTACTGAATAACTCGAATTCTGCTGAAACACAAGAGTGATTTATAGTCAATACAATTCTTATTTGTCGCTAAAACAATTTTTTTAGAAAAGTTTTTTTAAAGTACATAATTTAAAAAAAACATTTTCTATTTTTTGTAGTTGGAAAATTAACATGCCGAATAATTCGTAGAAACATTTAAAGAAAAAAGAGACGCTGTGTCTATATACTCCTCATTTTACATTTGAAAATACAATATGGGCAAAAGGCTGCGTTTAAGGAGTTATCTCTGTCATGTGAAGACAAATAACAAACTGAAAAAATCATTGTAGACGACTTTCCCATTATAATGTTGGACAGTCTGACAAAAAATCACAAAGTTCTTACATTTATATTTTTTCAAATGTTTATTTTATGAAAACCAAAGAAAAGAAAATACCAAAGTGTTTTAGACACAATGAAAACTGAAAACAATGAAACAGAATGCAAACTGTATATTAAAATATGCGTATTAAAAACTCACACTACTGCGTTTCTGCTCTGCTACGCAATGGGTGACCTTAACCACCAGTTTCAAAGGGGGGACAAAATAATCACCCCTGAACCCTTGCAATGGCAACAATAATAAGCAATGGTCGCATGAAACAGTCAATTGACCTAAAATCAAAATAATAAATATTTCAATTTGCGAACAATTATCTATCTTTTCACGTCAATTTAATGTGGTATCTGTTTTATAGGACATTAGCAGCGATTGGATGTTTCACCGATAAGGTATACTTTAAGATAATAAGTCACGCAAATGCGCTGGTGGTGTTGCACATATCAATAAATACTGTCAATTTGTAGAAACCTTTGGATTCCGAATACCGCTCTCATTAGTAATAATGATTTTCATTATGATATATTTTCCACTCGAAACTATGAAATGCTTTTAAAATCATAATATAGTTGTTGCCAATTCTAGTTCCCCCAATTTTCGCCCTTAGCGCTGAACTGCGTACGACATTTTCGTTCACAATTTTTCTTTGTAGCTACGTTTTTAAATTCTCTTATTTTCTTGAATTTCGTTATTGTTTTCTATCATTTTTAGTTAAATTTGTACAAAGTAGTATTCAATTTGTAAAATTAGTTAATTTAATTGGTCATTGGTAGTCTCCGAGTTCGGTTCTCTCTGGATGTTTTATATTTTGAATTGCCCGCCCTTTCATTTGCAACGGCAAACATTACTGTAGCCCTCTGTTATAGTGTCATTTAAACGAACTAGCATTGGCACCGACTATAATCATTTTCAATATGTGAACAATCGTATTTTCACGTCAGTTTGTGACGGTAAATGTTTTATCATCTGTCCGATGCTTGGATGTTTCACAGCCGAGGTAAAGTCCAAGAGTAGGGTAACTGTTAATGAATCGAAATCATGCCCAAATCAACAAAAACTACTTTATAAAATACCGTATTTTTTTTGTACCGTGTTTTTTTGTTTTTAGAAAAAAAAACATATCACAAAAACATAATATTGCCAAAAATATTTCCTATGCATATTTCTGAAGTTTCAAGAAGGCTAATAAATTTCTTCTGATTGGTCCGAATGTGCCTAAAAATTACCAAAATCCGCAAATAGTTTCCGTTAAGTAAAGACACTAAATTTGTTTTTAAAAAGATTTGATATTTCGCCGGAGACATTAGTAGTGATTGGATGTTTCACCGTTAAAGTAATCTTTAGGAAAATAAGTCACTTAAATGCGCTTGAATGGGTGTACAAATCAATAAATACTGTCAATTTGTAGAAACCTTTGGATTCCGAATACCGCTCTCATTGGCAATAATTCTTTTCATTATGATATATTAACAACTTGAAACCGCGAAATGCTTTGAAACTCACAATAATCATTTGCAATATGTGAACAATCACTTTTTCACGTCAGTTTATGGAGTAAATGTTGTTTATCATTTGTCCGATGCTTGGATGTTTCACAGCCGAGGTAAACTTCAAGATTAGACGAAGTGTTCATGAATTAAATTCGCCTACAAATCAACAACATTTGGACGAATCTTTTGATTGGTCCAAATGTGCCAAAAATTTCCAAAACCCCCAAAAAATTTCCGTTAAGGAAATACAATAATTAAATTAAAGATTTGATATTTAGGAGGAGACCATTTTAACGGATTCGTTTTTCTCGTTCTGATAACTTGACCTCTTGAAACCACGAAATGATTTAAATGCTAAACATTAAAACTTCCAGTTTATGAAAAAACAACAATTTTAAACGTTGTATTATTTCGGTAAATGTTTTAATAACAACATTTATCGGTGGGTGGATGTTTCACCGAAAATGAAAATTTTGAAGATCCGAGATCATTCCATTCACTTCGAAGAAGTCCACAATTCTTGTCGTAGAAATTGGTTGGAAAACTGAACTTCCACGTTTTTTTTTGCTGAAAAAATAAAAAGCAAAAAAACTTGAAATTGAAATTTAGGAGTTGACTGGTTCGAAAGAAAGATGATGCTGATTCGAGGATACAGTATTGCCTTATGGAAAGGAGAAAGCGGAACGTTAGTGTGTGTGTGTGTGTGTGTGTGTGTATGTGTGTGTGTTTGAGTGTGTACTTTGTACTTTGATTTTAGATACCTCATCGATCAAGAAACTCCAACTGGTGAAACAACATGGGAAAATGTAAAACTTGGCCAGGAATTTATTGCCAAAATGTTAGACACGGAGAAAACTTGCAAGGTATGCCTTGGCAAAAATAATTTCATTTTTGACACATCACTCCAATGGTTCAATGGATATAATTTGTCATAAATTTACCAAATTGTCATTTTTTAGCTGAATTTCACCGTCAAAGGAAATGAAATCCATGAACGACGTGTTGTAAAAGCACACAATGGCATCTGGATCTGGTGGAAAAAATTCGATATTCGATTGATGAAAATGGTCATCTTAAAATTGTAAGTTAATTTTTGTAAAAGTTGTTTAATTTAATTTTTAGAGAATGGAATTTGATGGAATTGTCGCTGCCAAATATTTAAAATTGGATGAAAAATTGGATGTGAAAAACACCTCTGTGAGTCGTAAAAAAGGTTCAAGAAATTGATTTTTTAAATTGATTTATTTTAATATTTCAGTTCATGTATATTCTGTTTACTTCTGAATATGCAAGGAAACAAAAAAAGGTTTTTGAAACATAGACTAACTTGGAATTCAACTGTTTTGTAAATTTATAGAGTTCGTAAAATATCTTTTAAAAATCAAAAAAAAATTTTAATATTTTTTTTCATTTTTTCAAATGTTTCAGAAATTCTATATAATTGAATCACAATATTCGTGTTTACTAGGCCTCAACCAACTCAAAAATATCAATCTTTCTTATTAAAAAAAACACTATTTTAATTACTATTATAGTGATTGCAAAAGTTAGAGAGTTAATTTTTTGTCCCTTATTTAACTTTTTTAGTTTAATTTTGCCGAAAATTCATGAAGCAAATACTATTTTTTCTTAGATTTATAAATTTCAAAATTTCGCATTTCAGAATGAAAAGCGAAATTTACATTGAAACCCCAAAACTTTTCCCCTCCCTAATTCTGCATATAAAATGGGGCAAATGTTCGCAACAAAACAGTGATGTAGGCAAAAATGTAAGCAAATTTTGAAACACAAAAATGCAGATTTTTCGGTTGAATTAATCAGTAAAAATTAAATTTGTTTTGGACTTGCTTTTCATAAACTCCAAAAGACGAACTAAAAATGCAGTTTGAATGTTTCGCCATTTTTTCACAAGCCAAAACCTATTTTGTTATCAATGTGCAGTAATATGTAACAGTTGTGTTTTTATGAAAATTGGACTTCTAACTGTGGATTATCTTTTGTGGAAACTTCTTGTAATTTTAACTTCCTCATGAAAGTTTTAAAAATTTGAGAAAAAAATTGTGGCTGCTCAAGATAACAACAAAAACAACTCTGAACTAAAACCAATAGTGTCATTGGGTCTAACAAAACAAATTTTGTTATTAGTAGGCTGCTCGGCGTAAAATTGTTTTGAGTTTTCTGGAATTTAGCACTTTTAGCTCGGGATTGTTCAAAAAAACAGGGGCAGCCCTTCAAATTAACAAAACTAGCTTATACCTTAACCAAATTAACTTTAGCAAAAAAAAGGTTTTATTAGTTGACATCTTATCTTTTTAATGAAAGTACTTTCGACAAACAAAAAAAATTAACAAAGCTTCCAAGAAGGGTTACATTTTCAAACGCAAAATTGACAAGAATGGTAATACAAGAATTCTAAATTGACCCAAAGAGTTATGCGAAAATAGTGGAAAAACAGGAAAATATAGTTAGCTGTTTACCGTAACGTAAAAGTTTTCCGCAAAATACATAAACGGTGAAAAGTGCTGTTTTTGAGGTTCTCTGGAAACTTCTGGGAATTATTCAAAAAATAAATTCTCTTTAAATTTGAAGACGCAATGAAACTTTCAAAAAAACTTTTTTTTTGAAAATCTTTTTATTGAAGTATTGAAAGTTTCATTGAAAATGAAATATTCAATGAAACTTTTTTTTGAAAAAGCATCCACGAGTTCGAAAATCAACAAGAGCTTCAATTCCTGAACTGCAACTGCAACTATAAATATAAAATATAAATATAAATAATTTAATTAAAATGAGATTTTGCAGTTTCAATGTTTCGTAATTTCTTTAGAACCCAAGACATACTTTGTTATTAGTACGGAGCTGTGCTTCGTGACTAAAATTTCTTGTTTTCTGGAATTCGGCACAATGTGGCACAATTTCGGCTTATCTTCAATAAAAATTCATTGTAAACTTAAAGAACTCATGAAACTTTCAAAAACATGCGAGACACAAAATTAAAAGTAATCAACGAAAGGTATTTGGTATATTTTTGAGTGTTAATTAAGGCTGTTCTAAAAAGAAAAACATGCTTATTTTTTTGCAACTGTTAAGATCAAGCAGTTCAATGTTTCTCAAAATTCTTAATTATCAGTAGTTTGCTTATGATAGCTTGCTTACGATGACACCATAAAAACAAAAATTGCCCTGGATACTGATGTGCCAAATCGATCCATTTTTAGACCTCAAACATTCTACCTGAAGAATTCATCGGAACCTGGAAAAAGTACAGAGATTTTCAATTTGACAAGTACGTCTCTGCCCACAACCCAGTCATCAAAGCTAAACTTCTCACCGGAATGGATCAAGAAGATGCCAAGAAAGAGATTATCACTCCTGGAAGCAAAGTCATCTTTACCAATGGAAAAGAGCCTGGAATGTAGGTTTCTATAACACGATCAATGCCATTTTTATGCACAATAACCGTAAACGTTTGCCGAAGGTTTGGGGACAGTTCGAAACGGCGATATGGCTTCAGAAATAAAATGTGATAACAAATAGTAGTTCAAAATGGTTGCTTTAGTTTATGATGGGATTTAAAATGGGATAATTTCATTGTTTACATTTTAAAAGTGAGTTTAAGATTAATTCCATGGAA
Source organism: Oscheius sp. G VE-2021 (assembly GCA_022343465.1). Taxonomy (NCBI): domain Eukaryota; kingdom Metazoa; phylum Nematoda; class Chromadorea; order Rhabditida; family Rhabditidae; genus Oscheius; species Oscheius sp. G VE-2021. The sequence continues at coordinate 1,158,037 of JAJQXH010000008.1, forward strand.
AGTTTAATGATTACAAAATATAAATCTAATAGTTTTATAAAACACGGAATCTTCACATGTATAATAATACAAAGTTTCACAATATCTTTTTTGGTCTCAGGGCACAAAATAATTTAAAATTATGTTTTTTGGCGGCACTGCGCGGAGTTGAACAATTTTCATTTGTTAAAAAATTATTATAGAATTTCTGAAGCAGCAAACTGATAAAAAAATAATTTTAAAAAACATTTTCAAATGTGTTGCGATTTCACAAATGTTTTGGAAAAAAAGTGACCAGAAAGATTTTCAAACAACAATCTGGCAAATTGCCAATTTAAGCAATGTTATTTCAGCAATCTCCTTTTAATTTAGGTACTCAATCGAACATGAGAACCCCTTTGTCTTTGATTCTACAAAATGGGAAGAATTTAGACTAGGCGAAAAGTCCTTCACCACCAAATTTCAACAGGTTTATTTTTCCTAACAAAATTAGAATCTTTCAAAAATTTGCAGGCAATGTTCAATTTGAATGGGAAAGAACTGACCGAATCCCGAGTCCATTACCACTTGGGAAATTTAATTGACAGAACATTCAAATATTCAATCAATGCTGATGGAGAACTTGTTGTTGTAAGTTTTTTTTTTTGAAGTTTTATATTAAATTATAAATTTTCAGCGCATGGAATATAGAGGACTAATTGCTCGAAAGTACTACAAGAAGATGGTTGAGGAATCCTCAAAGGCATGACAATTTCAACAAAATAGTAAAGATTATAGTAAAAATAAATTTCATGTTAGCTATGTTGCTTCAACTTTTCAATCAGGTCTGATTACAACGGATATTAAAGGACGGTAGTTACTCGTCTTTACCGAAGTTTTTTTATTAATACCCAAAAGCTTATTTACGATACTATTTTGTCACTTCAATTTTACAACAAAATTCTGATAAGTATGTTTTTAATTTTTTTCACAATTCGTCATTTTACGTCACTATTTCAACAATATTTTATTGCCTTGATCTTGACTGTCGGACTCGAACAATTAATTACGTAAATATTACACATTATGTATGCGTGTCATTACCTAGTCATTACAATGTTTTGATTTACTTAATCATTTAATGGGAGTGGCAAAAGTACCACATCGTAGCCTTATCAACCCCGCCTTTTGAACCCAATCAAATCTGACGTTTGGAAGAAATCTGATTTGATAAGAACGTGATTTCGGTTTTTAGCCCTGTAGTCATCATTCTATCGGCGGAAACTATGGGAATCGCCTGTTTGTTGCACTTTGACCGAGAAAAAACGATCCCCGCAGAAAGCTTTCAGCCACATTGGCTACACATTGGAGTGATGTGGGCGGAATCATCTTTTGTCATCATACGGCTTGTATAAATAGCAATTCTGATCCCGTGAGATTTTTTTTTCTTTCTCATTCAAAAACCCCCAATCTTACAAAATTGTTATACATTTTGATATCCTTTGATTTTGCAACATCAAATCACATTTTCAAATGTGGTACTTAACTTTTTTTTCTTATTTCTCATTAAGTCCTTCAAAATGCCGGATTTCTGCAAAGTTAACATAAAGCTTTGTTAATTGTATTTTGAAAGCTTTTGCCAGATCACTCCACGGTTTCAAAGCGGATTATCAGTTCAACAGTTAGAAACATCTCAACAGCACCGCCCAATAAACATACTGATTAGGAAAAACAGCAGGATGTAACATTGAAAAATACTAAAACATTTGAAAACTTTAAATTATTTAAAAATGTACATGTTGATAAATTCAACATTTCAATGGAACTCCTAAACTAAAATGTTATTTTTATATTATGTGCGACAATATTTTTCTTCCTCAATTCACTTTGATTATTTTGTATATGAGCGGAGCCGATAGCATTCCCCATTTCAAGGCTATACAATAGTTAAAAATACGCGTAACATTGATCAGATACAAAAGTAACCAATTTATTTTATCAGAATCGTTTGATTTTGCTACATCAATCCACTATTTCAAAAAGGGAACTTAGCATTTTTATCCCTTGTTTTTCATTTAATCTTGCAAATTTGCTGATTTCTATAAAGTTAACATAATGTTGCCGTTTTTTATCGAAAGCTTTTGCCACATCACTCCACGGCTTAAAAGTGAATAATTTTATTTCAGCAATATGTAAATAAGGAAACCGAAGTAGCGTTCAGTCAGTGTAATGATTAGGCAAAACAGAAGGATGTAACATTGGAAAACACTTCAAATGTTTAAAAAAATTGGATTGTTCAAATCAATTCACCATTTCAATGGTGAATTCATTTTTTCAATACCTAAACTAAAATATAATTTTGATATTGTTTGCGACAATCTTTTCTCTCTATTCACTTTGACAATTTTTTAAATTTTGTGGACTGAAACGATTCAATTAACTTTTTCAGCACCAAGTTCTAATTTTAAAAAAAGTGTAACATTGATTGGATCAAATTTTCGAGATTCTCGTTTATTTATTTTTTTCGATTTTGCTAAATTATTCCAATGTTTCAATGGGGTACATTTTATTTAGTCGCCCATCCCTCCCTTAATCGTAGAAACTTCCTTAATTCTACAAAGTTAATATAATGCTTTGTAATTATATATAATTTGCAACAGCTTTTAATCAATTTAATGAATCTGAAAACATCAGGATGTAACAATATAAAATATTATATAACAAAAACATGTTCAAAATTTTTCCATTTGTGTCAAATATTTTTAACAATATCCAAAATAGAATGTTATTATTGGCTCTGTGTGCAGGAATCTTTTTGCTTACATTAACATTGTGTGTTTTGTAAAAATACCATTTCATCAGACCGATTCCTGTTGTGAATATACTGTTTTAATCAAACGTGGGAGTAACATTGAAGTTATGCACAATCAAAACTGAAATTTTTATGCAATAGAAAGGGATTATTCTTTGGTTCTTATTGTCTTCTAATTCTGATTTCTTCATCAACCTTCATTCTTCAGATTTTTCTGCTTAGTTGTTTGTTCAGATCAATTCTACAAAGTCAGCATGACGTCCTTGAAAATTTAGTGTTGTCTAATTATGCCAAATATAAAAAAGGGGGGAGGGGTCACAAACCATTTTAATTTCACATTTGGCCGAAGCTTTGTCACGTTACTCCACTATTTAAATGGGCATACAGTTTTTCCACATCGCTTACTTTGATCATTTTTTTTTGCCGAAAACCGCAAGACTTCATTCCACTTCCCAAGACTATATTCTAATCAAACATATGTGTAACATTAAAATCAGACAAATTCCAGAACAATGCATTTTTAGAGGCAAACAATTTCTTCGATTTTTTTCTCTCTTTATTTTACTGATTGTCCAATTTTCTTCATCAAATCCATTTGTTTCTTCAGAATGAAGGTGTTGGTGACTGGAGCCGCCGGATTCATCGGGAGCCACACTGTACTAGAGCTGTTGGAGGCAGGCCATGCAGTCCTCTGCGTAGACAACTTCGCCAATTCTATGCAGGGTAAGTTTTCTTCTCTCTCTCTCTCTCTCTTTCTATTTTCTTTCTCTCTTTCTCTCTCTCTCTCTTTCTTTCTCTCTCTGTCCCTCTCTACTTTGCACATTCAGATTCATCTAATGTCGATGGAATTGCCATTTCCCTCCAACGAGTAGCCGAAATAACCGGAAAGAAGGTTCGCTTCCAGAAGTGCGATCTCTGCGACGAGGCCCAGTTAGACTCCATCTTTGCCAAGGTTTCCTTAGTTCTTACCTTAAGTACCTTACTTTTAGGGAAACTTTGACGCTTTGATCCATCTGGCCGCCCTAAAGTCCGTCGGAGCCTCAGTGGCCCAGCCATACGAGTACTACTCCAACAATTTGGTGGCCAGTTTGAATCTAATCAAGGTAAGTTTGAAATTCCACAAACAAAATTCAATTGGCTGTTTCAGCTGTGCAAGAAGTACAAGGTTATGAATTTTGTCTTCTCCAGTAGTGCCACCGTTTATGGACCACCCACAGAGCTACCAATTACCGAGAAGAGCCCTACCGGACAGGTACAGAGAGAGAGAGAGAGTGAGAGAGAGAGAGAGAGAGAGAGGAGAGAGAGAGGAGAGAGAAAGAGAGATGGAGAGATGGAGAGAGAAAGATAGAGAAAAAGAGATTAAGAGAGAGAGAGAGAGAGAGAGAGAGAGAGAGAAAGGGAGAGAGAGAGAAAGATATAAGCAGTTCACTTTTCTACAACGCTTGAATTTAAGGGGGTAACCAACCCCTACGGCCAGACGAAGTACATGATTGAACAGATTCTCATTGACGTCGGAAAGGCGGAGCCTGTAAGTTGACCTTAAAAGTTAAATTCTTAAGCTCTTTTTAGGAATGGAACATTGTTATTCTTCGATACTTTAACCCCGTGGGTGCCCATAAAAGCGGAAAGATTGGAGAGGACCCCAAGGGAGTACCCAACAACCTCATGCCCTATGTCAGCCAGGTATGACTTTGGTTTAAACATTTATAAAACTTTTTTAAGGTTGCTGTTGGCAAACGGCCTTTTTTGACTGTGCATGGGGATAAGTTTGATACCAAAGATGGCACTGGAGTGAGGGATTACATCCATGTTGTGGATCTGGCAAAGGGACATGTGAAGGCACTGGAAAGAATTGAGAGGGAGGGACACATCGGGACTGAGATCTACAATTTGGGGACAGGAATTGGATACTCTGTATTGGATATGGTCGCCGCTTTGGAGAAGGCCAGTGGGATGAAGGTCCCGATCAAGGTAAGTCACTTACTCTCACTCCCTCACGCTCTCACGCTCTCACGCTCTCACTACCTCATGTACGCACTGTGAAACATTTAAACCTCGTCACAATTTATTAACAACTCAAGTAAAACATGATTGTGAAAAAAACCAAAAATCTCGAAAAATTATGTATTTAAATTGTTTCCGTTTTGCACACCCATGATTTACTTGTATTGTAAAAAAACTTTTTGGCAACATTTTCAAAAGTATCGTTTGAAATTGATATAATGATTTATCAGTTCTGTGTTTGTTGAAATTACGTAGGAATTGCCAATGAAACAAAAGTACCTACTTGAATCTTAAAAAAGTTGCCATAATTTCAAAAAAATTTCTAAAAAATGTTTTCTCAGTGTGATTTATAGATTGCGTCAATTCGTGGAATCTTTATATATTCGATTTTTGAAATTACCATTAAATTTTAAGCAAGAGGTCCATTTGAGCACGCATTAATGTCTCAAACAAGATGCAATATATTTATCAAACAAACGAAACATGAATGTGAAAAAAACGCCAAAAATTTTTTTTTAAAAACCTCCCCTTATTAAATTTTCTATTAATTTATTTATTAAGACTTGTTGACAACTTATTACTTGCTGACAACAGTTCTCAGTGCGTTTATCAATTTAGCGTTGAAAAGTGGCTACAATATTTTAACAATTCATGTAAAACATGGGTGTGAAAAACCAAAAAAAAACTTTCTTTTCTTTGTTTTTCTGCAAAATTCGAAAAATTGTGTTTTTAATTGGTTCCGTTTTGGACACCGATGATTTACATTAATTGTAAAAAAAACCTTTTTGGCAACAATTTGAAAAATTTCGAAATATATAGAATGATTTATCAGTTCTGTGTTTTGTTAAAATTACGTAGGAATTGCCAATGAAACAAAAGTACTAACACCGTTAAAAATCATTGCAATGGCCACGATTCAAAATGAAAGTTTTTGTAATTATAATTTCTAGATGAAAAATATCGAGTCACTTGTGAAATCTTTATATCTTGGATTTTTGAAAAAACCACTATATTTTAAGTAAGAGGTCTGTCTATTCGGCAACGCTTTGATGTCTAAAACAAGATGAATTGTATTTATAAAACAAACGAAACATGAGTGTGAAAAAGAGATCGCCAAAAACTTAAAAGAACTCCCAATATTAAATTTTCCATTAATTTTTGTATTACGTTAATTTTAATGTTATGTGCCTTAGATAGAACATTCAACTTTTTCGCGAAACAATGTTCTACTTGTGAAGGGACGTTCCTCTAGCATCGAAATGTGTCAACCATTTATTCACCATCCCAGTGAAACATTCAAGTTTTTGCGTATAAAACACGCAAAAAAAAATTCAAAAGTCCTACTTTTTGCGGCTTTTGGACAATGTTCGATAAATTATGTATTTAAATTGGATCCATTTTGCATATCTATGTTTCACTTACGTTGTAAAAGACTTATTGACAACATGTTGTAAAAAATATTTGTCATACAACTTGATTTTTAAGTTCGTGTTATAATTATGTAGGAATTACCAATAAAACAAAAGTACCAACTTCACTCTTAAAAAAATGGCCATAATTTCGAAAAACTCTCTAAATAGGTTTTCCAAGTGTGATTTATAGATTACGACAATAATTTCAAGCAGTAATGTTTCAAACAAGATGAAATATATTTATCAAATAAACGAAACATAAGTGTGAAAAAGAGATAGCCAAAAACTTAAAAGAACTCCCCATATTTAATTTTCTATTAATTTTTCTTTTTTTTTCAAGTTCTATTGAATTTTTTTTCATAAATTTCAATTTCTATGATTTAGATAGAAACATTCTTTTTATTTTTATTGATTTACCAGAGAAGAGTTTTGAAATAGTGTACTCTGCAAATACTCCATAAAGCACTTTATTAAAATATAAATGCGTTTTGGCCTGATATAGTGAAAACCCTCCAAAATCACAAAAATCTAAAGTGAGTGAAACGGTGGGAAGAATTAACAGGGCAATTAAAAATGTGGTCGTCAAAATATTCATTGTGGTTTAAAAATAGTTACAATTCCATTTCTCTCTCTCTCTCTCTCTCTCTCTCTCTCTCTCTCTCTCTCTCTCTGTCTGTCTGTCTCTCTCTCTCTCTCTCTTTCTCCATTTCTTTCTCTCCCTCTCGCACACTTTCTTTCAATGTCCACTTTCAGATCGGCCCTCACCGTACTGGAGACGTGGCCTCCGTCTACTGCGATCCCTCCCTTGCCGTCGAGAAACTTGGCTGGAAGTGTGAATTCGGCCTGGACGACATGTGCCGCGACCTGTGGAACTGGCAGAGCCAAAACCCCAATGGTTTTGCTTCCGCTTAGGATTTTTAAATTTAGTAATAATAACTCGTTTTAATGTTTTATCACAAGTTTATTTCGTGATATGGATGAGATTTTAATAAAAACTACATGCTGATATTCATGAAAAAAATCAATCGCCATTTGAATGATTTATGGCAACAGCAAAATGCTCTTTTTTATTTGAGTTAGAGAGCGAGAGAGAAAGAAAGAGAGAGAGAGAGAGAGAGAGAGAGAGAGAGAGAGAAACCGAAGAGTTGTCAAGCAAGAATCCTTCAACATTTTTATTTCTGTATTTCTTCTTTTTAAATATATTTTTGTTCGTCTTCCTCAGGTATCCTAGAAAGAAAAAAATTCAATCCAATCTTCTGAAAGATTTACAATTGGTTTAAAGAAAGTTAAATTCACTTACGAAGTTTCACCGGTGAATGAAGCAAAATGAACCAGTAATTATAGCAAAACCAGAAACTTTTCTTATTGGTTTTCCGTGATCTAATATTAAAAATATTAAAAATTATTTTTACTCAGTTTATGAATTTTCCTGATTATGCCAATGTTTTAGTGGCTGTCTACGTTCTGTTAACTTTTTTTTTAAATGTGAAAATTACTGTTTTATACTTTTATGGGTTCAAATTTAAAATTACCCCTTTCCCTTTTATTCTTCTCACTAAAGTTCACGTGCCGGGTAGAAATCGCCCTTTCTTGAGTTTGTGACGCAGAAAACCGCGTTCCAGAAAAAAGCGGCGTCCTCTTTGAGAGTCAGGGGGTACGCATTCGCGCGGGATTTCATAAAAACTTTGGGATCATCGAACATTAGGCGGACAAAGGACTGAACCGGGACGTTTTTTTTTTCAAATGGGTTCGCATTTTGAAAAAATTTAACTTTTTTGTTTTGAGCGCTTTAAAATGCTAGCCTTATGTTAGATTTTGCACAAACAATAAAGAAACATGTTTTTAATTTATAATAAGAAAAACCTTGAAACAACCCAATGACATTTTTTTAAAAATTGAAAGATTTATACTATCTTATTATAAAACTGAAAAATTCCGGGGTTTTAGTTTGACTGTGATTTATTTTATTTTGCTAATTTAGACTCACCGTTAAATGTTCAGTGTTTGTTCTCTTTAAATCTTTGAATTGAATTGTGATTAAATGAATTTAGAGGAATATATCTATGATACCTGAAAAAAACTTTGTAAACAAGTTTTTAAGAAACAAATTGAGTTAAATGGGATTAGGCAAGATGAAATTCAACCGTCGGCGAATGGAGTGCGCGAGGGGTCGATCGATGGGACAGATGGCTGGCGACAAGGAGAGGGCGCGGAACCCAGAGTTTTGAAAAAGAGAAGAAATTAATTAACCAAACTGGCGCAACACGTATGTAAAACACAACTTTTATAAAAATTTTTATAACAGTTTTTTAAAGTTTTTTTCTAATTTTTATAACAGTTATTTTTTTTCCAATTTGGAAATGATTGGAAAATTGTAGTGCCTTTGTTTTTCGTTTGCATATTGATGTTACAATTTTAAACAATTTTAAAACAACGGCGCTATTTTCAGAAGCAAAAGCTGCCGAATAAAATCCATTTGGTAAAACCATTTTAAAACAAGAGCAAAACATTGAATTAATACAAATTTTGTGTTTTTTGTTTACATTTTTTAAGAATCCTGTAATGAAATTGAATTGAAAAACTATTTATCGTAGAAGCAATTTATTTTTAACATTTCAAAACCATAACAAACGACATTCACGGATCTGAATCACGGATTTTCTTAACAGCCTCGACAAACAGCTTGTGGAGCCTGTTCTTGCCCTTTCCAAAAATGATTTTTTGGGGATTCCTTTCCATCATCTCCTCGAAATTGTCCGTCACCAGCAAGACTGGCATTTTGGGAGTGGGTTGTCGGTCTCAGTTTGGTTGAAGACGTACGGAGCAGTAATTTGCGGGACTTCCATGTTGACTGGGGCACCAGAGGGCGACTTTTTCTGAAAAAAGTCGTTGACATTTTGATGCTAATGAAATTTTCAGTTTTAAATCTGCTTTTTTTCTATTTTAAAAAGTTCCAAATCTAAATTACTGTTATCTGTGACATCCTACAGCTGGCAGTTTTGTATTCATCCTTTAATCAGGTTTTTTCAGAAAGTTTTGAAAAAAAGAACCGCAGTATCCAAACGACTGTCTTGCGAGTGGTATGAACTAATAAAAACTCACAGGAAGTTCAGAAAGCGGAAGATCAGATGTAGGGTTAACCATTTGGTTTCGAAGAACTTCTATCGAAGTTCGCTGAAAAAAGGTTGATTATTATAAAACATAAAAGTCTTTTTTGCAATACATAGAGAGAAAAGGTTATATCTGTGAATTTGTGAATTGAATCACGGAGTTTCTTAACAGACTCAACAATAAGCTTGTGGAGCCGGTTCTTGCCCTTTCCCAAAATGATTTTTAGGAGAGGCTTTTGAGAGCGGTCCATCATTTCATACCTCCTCGAAATTGTCTGTCATCAGCAATACGAACTGGGATTTTGGGAGCGGGTTGGCGGTCTCTGTTCAGTTGAAGACGTACGGAGCAGCAATTTGTGGGACTTCCATGTTGAATGGGGGCACCATGTAGAGGGTGACTTTTTCTGAAAAACTTTTTCGTAAGTTGACTATTTGATGCTAATGAAACGTTCAGTTGTAAATCTGCGTTTTTTTCTATTTTTTAGTAACAAAAAGTTAACCAAATCTAAATTATTTTTACCTGCGACATCCTTGAGCTGGCACTCTAATTTTTTACTTCACTCCTATTTTTCTTTCTTAAAGTAGGTGCAGAGGCGTATTTATGACATCTGGAAGCATTATTTTAGAGTAAAGAGTTAGTTAAAAGCAAAACAAAAATCATGAAACTGAAGAAATGAAAACAAAAGAATAGAAGCATTTAGGAGGGTAGGGGGCGAGGGCATTCACGAGAGGGGGAGGTGTGTTCGATCTATAACACAGAAGGCTGGGAACAAGAAATACGGAAAAAGAGGAAGAGAGACTAAGACAGAGAGAGAGACTTCATATTTCTATCGCTTGCATTTAACAATCGAATTTGAGACATTTTCACAAGAACAATTGCATTGACCACTGAAATTCTATGACGTCTCATCAAAACATTGAAGAAACGTTGAAGAATATTTAGAGCATGTTAGAAATCTTTTGGCTTTATCGGTCGATGAGTTAATTAGAACATTAAAATAAGTGTGCCCCAAAATATGAAATAAATACAAAACACTGTTTCAAACTTAGTGTTATATTTATCAAAATTTCCAAAAATCAACAATATCGGTTGCTAATAAATAAGGATGGGATTGTTTGACGACCTTGTAAGAAAAAATAAATTTTCATATTCAAGAACATGTTTTGGCAAAACAAGCGCTATGATTGCTTTTTGCTCAGTCCTCGCTTTTTTTTTTAACAAAAAGCAATTTTCAAAACCTATAAAAGCGCTTTTCCCGCCACATCAATTCCGCTTTTCATGTGGAATACATCAAAAGCGGGCAAAATTGGGCTTTGGCTTTTGGCAAAAATGGCTTTTGCCTGTTACACAACATTTCGAATTGGGTAAAAAGCCATTATCGGTGCTTTTTTTAAAAATCTTTCTTATATAGCGTGCCCTGCGGTATTTTTGTGTCTGTAACTTAAATTAATGAACAAATTAGGAAATTTGAAAAATAACATACATCCATGTTTCAAATTGGCCCTTTATGAAAAGAATATATTAGTTGCCAGTTGGTGTGTTTCATCATAATGAAAAAAATCTATTAAAAATATTAAATATTGAAGGTGTCCACCATTACCAAAGATTTAGTATTTGCAAAAAAAACAGTTGTGATTAATTTTGCTTTGGTCCTGCGTTTTAATAAAACGGGATGACCTTCATGTATTAAAAATCTCTTTTCAACAAAAGTTTCAGTTAAAAATTGAATGAAAATGGCAATGGATAAGATGAAATTCCACAGCCGGCGAGGGCCTTGCGATCGATCGTTTGAAAAATGAATGTTTTTAAAAAAAAATAACAAATGAAAAAAGTTTCAAATAGTTTCACAATCGGGAATAACGTTTTTTCCGTACAGGGTCATTAACGCTGGAAAACAGAACTCCAAGATAAACCACAAAAGTGAAACATTTATGTTAGAACAAAATTCTTGTAACAGTTTTTAAAATTCGTCATTTCTCATCTTTATTAAAAAATTTCTTGTCAATGTTTTACTTGTGTGGCAAAGGTTTCACTAACAATATTGGATAGTCGGTTTCTTAAACCACTGTGTATTTTTAGCCAAAGAAGTGTTCAATTTGTTCACAATCTTTGTGTCGAAAAGTTTAAAATTATAACGAAAGGATCGCTAAGATATAAAAATCAGCAGAAACATTTCTGTTTCATTTATTGCTCCTTTTCTCCTATTTGGTCCTTTACAACAGTTAATTTTTAATTGAAAGTGAAAAATAGGCAAAAAAAACGGCTAAAAAGGCAAATTTGTTGCAATTTTCGTCACTACAATAGTTCAGCCAAAACGGGGTCATTTTTGGCCCAATTTTGAAATATTTTGGTTTCTCAGTACGTTTTGTATGGGCAAAAGGGCAAACAACAACATTCTTTTGCTTCCGGACGAACTCAGACAATATTGAATAGTAAAAACCAGAAATATACCAAACGCGTTAATTGTGAGAACAAAAAGTTTGTAAAAAAAAATAAACTCGTCGTTTTTACTTATTTCTAAATGATTCGAAAATTGTATTTTCTTTGATTTTAATTAGCATGTCCATGTTTCACTTACCTGATCAATGTATCAGTTGCAATAGTTGGCAATAAGATAGACCCAAGTTCGTATTATAATGGAAATAATAATTTTCAATTGTTGACAATCTTTCTGTGTGACAAATGAGTAGGGCTGATCATGTGAAGATTTGTAAAACAATGGTTCCTTGCCAAAATTCAATGACTATCTTTTGCTATAAATATATTTTTGCTATAAAAAACATCTAAAAAATTTATCTGCCACATAAATTTGCATGAAGACAAAGTCGGCTTAGTAATGATGCAAAACGGCAAATCAAAACTGTTTCACTTGAAGGGAGTCACTTTTGGCTATTTTTTTTCGACAGAAACTTTTTAAGTTCACGGGGTCTAATTATTTGTGACCTTATTCGGATTATGTGTAAAAATTTAAAGATTTTTGAGTATTCTGAAAACGTTAACTTTATTTGCATATTCATGTTGCTTTCAATAATTTGCAATAAATTGATTCTTGCTCAGCTATATGTACATACGAAAAAAAGTTTATCATTTTTCATTGTTATTGTGTTGAACAGATTTGAATCAAAATAAACTTCAAAATAAATCTTTTACGCATGTGTATAATAACAGGTAAAAGTCACTAAAATAACTTACAAAAGTATTTAGTGAGCTACAATAAATAGTTTAAAATTACAAAGTTAAAATTTTGTCTATTTGTCTTAAAGACAACCTTCAAAATTCACTAAATTGGCATAAATATTCGTAATCGATTAGACTTTTTCCAAGTGATGCGAGAAAAAAGAAAAAATATTTTCTTTGTTTTTCAGTCGCATGTCCATGTTTCACTTGTCTCATAAAAGTATCAGTAGCAACAATTGACAATAGTTCATTGCTGGTCTCTGCTAACTAAAACAAAACAAAAAAAGGTTTCCCAAATAACCACGATTTTTGCATTTTTGCGTACTGGGAATAATATACAAAGCTTTTATTCGCCAAAACAACGAGTCTAAACATCGGAAGCGGCAAAAGTAAGAAGCACTATCTTAACAACACATGTGAAGCATGCACTTGCGAAACTTTGACAAACTATTTTGCTTCCTTTTAAAAAGATTCAAAAAATGTAGTTTCTTCGTTTTTCATTTGCAAGTTCATGAAATACTTGTATCTTAAGGGTTTCATTGGCAACAGTTTGTAGTAAATGGCATATTGTCTCAAATATAATTTGTTTTTTCAGTTCTCAAAGACAAAAGAAAGCAAAAAAAAATTTGTTTGTACCCGAATTTGTTATTTCGAATCACGTAAAATAGAAAATGAACACTAGAACAGTTACACAACAAATTAGCTTAAAATTTCTGTTTCAGAGCTCTTCGTGTCACGGAAATGTTCTGCCTTTTTAATTTTGTATATAGTCTCAACTTGAAACAGCAAGATCAATAAAAATGAAGCTAACAAAATAAAACAAATTCACAAAATTGATGTTTTAATATAAGAGGTGGAATATTTGATAGCATAAGGGCTCTATTGACTTTTGTCAATTGAAGCTTTTGAAACTCCAAAATCACCCAATAACTCGTTAATTAATATATTTAAATTGTTTTTCATTTTTGCAAGCTCTTGTGAATTTTGCTAAATCCGCACATTCAACTAACAATTTCAACTAAGCTAACTTTTAAGCATGAATTTTTTCATTATATACAGTGGGAGAAGGAGAAGCATTAAAGTTGAAAACTAGAAGAATTACATTAACCACACAAGTGAAACATGTATGTAAAACAAACGTTTTAAAATTGTTTTTTTCCCCTATTTTTTTTTCGAAAACTCTTTTTCTTGCATGTAAATTTTATTTAAATGATAAACGTTTGATTAATAAAAGTTGATACTCGGAATGTTTTGCATCAATTTTACAAAAATCCAAAAATTAAATGTTTTTTGTATGTAAAATTTTATCCAAAATCAACAATTACAAAGATCTGAGGCAGCTATTAACAAACATATAAATACTTAAAATCGGTCATATTAATCTTGTTCTTTTAATTTAAGATTTCACACGCTCACACATGCACATGCAAACATACACACGCCTACTTGTCGTGTGTCTCAACTCGTTTTCAAATCACAAATCACTAAGACGAAGGCCACGGGTATTACAGTCATTTTCTATAAAACTATAAAATGCTAATCTGGGGCCAAATGCTAATCGGATGGTTGAATAAGCTTCGCCGCTTTCCTTGATTCTTCCTGGAGGCTTTGTAACGTCACGGCTGCTTGTGACTAATAGTGTTACCTATAAAATGAATAGGATTTTAAGCTTAGGGCCTTTTGGATCCTTTTGTGAATAATTTCATTAAAATACAAACGGATCAAAATGTTTCCCACGCAGTGATGTATTTCCGAAGACTACAAAAGGAAGCCGAAACGGTTTCCCTCACCTTCTTGCGGCGGGTGAGTGAGTGAGTGAGTAAGTGTGTGAGTGAGTTGGTGAGTGAGTGTGGGTGTGTCTGTGTGTATGTTGGCCGCCAAATTCAATTTTTTTTTTACATTTTCTCGCAGAAAATCTCGAATCCCAGAATAAAAAAAAACTTCACCTGACTAATCCTTCCGTGTAGGCGTATCCGCTGCTATAAATTTAGAAGAAACCGAAATTACTTCTGGAAGAATTTGATTTGTTCCCTTGTGTCATAAAATATTTCCGCATTTAAATGCAAACATACGACTACGCATTAGACACATAAGATGTATTCTTTCTTGTAAACAGCAGAAGATAAGCCTATTTTTGCAATTACCAAAAATCTTCTTCTATGAATAATTGGTATTTGTAATTATCAGTATCTAATTTCATTGAAACAAAACATTCTGCTTTTTGCTTCTTTTCACCTGTGTTTTTAAGAAGTGGGCGCTTGAATTTTCACAAATGCCTTTTTTTTACTTATTTTGAAAGACTACTTTTCAAAAACGATATAACGATACATTTTTCCTTTATAAAGGTAAATTGTAAACGATTTTCTCTCTGGTCAGCTGATGCTTACATTTTTTTTTGCCGTTTCAGAAAAATAGTCACATCAATGGTTTAACCTGTAACTTAATTGTTTCAAAATAGCATATAATAGGTCTTCAACTTCAACGCGTCGTAATAAATATTCTTTTTTAAGGAAACATAAAAAATATAAATCATTTTGGTCGTTTTATCGTTATTTGGAAGTTTCAGTGTTGAGAATTGGAGTGTTGGGAAGTTTCAGATTTTTTATTGTCCTATTTTTGAAATTATCAAAAATCGACAATTTATATTTGATATTTGTAAATAATTATCAGTCTCTTATCTTCTTACACCAAAACATTTACACGTTTTACTCTTTTTCACCTGCGTTTTTTTTTCAGAAGAGAGGGCTTGAATGCCTTTAATTGGACTTTTTCCAGTTCTTTTTTTTTGAAAATTAAAAAGTACAAGATTCAAATTACGTTGCCTGTTTTGATCTCTGTGGTTGGGCAAAGAAATGGTTTCGAAAAAGATAAAAAGAAAAATTCTATTTCAAAATTTAAAAAAATTAAAGTTTTTTTCGGCCGCAAATATCCTACAGCAATTTGTGATCTACCGTGTTTTCTACATTCTTACTTTCGAATTATTTAAAACTACCTTTTTATATTTAAAACTTAAATTTAATATTTAAAAATGTGCAAATTTGCAGTCGAAACTTGAAGAATCGAATGCAAATAGTTTTTTTTAAAAGTGGTAGCCCTTGCGGGCAAACAATTATAATACAATAATTATAATACAATTTATGATACAATAATTATGCTTTTGTTGTTGTTGGAGAAACATATCTTTCTTTTAGACGATTCTTTTACCCTTGAACAAAACGAAAAATCGAAAAATTGTTTAAAAAAAAAGTTTCATACTGTTAATTAGTTAAGTAAGGATGCAAAAAGCAGGTATCCGTAGTTTCCTGTAGATTTCTTTGTTCATTAGCCTTAATCCTAGTTATAATTGTTTGTTTGTAAAGCAAATATTTATTTTACAGAAAAATCTTCTTAAATCAGAAATGCATAAATATTTCTTATCTGAATAAGAAATATAGAAGTAGTCTGCAACCTCAAGAGTTGAAGTATTCCCAAAATCGAAAATTTCGGGATTTTCATGTAGCTCAATGAAATATTTTACCTTATCCATTAATTAAGGATTGCAGTGAATCCTTAATTAAGGAAAAGTGATCCTGCAGAAAAGGAAGGTTTAATTTGCTATTGGTTTAAATTGCATTTATTTGAATTTAATTTTTGCTTTTAAGATTTTGCTATAGATTTAAGAAAATTGCAACAATAAAAAACAGTAATAAAATTATCGATTTTTATTGATCCAATGATTCAACTTGTCCATTACTTTACCCCTTTGTTAACATTTCATTTAATCTGAAATTCCACTGATTTCCGTAAATCTTTCATAAGTTTCTGGTTTCTATCATTTTCTGAAACACCACATGTATTTATTTTTTGTAAACAAATCATTTTTCAGCTTTTTAAAGAAATGATTCGTAAAATCGCCCAATTCGTGACCCTCTTCGCCGGAATTTCAGCTACAGTATTCAACTTGGCTCTCATCTACGTCATTCTGACCAAGTCATCTGAATGAATCGGACCTTACAAGTACTTTTTCCTCCTCTACACAATCAATGCTGCTCTATTCGCATCCATGGAGGCTCTAACCCTCCCAGTAAGTTTTCTCTTTTCCGGATGATTCTAATGTTTCAGACCTGGTACCTCCCCCCAAATGGCTACTTTTTCCTGTCAACAGTGGAATTTCTCCCAGAATCCATCCAACAATTCCAAATTATCTACTTTATATTCAGTTTTGCTGCCCTGGCTGTCATCACATCTCTTTCATTCCTTTATCGATTGGCAGCTGTCACGAGCGCCCTATCTCCTTACGGCTTAAACAATTTACCTTGGCTGGTTCGTCGAAAATACCTTCCTTTCGTCGTTGGAATATCCTTCATTGTACTTTGCTGGGTTCCTGGAAGCCTTTGGTTTCTACTTCCTAATTTCCATAATGAAATGCAGTTTGATGAGAGTATTTTGGCTGCCACGGGTGTGAAACTGTCGAATGTTGGATATATTGGAGGAGAAATGAAGGTATGTGTTTTTACCTGGGTTATTGCGCGCGGATTTTGTTAAAATTAAACTCATTTTTGGCCTGCTCAGTGATTTTTGCAAAAGGTAATTATCTTTATTGCCCAGGAAAACATCGAACTGACTGAAAAAATAAATTCAAAGTTAGAAAATCTAACCCTTTTTTTTAATTGTTTACAGTCTTCAAATTGTTATAAAACCGACCAAGGGAAGATTTAAGGTTTGTGTTAATTTATGTTCAAAAATTCAAAATTCAATGTCTGTTGTTATATTATTTAAAAATCACAATAAAAACTTTCATCGCTTTTAGTTTATCCCATTTTAACATTTTCATCTGCCCCAAACACGGCGGGAAAGAGAGAACGCAAACTGTGAAAAAAGTATTGTCAACGTTGGGTCAACCCGATGTTTTACTCAGATTATATTTTATTTTTTCGGATGAAAAACGTTGCTTAGTCGTCAGGATTGTGTCTAATCGAATTTATTTTATACGAATTTGAATTAACTACATTTTTGCTGTGTTCATCTTTCCAGAATACTGACTTTAAAAGACAGAAAAATGAACTGAAACATGAAACTTATTTAAATTGAAACACAAAGAATTTTTTAAAGGAATGTTTTTCTCCGAGCAATGGTTTAAAGCTAAGGACATATCTATTAAAACCGATAGAAACATCGAACTGATACAAAAAAATCAAAATAAAAAACATAACACTCTATTCAATTTGCTTCTCCTTTTCCCTGCCTCAAAAACCAAGGTATAATTTTTTTTAAATGTTTACTTGGTTTAAAAATGGTGCATTCATAGTTCAACTTTCTTATCTTAGTTTGTAAACTTTTTTTATTTGCTTTTTTGTTGTTGAATTTCAACTTTTTAACTGTCGAATGTTGGATATATTGGAGGAGAGATGAAGGTAATAATACTACTATAACCGTGTGTGCGTGTTGTGCGTGTGTATCTCTGTGTGTGAGTTATTTTCTATAAAACAAATATTTCTTTCTATAAAAATGGAGGGATTTGCTAGCAGTGTTATTTTTAAAAGACATTCATGTTGTTGCGCAACATTGAACAGACTAAAAAAGTATTTTCAAAATTGCAAAAATTGACACTTTAAATAATTTAAATTTAAATGCCCCTTAATTTAATGTTATTAAGTTTCGAAAAAAAGTAAAATTGGTAAAATCGAATTTATTGGTTTTCCAAAAACATTTCCTGAAAATTGCATGTGAATTGAATTAGGAAGTTATTTGCAAAATTTAGAAATATGGTTCTTCTCATAAATTTGAAATTTTCGATTTACTATGAATGTTGTGAAATTAATAACGTTTTCATCTTTCAAAGTGCACGACTACGGCAAGAAAAAGAAAATCAAAAAAGAAATCACGAAGGGATGAACAATTTTTTAAACTTGGGTTAATGCGATGTTTTGCTTTCATATTAAATTTTCACAATCCTAGACAAAGTTACTCTAGGGATAATATGCATGGAAATTTCTGAACGAGTAAATTTTAGTGCCCATTTCAGACATTTTATTAACAAAAAACTCAAACACTTTTATTTTACTTCCATATTTTGGCGAAAGTTCCGCAGGTGCGGTTTTCCTGCGTAATATTTGCAGTGCAAATGATGTTTTTTCACAATGTTTTTAGGCAATTGTTTTTTTTCAGTTTTTCAAAAACAAATTTGGGCATTTCTACCGTTGGTTCCACATTTTTGGCTTTAAAAAACTTTAAAACAAACCTCAAAATGTAATCAAACTATGCAATTTGCGACAGACAAGTATTTTTAAATTGAAACAAATATTATACAATTGAAAATCAAAGTTTTCTTTTTTTATTGTGGATTTTATCATTACAGTGATTCTTGGCAATTGATAACTGTCTAAAAAGCTAAACAAAACATGTAACTGCCATATTTAAGAAATATATTCAAAAATTATGAAAAAGCTAACCTTTTGTTCACTTATTCACAAACATTCTTCATGAAAATTTGATGTCTTTCTTAGCTTGATGTTCGCCTCATGCTTTTATTTATGAAGTGTTAATTATTTCACTAGCCCAAAATAAGGTCATAAAAAACAAACACAAACTGTGATTAAAATAGTTTTTTGTCAACCCGATATTTTGCTGGGATTTTAAGGTTTTCGCAGAGAAAAAGCGTTACTAAGTCTATCTGATAAAAGACAAATAAAAACGAAACTGATGTTGTATGAAAGTGTTAATATGAAACTTTTTAAAAAGTAATTCAATTTCAAAAAACAATTTCCGCGTTACAGCGCCTAGTATTTATTGACAAAAGACAGTTGTCTCGATAGCTGAGAGAAACATCCAATTGACATTAAATAGCTCAAAATGAAAAAAAAATCTAACCTTTCTTCATCTTTGCTCACATAAAACCATTTGATTTTTTTCTTTGCTATTCTTTTTACCCAGTTAAAACAATGATTTGAAGTTTTCGTGTTCTCTTGTTTTTTTTCATTGGTATAACAACAAAACAAAGATTAAAGTATTTTTTACTTGGGTCAATTCGATGTTTTGTTCTTATTCTAAGTTTTTCGCAAAAAAAAACTTAGTGGATCAGCAGAGAAAAGTAGAAAAAATAAACAGACCAACTCTTTTCTTTATTCAAAAATCCTAAAATTATACTTTGCTCAACCTTTTACCTGCTCAAAAAGGTTTTTTTAAACTAACCTAAGTTTTATAGTTTTTGCCTATTTACTTTTTAAAATGATTCTGATAATCAATGGAAAATATTGATTTACTCCCAAACGAGAAAAACAAAAAGTTTTTCGATTGGTTCAAAATATGAAGAATTGTATTTCTAACATTTTTTTAAATTTTCAATTTGCAAATGTTTCACTTTTATCATTTATGGGAAGAAATGATAAAGAAATGATTTCGCACTGAACCAGAGAACAACTTTTTCAAAAAATAAAATGAAAACTACGAATTTTCCAGATTGAAACACAGATTTCCAACTGAAACAACTTAATTTTAAAATTTTGTGAACTACTCAACAAATGGAATTTTCAGATAAATGGCACAAGGCCGGCTTCAAATGGGTATAAAAATAAATTCGTATTGATCCTGCGCCTCGTTTAGTAACGCTTTTTCTTTGCGGAAAACTTAAAATCCCAGCAAAACATGGGGTTGACAAAAAAGCTTACTATTTTAATCACAATTTGTGTATATTTTCTATGGCCGGCGTATTGGGGGCTAGTAAAATAATTAAAACTTCATAAATAAAAGCATGAAGTCAAGCGAAGAATGATATCAAATTTTGAAGAAGATATTTTGCGAATAAGTTAACAAAAAGGTTAGCTTTTTAAATTCTTTAATATATTTTTTTGAATATGGCAGTTACATGTTTTGTTTAGCTTTTTAGACAGTTATCAATTGCCAAGAATTTTTATGTAATGATAAAAGCCGTAATGATAAAAGCCACAATAAAAAAAAGAAAACTTTGATTTTCAATTGTATAATATTTGTTTCAATTTAAAAATGCTTGACTGTCGCAATTTTCTTAGTTTGATTACATTTTGAGGTTTTTTAAAAGTTTATAAAGCCAAAAATGTGGAACCAACGGTAGAAATGTCCTATTTTGTTTTTGAAAAAAAACTGAAAAAAACCGGATCCGCGCGCATTTTTGCCAAAATATGGAAGTAAAAATAAGTGTTTGAGTTTTTTTGTTAATAAAAAGTCTGAAATGTGCACTAATTTTATGTTTTATAATAAATATATAATCAATAATAATCAATAATAATGAACCATTACCCATTTTATTCTTTTAGAAACCATTTTTGTTTATATGAGTAGAAATCACCACTTTAGAAACAATAAAATCTGCAAAAGGTAAAAAAAATCCTTTTTAAAAAAATTTGAAAACACATTTTTGATACCGAAACTCAAAAAAGTCGCAGGCTTTGCTGAATTTTAAAATTCTCAATGGCATACATTCATCCATTATTTTGTTTCCAACTCAACACTTCTTGCCTTTGAGGTGAATTCAAACCATCACATATACCAAAAATTATTAAATGTTCTAAGGAAATGATTTTAAAGTGTAACTTTTTTAGTATTTTATTTTTCACATTGTTTCACAGTTTCAATCAATTAACAATTTCAGATTGTTCATTATTACTCGATCACTTTATCAATGAGGGATTATATCGTGGTTACAGTAAAAGCAAAAACCGTTTTTATTATTTGCTCAACAGATTTCTCATTGTTCAACAAGAGGGTGTCTAAACCATTAATGGACACAAACTGCAAAAAACAAACGACACAACTAAAACATTTATGTGATAGAATAGTGCATTAAAAAGTTTTATAAAAAAAATTAAACCTATATTTATTTATAGTTTTTTGTAAACGATTCTTTCGCAACAGTTAGTAATGGTTACGTCTTTTTTTTCTACTTCACAATAAAAAAATTAAATCTAATCCTTAAAATACTTTTGTTGGGACAGAAATTGGGTTTTCGTGTTTGTCTTTACAACGAAAAAGCGGATAAATATAAAAACTTTTATACAATAAATATTTTCAACGAAGGCGAGCAAATCGTTGAAAGCTTGAACTGTTATGTAGAAATCAGAGAATTGAAACATCACTGTGAATAAAAATCGTAAAAATTGTGTTCACGAATGTTTCATGTCTGTTTTTACTATATATAAATTTGAGTTTTCTTTTTTTACTAGATATTCAATAAGTTTTACTAGATATAATAAGTTAAGTTTGTTCAATAACTCATACAGGGATCCCTTCAGAATTACTGATGTTTTTCTAATGAAAAACTTTTAATTGTGAACAAAACATAGGATTTCAAAATTCCGATTTTTTATACATAACAAAAAGGTACGGTAAATGCCGACAATTTTGGAGCAGTGCGTTACACACAAATATTTCAAAAGTTACACCTTCAAAAGTTTATGTGAAGAAGCACGGACGTAAACTTACATGAAGATTTTTTTTATTTGGTCTAGAAGTTTTCAAACAATCACAAATTGTAAATGGGTCAGAATTGGTTTCTAAAAATTTTAATTAAAATATGGAAGACATCTTCGAATAGAAATGTTCAAATAATGGTCATCTGAAGAAAACATTATGCACATTGTAATTCAATCGATTCAATCGAATGAATAGTTTATAACAAAAAATTTATCAATAGATTTTAATGTTACGCCTTCATAATAAAATTAATTATGCAAATTAACGGAAAATAGACACGACAAGGCAGAAATGGTTTAGGATAATTTTAACAGATTGAAGATTTTGTTTGCAACATTTAGTAAACGCTTCTTTTTTGAGTAAAGTAAGTGATTTTTCAGTATTAAAGTTAAAGCGTCAATTCATCTAAAAAAGATTAACTAAAGTTTCAAATTCGTTACTAAGACTAATTCGGTCTATTTGAAAAACAAAAAAAAGTATAAAAGAACTTTTACTAAAATAATTTAAGAACATTACGTTCTTAAGCTACTGTTTCATTTGCTTCATATATGTTTAGTTTCAAGATGCTAAAGTCCACATTCGGTAACAACAAGAATATTTTTTAACAAAAAAAACTGATTATGTTCCATTATGAATATGTTCTACAATAGTATAGACTTCATTTTAATTTATTAGAAGTGTTCATTAAAAAAACTAAAAAGGTTTCCACGGGGTGGATCTGCAGTTTGGACATAAAAAAAGTGATGTATAAAAGTCTCACTAACGTCTAAAAATCATAAATAAATTTTCCTTTTAACTTGAAAAGTTTATGTGAAGCAGAGGTATTCAAACAATCACAAATAGCAAAGGGGTCAGAATTGTTAGAAAAAAAAAGAATTTTAATTGAAATTTGACAGTTTGATTACCACAGAAAAATACCAGAATATAGCTTAAACATGTTCAACATTCATATGAGAACAAAATGCATGTCTTTTCAATTTTCGTTTTTCAATTTTTGCAATTTTTGCACTGTTTTTTTACAGAAGGTTCCATTTTTTTTAGTTTTATAATTACATGCAAGTAATTTTCGTCTAGTAATTTTTTTCCAATAAACTATCGTTTAAAAATAAAATAAAACATTGGGTTGACACAAACATGAAAACATTTTGCTTTCCGTTTCTTATGAACAGAGAGTTTTTTTTTTAAATTCCATACTTCGTTTCAATGTTTCCATTGTTTGTTAAAAGAGTTATTGCTGACTCTCAACAATTTGGTTGCCATCAAATGAAGTTTTAAACATTTCAAGTTTAGGTTAGCAATCACAGTTTATAAAATTTACTTACAAATTTTTATTTCAATTTTTGCGAATTTTTATTTCAATTTTTTGAAACAACCACAAATTATATAAAAATTACAAGAACTCCTTTCTGGGAAAACATTTATCGAAGGCCTATAACTTCTGCCCAATAAAGGTTAAAAAAATCATAAACTGATGTTTAGCTTACTTCAAGTTTTCGGTTCTATGGTATGACAAAAACCACGAATACCATCTGCTACAGCTTTTATTTGCCGAACATAAACTTTTATTGATTTTGCCGATGACTGCAACTAAAACCGAGAAATATAGGAACAAATCGATTAATATCAGTAGTAAAACTTTTGTGTGACAACAATGTGGACAAGGTAAAACTTCTTTTCAAAAGTTATAAACTATTCTTTTTCAGTGTTTTATGTTCGAAAATTGTGCTTCTTTTGTTTTTTTGTCAGCATTCGTGTGATAAAAAAATGTTCTTATTGAAACAGTGTGAAAAATGTTTCACCTTGAATTCAAAACAAGTGTCACTTGTAGAAAGTAATGGGCACATGATAATCACAAGGCAAATAACTGATTGATAAAAAGTTCGGTTTTTCCATGTTCACGTTTATTTGCATGTTCTACTTTCATGGGAAATTATTTATTGGCAACAGTTAGCGGTGCACTTCTTCACAACAGTCTGCAAAAAATGACTATTACAAAAACTGGGATAAAAAGTAAAACTTGCATAAAAATTTGTTCTTCCGAGGATTGCTGTCCCAAGTATTTATAAAAAGAAGTTCGTGTTAAGAGATATACTTTATTTCAGTGTTTCACTTGTTTGGGAAATGTAATAATGTTGACTGAAAACAATGGAGGAGTCATCACCAGTATTATATAAATGCTTTTTAAGTTAATGTTTAAACATGTTTTTTCAATCTTTAAAAGTTAATACTGGGAAGAAATTGTTGTTTAGTTTGAGTTCCTTTATTTCAGTCGCTTCCAAGGTAGTTGATTTATGGACTGAATTGAGTTTTGTAAAAGTATGGACCGACCCAACGAAAACATTTAAGTGACGTAGAAACAGATTTGAAATAACAAGTTTTATTTGAAACATTTTGCTAATTTTTTAACCTTAATTTTTTTTGGATTTTAACACGGAAGGAGATATTTATTAATCGAACAAATAAATATAACATGCAAATGCGTCAATTATTTTGTCTTTTTTAGAACTTAAAACCAATAAGATGACCATACAGTATAACAATAACTAAATTATTACAAAAAAAATCAATCATTGCCTTTACTTCCAGTAGAGTTTCCGATATTGTGAAACTCTTAAAATGGTAGCTAAACATCGAAAAAATGATATTTATTTGTTTTTAAAAAAAAAGTTTTATTTAAATTTTCTATAACACAATATTATTTGCCACCTTGCGTTTACATTATCGAACATTGCATTATCGAATCATGTATTTGCCGATTATTTATAATATAAATGATATCCTAATCCTTTAGGATAGTTGCATGCGGATAAAAATAAAACTGTGCATTGAATTTTGTAAAAAGTAGGAAGAAAGCGAACCTTTACAAATGAAAAATATTTATTTCTCAAAATTAAAACATGAATTAAAAAAAACCAAGTTTATAAAAGAACTACATTGTCGGCGTCAATGAAAGTCATAGGTGTCAATGAGAAATGGAAATTCTTTCCATTCAAATTATTTGCTGAAACAAATTTTGAAATTATTTTTATAAAAACTTACTTGGAACAAGATGGGTTCAGCAAGTTTTCGTCAGTGACACAGAAGATGTTTAAAACGCTAAAATGTTTAATTTAATTTTTTGTAAATTAAAGTTTACCATGTCTTGAATGAAACAATTAAAATCTTAAAAAGACCGTAAAAATGAGCGGCCTCTGAAAAAAGTATCACTTTGGTAACAAGCTTAACTAATTAATACTAATTGCCAATTTAAATTCAAAAATTCAAAATACGAAAAAGTTGACTATTAAATTAATGCAACAAACATTTAAAAAAATCATGTTTGTTATCACTGAATTCGATTCTATTCTATGCGAAGCAATTCAATGGAGCCGAATCAATTTCAATTTTTTCAAGTTTTTTTTTGTTGGAAATGTTGTAAGTGACTGCCCTAACATTATATGTTACGTTATATAAGCTAATAAAATTTTAACATTCCTATTTTATATTGTTGATACCTGCGTTGTAGATCTTTCTTTGGTATATTTGCTAGCGAAATCCGACGAAATACCAGGTTCATTAGTGTTTCAAATATCGTCTTCATTACATGGATTGAGGTATTCATGACCTGAAATGTTAACTTTTAAGCATTGATCAGTAATTTGTATAAGACAATTTAAAGAAAAAGCAGTTTGGGGTAGAAAACAAACGTGGATGAGGAAAAACTAGTGAATGGCGCGTAAACAAAGCACAACTGCTGTTTTGTTTGCCACTTTTCGACCTGGAAATACCCCAACACATTGAAATTAGTAAGGTTTCACAGTGCTTTCAGGGCAAAAAAGGAATATGAGGCTTGAGTAAAGCAAGGATTTTCGAATTAGTGGAAAATTGTTTTTTTTTTAACTTAAAAATAGAAGAAAACAAATGATTTTGGTTTATTGCTGCTTATTTTGCGGTTTTTGACCAGTTAAATGTTTTACATTCGCGGCAAAGACTTTGCTATAAGATGAAGTTGATTCTGACTTTGCATTCAACTATTTAATGACCGCTTTATTAGTGCAGATGGCTGTTGTTTACACTTTTTTCGTTTCATTATAACATTGCCGTTAATTACAAAAATTGTAAAGTTCAAAACTATTTCAAATAATTTAGTTTTAACATTTGAAAAGTTTCAAAAAAAGTTTCAAAAAAGTTTTAAAAGGAAATCGTGTTGGGGTCAATTAATCTGGCTGAAGTCACTTTTTAGCACTGAAAGAATAGAGTTTAAGAAATGTGTAACTTTTTAATACATGTTAGAACTAGGGTTTTAATGGATACTTTAATAAAACTCTTTAAAAATATTCAAACTAACATGTTTTATCCAAATCTACTAAAAAAATTGTTTTATTCAACTATTAAGATCACACTAGTGTAGGTAAGTAATATGTTTGATGTCCAGCGCTTTCACAAGCATAAAAATATTAAATAATTGGTCCGACTTCGATCACCGTCTTATTAATAATGCCAATTTTATTAGTTAATTTTTTTAAATTTGCATTTGTTTGCTTCTACTTATATGTTTCACTTGCGTAAGAAAAGAACATGTTTTTACAGAAAACCAGTTCATGGTTACCAGCAATTTTAAAAACGAAATTTTAAAAAAAATTTGGTTACACATCTAACAAAACAGCTTCGAGTTGTTTAGCTAGAAAACTTCTTAAGAATTAATTTTTTTTAAATTTCCAAATGGAAGAAGTGTTTCAGGAAAGTTTAAAAAATAAATCTACGTTATATCCAGCTACTTTGTCTGATATGTTGGTTCATAAATTAACGAAAAAAAGCATTAATTAGACGAGAGTGATTAAATCACAAAAACTTACAAAATATAATGTTTTCAAAAACAGGTCATCTGAAACTTGACCGTATTTGCTGTTGGATAATAAATTGCAGTGTTGTACTATTAAACTTACTAAAATGTTTTTATTTTTAACAAGTTTCTCAATTTTTCAACGCAAGAGCATTGTTAGCGGAAGTCAAGTAGAAAATTAAACAACTGAGTGAAACATTCATTATCACTGGCATTGCAAAATTAATCGATTAACGACCCGTCAAACTGTAACTGAATTTTAATGTTTATTTGGCTTAATTTAACTGCGACAAAAATTCTACGCGAAAATATCTAAAAAGCGTCCTATTTTTGTGTTACTTCCATTATTAACAAGTAAAGGTAAAGCATATGCCTCCACAAAAGACCAAAGAAAGGATGTGCGACTAGCAAAACACAATAATTTTTTTTTTAATTCTTTTTCAAAGTTCCATCGAAGGCATTAAACAAAGCCAAATTTTTTTTAACTGGGAGACTTTAATTTTTTAACGTAATGGTGAAATTATTTGTTATTATGTGATTTACAAAGAAAGAGTGTTTCATGAAAACTTCAAAAATAAATTGTTTTAATTCCTATTAGTTTGCAATCGTAAGGGTAGTTTGCAATCATAATTACCTGAATATGAGACAAGCAAAAAAGTCATTTAAAATGGCCTAAACCTGATTTTTTCCATCAAAACTTTTTTCATCGGGTTTTTAACCAAGTTTTTAACTGACGTGTGTGTTTTTCACACTTTTCTAAACTGACTTAAGTTTCAACCAGTTTGACAATTCTTCAACAGCTCGCTGTAGATAATTGAAATTTTATTTAAAATATTATTCGAGGAATTTTTTGAATAGTCATATTATTTCGTCACGTTTTGTTTCTAACCGACATTTTTAAAAGTTAGTCATTTGTAAGTTTCACGAATGAAAGAAAGCTGAAGAAAGTTAACTTCGGTAATAAGATGCAGTCCCTTTTCAAAAAAAAAGTCAGTGTTACAAAATTGATTTTATATAGAGTTCTTTAAGAAAGCTGAAAATATCTTTAAATGGTAAGCTGGAGAATAAAAGATCCCAAAGTTCTGTGAAACAAAATTCAAAAATAGAAAAACAAGGGATTCTCACTTATTTTTATTGCTAGGTCAAAATATATCAACAGAGTGAGACAGTCAAGTACGCTATGAAAAACGTGAAATTCTCGTTTTTACAATTATAAATTTACATTACTAATTTAAAATGAATATAAGACAACTCTTGAATATATGGTTAAACATGTATGTCATTATTGTTTATGATGAAGGACAATCTTTTTTTTTACATTTACGGGTTTTATTTTTCAATTAGACTTGTGTTTCAACCTGACCATTATTATAGTTATTTATCAAGTTACCGGTCGTGTCTTTGGCCTGGCAAATTGAATATTGAGCAATTCGTAAAATCACCAAGAAATTAATTTAATTGTGTTATGCTACCTTCCATTTCACCAATATTTGGCAAAACAACACTATCAATTCTAAGTTTCATTAATGAGAGATGGCAATAACAATAGCATTTTTGTTGAATTTTCAAAGTTTTAAGTTTGAAACACATAATATAATTTTCCGATTTAGAAAAAGAAAAACTAGAAAAACTCTCGATATAAAATTTGCGAAGTGCTGATTTCATTTGAATGGTACGCAGGAATTTTGTATTCAAACAAATTTTATGTTGTCACTGCGCCTATATAATTTCTTATAAAGGTTTTTAATTTTGTGTTTCAAAGGAAGTTTACTTATTGTTCATGATAATTCCCAAATAATAAGCTTACAAAACATAAATACTCATTTTGCATGGGATTATGTGTAATTCTTGTGTCGGGCTGATATTTGTTTTTTATTAGTATTACTGTAGAGTTTCATAACTGTTCCATACTAAAGAACGCGAACAAGTGAAGTTTGGAGTTGCCGTCCATTAATATGAATAGGAAATAGTAATTTACTAATTCTTTTTCGTGAACTTTTTGTGAATGAAGCTATCAATCAGTTAATTTTTTAACATTCTAAACTTTCTTAATTTTAAACACTTCCATGTTTTACTTGTAACTTAAAAAAGATAATACATATGCAAATATTAGTCTTTGAGAGATGATCTCTCCAATGTTTATTTAGAGTATCATTCTAGAAAATATATTTTGTAAAAATGTAAGTGTCGTTACTGAACAAATTCAAATACAAAAGTTTTCAACAACAAAATTTTTTCAAATGTATATTTCTTTTTTTATTTTAGGATGTTTATTAAAATTCATTCAATTATTTCGTTAAAAAAATTACATGACTTTTTTTTGAAAATGTTTGTTACTTCCAAGTTTCAGCAACCACAAAATGAAAGAGAAAACAGACTTTTGCAATTCATTGGGTACCTACAGTAGTCAGCAGTCAAATGCAACAAAAAATTAGATATTGAAAAGCGTTCTTGCACGGATTTTGACACTATCGAGAAAATAAAATACTGCAACAATTTTTCAAAACTAATTCTTTAGTTTAACTTTTAACAAAAATTTAACATTTTAGATTTTTTCAGTGAGACTTATGTTTCAAAATGACAATTAGTTTAGTTCAGATTCACTTCCATTAAAATCCAAGAAACTGATAAAATGCAAAAAACAATTCGTTAGATAAGCCACAATATAAATTTTTCAGGAGCCAATCAGCAATTTTTAGACATAACATTTTTGAATAGTCACTTTTGTTCGTCACGTTCTTGTTTCTAACTGACATTTTTGAAAATCATTTGTAAGTCATTTGTAAGTTTCACGAATGAGGGAAAGGTGAACAAAAAATCAAAACATCAATGCAGGCAGGAATTTGTTTGAATAAAATTTTGAAACAGTGCAGTGATACGTCAAAATTGTATGAGTTAACGATTAAAACAGGAAGTCTGTAATTTTCGACCTATTCCAATTTCTATTGGACATTGAAATTTTTTTCTCTTCGATTCGGCTCAAAATTTGTTTCTGAGGTACCTTAAGGGTCCAAAACAAGAAAATAAACATATTTTGGCGATATCGATTTTTCCATGGGAGATGACGTCATCGAGTACAACCTTCTATATCTCAGCCAGATGAACTCCGCTGGATTTGGTCATAACAGAAAAGATGTTGGAAATCATATGGTGAACAAAAAAGAAACACAAACTTTTTGAAAATTTTCATTTTGAAAGTGAAAAATTTAAATTTTAAATTTTAAAAATCGATTTTTTTAATGGTGTGAAAAAATGCTCGGAGTCTGTGCTTAGCTTTTATCATATTCGAATTCTACGAGCAATTTCCTTCAAAACGGCTGCCACCTTTGTCAAAAACCGTCGACCCATCCTTAAGCAATTTTCTTTGAATATTGGACACCTTGCTTTTTCTGACACAGATGTTCAAACTATTATGTACCCCTGCGACGTAGGAAGGCTAGATTTGGTCAAAACGTTATCAAACACTTTGTCTTGACTTTGTGACACTGTTTGAGAACTTTTAGATCATCATCGATATTTGGACCCGGTTTACTGTAGGGGTACGGTATATCAAATCAAGATTACTGTATCACCACTCCAAGTCAGTTAAAATTTCCGTTTTTTTGCAGGAATCGATGCAGAATAACAAATAGATACACGTTAGTATTACTTTGAGCAGAAATATCCATATCTGATCAGGCTGTGATTTTTCAAAAATCAAAGTTTTCACTGGTAAGACGCTTTTACGGACTGGTAGTACAAGCAACAAGAGTATTGCCAACATCCCCAGCTTTTCCAAATTCTTCATACATGTGCCACAAAACCTTTGATTTCAAAGAGTTTATTTGGTTCTTATCCAGCAAGAGTAGAATTTGTCCTAATATTTGAAAGTCATAGTCTAAATGAATTTCGAAACATTCATAATTATTTTTGGACCATACGGAAACAGAAATACGCATGGAAGCTAGAGAAAGTTTTGTGGCACATCGAATTTGGAAAAGCTGGGGATGTTGGCAATACTCTTGTTGCTTGTACTATCAGTCCGTAAAAGCGTCTTACCAGTGAAAACTTTGATTTTTGAAAAATCACAGCCTGATCAGATATGGATATTTCTGCTCAAAGTAATACTAACGTGTATCTATTTGTTATTCTGCATCGATTCCTGCAAAAAAACGGAAATTTTAACTGACTTGGAGTGGTGATACAGTAATCTTGATTTGATATACCGTACCCCTACAGTAAACCGGGTCCAAATATCGATGATGATCTAAAAGTTCTCAAACAGTGTCACAAAGTCAAGACAAAGTGTTTGATAACGTTTTGACCAAATCTAGCCTTCCTACGTCGCAGGGGTACATAATAGTTTGAACATCTGTGTCAGAAAAAGCAAGGTGTCCAATATTCAAAGGAAAATTGCTTAAGGATGGGTCGACGGTTTTTGACAAGGGTGGCAGCCGTTTTGAAGGAAATTGCTCGTAGAATTCGAATATGATAAAAGCTAAGCACTGTACCACCCGGTGTCACCTCCACCGTCAGCTGCCATCTAGACTCTAGACGATAGAAGCCACGCCCCCTGCCAGGAGGAGAGAATAGTAGTGATCTGGAGGATCTGACTCTCCCCTGGGCTTTTCGGGCTCAGGGGAGGGGGGCAATTAATGCTTGTAGGCAATCATGTTTGACCGTTGTACCTGGGTTCCCTCCATTCTACAGTTGACACCCACGCTCCTCCCTCTCACTCACTCTACCTCTTTTTCTAGATATTTGAGTCCCCTCTAAGTCTTCTTGGAAAGTTGCCCCTTTTCCTTCCCCCTTTCTTCGCCGGAGTCCTTCTAGAACATAGTCCGCTCTATCTGTCTCTCTTTCTCCCCTTCTCTCTCTCTCTTTTCTCTCTTCCTCTTTCATCTCTCTCTTTCTAATCATGTCTGGGGAGCATGTGGGATGTTACATGGAGGTCCCGGTTCGAACTCCATCGCCGGAGGAGTCCATAAAACTACAAAACTACGAGTGCCTGTCTGCAGAACAACAGTCAACTTGCAATTTGCAACAACTACAAGTGCCTGCTACAGAACAACAGATAACCTGCAGGTTTCACCACCGACTACGAGTGCGTGTCTACGACAATTGACAAAGAGGAAACAATGAAGTTGTGAGAAGAGGAAATTGTCCAGGAGAAGGCAACGGCGCGTGCACTATATTATTTTCGGCCGACGGCGCAATCCTCTACTTCTCTCACGCGCGCAAATCGAGAGGAGAAACAGGTGAGCGCCACCCTTTGTGGAGAAAGGGACATGTTAAAAATCGCCGTTGGGAAAGATTTCTGCAGAAAATCAGACCCCTTCTTTTCCGTCCGTGCTAATTTCTCGGAACTGGCAGGACTTTTGGCACGAAAGAAGAAGTTTTTGACAACCACACTTCTCGCCATCTCCTAAAAATGGCTCAGGAACAGGGAATGTTTACCAGATTGACACCACAAAGGTACTTCCGGTCAGCTGCCAACGACCCAACCTAAGATCAACTGGTAACCAACAACAACAGCTGAGGCCGCAAATAGCCGGGCCGACATGCAATTCCCGAAAACAACAAGCCGGGGAGGTTACCAAAACAACTTTCCGCCCCCGGACAGCCGTTCCTGAGACCATGGACTGCTGTACAGGAGCGTTACACTACTGCAGCTATATAAACGCGAGGCTCAGGCAACTCGCCACTCTCCACCGCTCCAGCGGGCAGCCCAGTCTTCGGGAAACCTTAGACTCTGGTTAGCTCTTTTAGCCCATTGGCTCACAGCAAAACCTTTTTTTTTTCTCTCTCTACAGCTTTCATTCCTCAAAACAGCACTCAATGTTCAGGCTCGCTCCTTGAATTGGGACCACAGCTGCAGCAAGATCGTCTCTTCGGACGAATACGAAACACCGCAGCCACGACGACCACTAACCCGGTCACAAACATCCGCAGCGTCCGCCTCGAAGGAGGCCAACTTCGCATCACCATCCAATTTTCAGACTCCAATACAGAAGAAGAAGCCGGCCAAGGAGGAAACCAGCGGGTCTCCGCGAATCCCGCGGATACCCCAGCTAGCCGCCAAATTCTCAACTCCTTCGTCAACCGGAACTTCCCCCAACTTTCCCGCAGGAGCCACTCCGTCGACTCCGAAGGCCTTTTTCACTCAGTCGCCTCCGAAAGTCGCCGCTTCTCCTACATCAACCGCCAGAGGAGCGCTTCAAGTTTCTCCCCAAGGCAGCCCTCAGGCCCCCGGGCCACAGTCAACGTTTGCCAAAGGACGAATCTTGCCGGCTCTGCCACAAATAGCATCGCCGTTAGCAACAACCACCGCCAAACTACTTCGAACCAAGAGAACTCTCATCCAACGACCGTCTCCCGGCCGTCCAGGCTCCTTGCTCGCACCACCACATTCCCTCAGGGTCTACGCTGCCGGAGTCACCCCATCTGCAGCCATGTCACAAACCGTAGAGGAGGCCTTCGACAAAATGACCGCCGCTCTCTCGAAGCTCCATACCAACGCTCGGCTACCACAAGTTGCTATGCCCGTCTTCGACGAGAAGGAGAGCTTCCGATCATTTTCCAGTCGCCTCAACGATTTTATGAATACTCAGGGACTATCCCTACAAGAGGCAATTCGACTTGTTCCTGCATGCCTCAAGGGACAAGCCCGAGAATGCTACGAGAAACTAGACGCCAATCTCAAAGCCCAGGGACCCTGGAAAGATCTGATGGAACAACTTCAAGACGGAATCTACCCAGAGGAGAAGAGAACCTTAGCCAAAACAGAAATGGCTGGGCTCCAACAAGATGGAAGATCAGTGCAAACATTCGCATCCCTGTGCAAGGAAGCGTCACAGAGAGCGTACCCCGGAACTACCCACAACGACCTACGGGAAGAAATGCTGAAGAGCGTTTTCCTCAACGGCCTGAAACCTCAACTACGGAAAGAGGTACGTCGACGACACCCGACTACTTTCGAGGAGGCCCGAACGTACGCGGCAGAGGAGGAAGCTCTAGACAAGCTCGACGAAGGAGATCCCGTCACCGCCGCAATAACTGGCCTTACGAACACAGTCAACGCTCTCTTCCAATCGGTCAGAGACACAGATCGAGACCGCCAGTGGCAACGACCGAGGAATGGGACGGTGAGGTTCGACAGATCCGCAGACCAGTCTTTCACGAGGAGCGGACATTCCGGATGGAGGGATCGCTCCTATCGTCAAGACAACAACAACCAACACTCTGGCAACAGGAACAACTTCCGCAGAGACGACAGGCGCCCTTTCGACAGAGACAACAGAGCCCGAGGTGGAGGAACGGATCAGAGACGCCCAGATGGAATGGACACACGTCGAGATCGGCCACAATGGGATCGCAGAGATCGAACGGATAGAACGAAACGCCAAGGAGGCTTCCAAGCCCAACGCAGATTTCATGGGCAGACCAACAGGAACTATGGCAACAACGTCAACGTAATTACTCCAACCGCTCAGGAGAGGGAGGTATCCCTGAATTCGGTTTCGGAGCTCTCCCCTACTCGCAACGACAAAGCAACAGGCAAGAAAACTACGCTGATTGCCCCACTCCTAGCAATTCTCGCTTTGAGCACCCTAGAAGTAATCGACGCCAGGACAGTTTTTGATTGCTCTCGACAACGAGGAGGGATCCTAATTGCTCCTCCTATTCCCAGCCCATGCACACCGCCACCGGCCACAAAAGTCTGGAACGGATCCGTCGAGCTAATGGTACAAAACCACACTCTGGTAGAGCACCCAGCATTCAGATGCAGTCTTGAAATCTCACAACAATGCTCCAACTTCTTTATGAAAATCAACATAAACTACAATCAGACTCTCAAGTGGGTCATACCCACAACGGAGGAAGACTGTCGGCACGTAGCCAAGGAAAGAACATGGAAAGGCATCCCCGTAAAAGCAACAGATGGCAATGTCTACAAGACTGAGATTGAAAACAAATGGCCCACGAGATCGTTTTTCGACAACACCTGCAACAATGCCACCAGCTTCGTATTGGAGAAGGGCTTTCTCAGCCATCTCCAAGACGGGACAATTGTCACCTCCCTGATGCTCAACAAACAAGGATGCAGGGTAAATGATCTCAGTTGCATCAACGACAAAAACACAGTCATATGGAACCATATCCCACAAATTAATACTTGCAACTTCATTTCCGTCGGCACATTTGAAGCTGTCAGCAACTACGACACACTGGTTATTGAGAAAGCGCAAAGTGCGTTCATAATGACTCCCGAACCGACTGACTACGAAGTAACAAAATGCTTCAAAGAGCACATCCGAGCAACCAACTCAGGAGTAATACTGAAGTTCTCTACGAAAGTGAACTGGGAAGCAATAAATCCAGGAGGATCCACAGGATCCCGGAAAATGAAACGCTCCCCTACTTTGTACATTTCTGACCACTCAGAAACATTGAACCTCTCAATTAACACTCCTGAACGGCTCACCAGCAAAGATTTGTACCAGACGTACATTTCAGAAAAGAAGGAATGGCCGAATACAACTTTAGTCACAATGTCATCCCACCTTCTACTGGCAGATGTAAT
Organism: Oscheius sp. G VE-2021; assembly: GCA_022343465.1. Classification (NCBI taxonomy): domain Eukaryota; kingdom Metazoa; phylum Nematoda; class Chromadorea; order Rhabditida; family Rhabditidae; genus Oscheius; species Oscheius sp. G VE-2021. The sequence goes on from JAJQXH010000008.1 coordinate 1,193,322, forward strand.
CTACTACTGGAAAGTACGATTCCAAGACGTTCAGACCCGCCTTCAACAATATGACTACAAAGACGCTTCCACAGCCATCCTACACACCGTAGCTCTCAGAGAACTTGAGTTACAAACCATCCAGAGGTTGGAATTAGCAACATTCGAGGAATTAATGGAAGCCGTCAACAAGTCAAACCCATCTACAGTCAGAAGTATTCTACGGACAGACCCTGAGATTCGAAACGTTTCAATGTTATCAGAAGCAGCCCTGCTGGCTCTAGGAAACTGAGGAGAACTATGGATCGGTGATAAAATCATTGCTGAAATGATCAGCCCAGTTCCACACCGCCTAGAAAGACAACGGAAAGGACCCGAGCTAGAAGATCTCCTGAAGGAGGTAAAGGACACACTGAATCAGCTGGAAGAAAAAAGCGAAACCGATACGTTTTTCCCACAAGTCGACGATTACATCATGCTGATAATAGATGAATCCGCATCTGAATCCCTTCATCCAGATAATTTACAAACAGAAAGCCAAAATCTTGAGGATACTTACTCAGTCGAGTCATTAACAACCACCACAACAACACCTGCCCCGAGCACAACGGTTAGATCAACACCACCAAATACCACAATCAACAAGCCGGTATCAACCACCACAGCAACAATCAGTGCTCATCCAACGCCACCTCCGGTAATGACTATCAGTTCACATACAACAGTACTGCCTCTGACCCATAGCACCTTGGCTAACTTCCCTCCAGCAACGAAGGAAGCCCAACCACCCATAGCAGAAGCACTAACTGCAACATGGACACCAGAAGTTGGGGTATGGCATGCCATCGAGTACTTTCTACTTAGAAACCAGGAGGAACAAAAAACACCAGCAGAAGAAAAGGAACGGCAAGAAGTCCACTTTAGGAAAGGAAAATCCACCACCATCAGCCCGCCGTCCGACTACACAACGAATGTGACGCAGCCACTAACAGGAAAAGAACAAGGCCACAAGTCCACCATTCAGCCAACCACCACACTACAACCTCCGACCACAGTTGGCATTCCCATGGCTACTATTCCGCCAAACGCAAGAACCCCCAGAGAAACAACGGTCACTCCAGTCACCGGAAGAGAGGGAACAGAAGAACATGTCGAATACATGGCAAACAGATACGACCACGAAGAACAAGTCCGACGAAACTAAACGAGCGACGGAAACAACGCTCGCCTTCAGTTCCTGGCAGAAGAAACACAGTCAAATCTACGGAAAAACTTTCGGAAAAGCCTGGAAAATATTTGCGAGATTCAGAACCATCAGCTGAGAACTTGGTGGGGTTTAATGCAAATAGATCTTACCAATGGCCTTCGGTCACTAATGCAACGAAACGACATCGCTGCTCGCTTCGTAGGGAAACGCGTACTGAGTGTAACCCAATGTACGCCTTTGGAAGTCAAAGAAGCCATCATCAGTCACAAGATTGACAAAACCTGCTACCTCTACTTGCCTGTTAAGATTAACAATAATAACGAGACCCTGTTCGTCATCCCCGGTACCATTGACGCCACACACTCTAGCCCAACACTAGACTGCTCCGATGTCATCCCCAGTGTATGGGAACAAGACGACGGAACCTGGACGTCCATAAACGGACCCCCGAACATCACTCACATACCCGGCCTTGGTCTGCCAATGGATGCGTCTATCAAAAAGATCACATTCCGCGGCAACGACGTTTTGGAACCGGCAAAGACGTTCAGTTTCCCATTACAACTAGCTATTCAATACGGAGGAATACTGTACTCTCTACGACAGAAACAGTCCTCAATCCTTAGAGTACTGTCAGGAAGAAGCATCCTCTCGGGTCAGTTCGAAGATTTGAGAAATGCAGGATCCTACCTCTTGGAGACTACAGGAGACGCCATAACGTCCACAATGGACTTCGTAAACTCCAACATCAAAGAAATCCTCATGTGGATCCTCATCCCAACTGGAAGCGTCATCCTACTGATCGGCCTCATAATCATCGGATGCAAGGCATGGGTCGCCTGGAACGTCGTAAACAACGTAACTTCCATGATAACCGCCATCGAATTGGAAGAACAGGAAAACACGGTCTATGCAATTCCGGAAAAACAAGAGCAGCCTTCAGCGCCCTATGAAACACAGATCATTGAGCCAATGAAGATCGGAGGTGCTAGAGCTCTCCCATTCTTCACGTATCTTCCTATCGCCGCACCATTTCTCTGCTCCGTTGATCTTTCCAATGAAGAACAAGGCCCACGTCCCGCAATTGCAGTCTCATTAGGCGACAAAACTACCCTCGCTCTTTGGGACACTGGTTGCACGGTATCGTACGTCACAGCAAACTTTGCATCAAAAACAATCTTCAACTTCAAGGAGCAGACAACAACTAAAGGACGAACAGCAAACGGGTCAGAAATCAGATTCTACGCAAAGATTTAAATGGACGTCAGACTAGGCTCCGCCCGATTTCAACACCAGTTCTTGGTCGTAGCTGAAGGATACAACGACTTTGACGCCACCATCGGAAGTGATCTGATGACCCATCTGGAACAGATTGGCTTGGAGACATCCATCAACTTTAGCCGAGGCTGGCTGAAGATAGGACAAGAAGCATTACCACTACGACGACCAAACGAAGATGTCTTCGAGGAGACAGGACAAAATGTTCTTCTTCAAGTGGCTGAAAGAACAGTCATCGCTCCATATTCTGAGGAAGATGTCTTTATTATTGTCAACAAAGACCTTGCTGACAACGAAAGAATCAAAATTCCGCTTTCGCAGGAAACGGACGAAGGAATTCTCCATCCTCGAGACAACCTCTCCAGCATCCTGAGAGTTAAAAACAACTCTAGCAGTATCCTAATATGGAACACCGGACTCGTTCTCGGAATCTTCGAAATCCTCCGCTTGAAAAAGCCTAAAAAGGCCAAGCCACATTCCGCAGTCTTCACCTTGGCAGCATCAATTGACGGACATAAAGCAATGCCCATCCCCTATTTGAAGATCGCCGTAAACGACCGCGGCACCGCAGCTCTGTGGGATAGCGGGGCTGCCGTTTCCTACGTCAAAAAGAGTCTCTACGATCAGCTAACGGACACTGACACCTGTTGGAGACCAACTGAAGCAAGAACCGCAAATGGTTCCGCACTCAGATTTTCCGGGAACTTCATTGCGACGATTCGTGTAGGCAACGTCACCGTCCAACACAAAATGTTAATCTGCGAGTCAGAATCATGCCCAGGTCCAGCTCTTCTAGGGTTTGACTTTATGAAAACCCTGGCAGACGTCGGAGCTGCAACATCCCTTGACCCCGCCTCACAAACAATCACCATCGGAAGATCAAGACTGAAACTCCTGCAACCAGGAGATGAAGCCATCAAAAGAACAAACCGGCAAATAAACCTAATGATCACAGAGCCCTTGAACATCCAGCCCAGCCACACACAATGGATCGAAGTAGAAGCAGAAGACGACATCGACGAACGACAAGCCCTCCACATCACCACCGCCAATCCGCAAGTACTCCAAATCGCCGAAACCATTTTCCAACCACTACTGACAAAATCCACAAAAATAAGAGTCAAAAACGTCAGTAAAGACCCGATCACCCTGGACCCCGAAACAATCATGGGGAAAGTCTACGTCCTAAACGGAAACGACTCCTGCAAGACAACCAAGGAAGAGGAAGAAGAAGATGAAACTGAAGGAAACCAAGAACCTCCACAAGCCCACTACATCCCCGCCGAAGCAGACTGGGAAGAGAGGCTGCTACAACACCCAGCCAACAGTCAGGAGTTCTCCGAGGAATTATCAACAACAGGATGTGACTTGTCCAGGAGGCAAGTTAACCAACTACGGCAGCTCATCATCCGCTTTAAGAAAGCATTCTTCAACGAGGACAACGAGATTGGACTTTTCCGAGGTCCAATTGAACATCAAATCATGCTGAAAAACGACGCTGAACTGCCCCGACCACGGAGTCACCGGATTCCCCTTGGAAAACTTACAGAGGTCGAACGACAAGTGGAGACGATGCTAAGGCAAGGCATAATCGAACCCTCCACCAGCACGTTTACTTCGCCAGTCGTGCTGGTCACCAAGAAAGACAAGACTCAACGATTTACCATCGATTTTCGAGGGTTAAATTCGGCCACCCGACGAGAAACATACCTGATCCCCGACATTGCATCGATAATTGATCTCGCTGCCGGCTCCTTCATATTTTCCAACCTCGACCTCGTGTCTGGGTTCTTCCAGATCCAGTTGAAGCGAGAACATCGAGAACTCACGGCATTTATCACACCTTCAGGTGTGTACCACTTCCGCCGAATGGCAATGGGGTTGTGTGGAGCCACCAGCACTTTCCAGAAAGCTGTACAGTATCTCCAGCACAAGGTGAAAGCCAGGCTCTTCTGTTACTTGGATGATCTCCTTGTCGTGTCAGAATCCGCGGAAGAACACATGAGAGACTTGGAAGAAGTATTTTCGGTAATAATGGACCTAGGAGTGAAGATAAAACTACGGAAGTGCAAATTTGGTCAACCAGAGGTAACCTTCCTTGGCCTGGTGGTTGGACGCTACGGAGTCAAACCGAACCCAAAGAAAATTGAAGCCATCCAAAACTACCCCGTTCCCCGCAACGTCACTGCAGTCAGGGCTTTCTTGGGCCTAACGAGCTATTTCCGACGATTTGTGAAAAACTTCGCTCACATCGCAAGCATATTGTCTGACTTGACACAAAAAGATCCGGAGGATTCCAGAAGCGAAAAAGCTCGGAAAGTCATCTGGACAGAAGACACTCAGAAAGCGTTTGCCCAACTAAAAAACGCCCTCTGCCATACTCCAGTACTCTCAGGACCAATTCCAGGACGACCGTACATAATGGAGTCTGACGGATCCTCGATCGCCATCGGTGCGGTAGTTCTCCAATCACCCGCAGAAGGAGATCCGCCGCACCCCATCGCATATGCTTCAAGAAAACTAATTGCCGCTGAACGACGCTATCCACCGATAGAAATCGAAGCCTTAGCACTAGTATTTGGTGTCAACCATTTTCGGACCTATATACTAGGATCGGAATGCGTAGCCATCACCGACCACCGGCCACTAACGGCACTTCTCAAAAGGCGAGATCTGGTAGGACGACTGGCAAAATACCAGCTGGTCCTCCAAGAATTCGACCTGACAATACGCTACAGACCAGGTCTTCAAAACTCAGCCTGTGACGCGCTTTCCCGCTATATTGGCAGTGAGGCTAACGACGCTCCTTCGCGACCACCAAAAGCACCCAAGCAAGTGAACGCCATGGAAACAACGGAGATGATCAGCATAGAAGAACTGCGGAAAATACAGCAATCCATGGATTCAGAAAGCTGTGGATATTCTCCAAGCAGAAAACACCAACCAACCAGAAGTTCCATGGATTCAGAAAGCTGTGGATATTCTCCAAGCAGAAAACACCAACCAACCAGAATTTGAAAAGAACAACGACCGGTACGAGGAGTGTGACGGTCTACTATATCTGAAAAGGAGATCCCCGCTAGGAAGCCTAATCATGATCATCCCAAGAGACGACACAATCACCAGACCGCTAATCGAACAAATACATCGAACAGCGCATCTCGGAGCACACGTTGGAGTTAAGAAGACACTCCAGATAATCAAAAAACGATTCTTCTGGACAAACATGGGAGCAGACATACAAAAAATTGTCGGAAAATGCCTGGAATGCGCAAGAAGGAAAGTGAACCCCCACGCGACAACGGTTGAACCTCTTGGACTAATGGAAGACACATCGGCCCCCTTCGCCAGAATCCATATGGACATCGCTGGTCCATTTCCAGTTACTGAGAAAGGAAACAAATACATTCTCACACTAATGGATTCGTTTTCTAAATGGCTTGTAGCAGAAGCTTTACCAGATCAGAAAGCCGAAACCAGAAGCTTATGGAAAGCCTCGTCCTAAAGTTTGGAGCACTACAGACCATCGTTTCAGACAACGGATCAAACTTCACTTCGGAAACCATTAAGGAAACTCTGATACTCCTGGGAACAAAACACAACCTCACCGCACCCTACCATAAATTGAGCAACGGACAGGTGGAACGCATTCACAGAGTGCTGGAGGAGACTCTCAGCGCATATACAAACGTCACTCAGGACGACTGGGATAACTACTTACCCTATATCGTCTTTGCGCTCAACTCATCCCCGCACTCCGTCACAAAAATGACTCCATTTGAAATCATCTTCGGAAGAGAAGCAACCCTCCCAGAAGACAAGGATTGGAAGACACCACTTCCCTCGTTTGCAAATGCAGATGAATACACCCTCTTGCTGAAAATCCACCTTACCGAGATGAGGGACCAACTGAAAGAACGAATCATAAACGCGGCAAAACAACAACAGCTGAGATACAAAGACCAACAACGAACAGCCTGCCGAAACGCGGAAATAGGAGACACGGTGCTGATTAGACGCAACCCGCCAAGAAACAAATTGGCTCCGTACCTCTTAGGTCCATTCGAAATCACCGAAATCGAAGGACCAAACATTTTCTACAACGACAAAGGACGAGAACGCAAGGCACATCTGAATGACGTCAGGATCTTCAGAAAAGGAAACATCCACAGCACTGAAGAAGAAGAGCCACCAGAAAAGAAACGTGAATCTGGAACTCCATCTCCATTGCCTCCAGAAAATGGGAAAGATCTACACAAAAAGGATCACAGGACAACCGCGGCAGATCCCCCAACGTTTTTCCCGCCCGGAAATACAAACAACGTGGAACACACAGAGGACCGCAATTCATTAATCAACGCCCCTGCCCTCCGGAGGAGCAGCCGCAACAGGAGGCCTCCAAAAATGTTCCATTAAACTGGAACTGTTACAACCGCCTCGCTCATTCGCAACATTGCGCTTTCGCTACTAGCCGCACCCAATTTTATTTTTCCCCGCTTCTCATTACCTTTCTATTTTCAAAATATTATCTGTAGATGACCGACAGGAAGAGGAAACCAACCCCGGAACAACTCGATTACTCTGATGAATCCACCCCGAGTCCGATGATGGACAAAAACAGGCGTTCCGTCACCCCGCCACCAACAAAACACCACACCGACAACAAGAGACACGCGGAAAAGTGACCACCCCCACCGACCGGTCAACCTCCTGCAAGGCCCAAGACTACCAACAACACACAACGACCGTCAACGGTTAGTACAACAAAATAACTTCAAAAACAACCATTAATAAGAGCACCAAACCACCAATGAAAGCGCCAGCGACTTGGAGATGCCCACCCCGGACCACTGACGCACAGTGTCAAACAGACCCCACAAAAGACACTCTCCGGAAAACGATGTTACTCATCGTACAAAAAGCCGCAGAAGCTTAGCTGGTAAGGAACAACGACAAAAAACGTCGGGACGACGCTTGTTAAGGGAAATAGGATGTACCACCCGGTGTCACCTCCACCGTCAGCTGCCATCTAGACTCTAGACGATAGAAGCCACGCCCCCTGCCAGGAGGAGAGAATAGTACTGATCTGGAGGATCTGACTCTCCCCTGGGCTTTTCGGGCTCAGGGGAGGGGGGCAATAAATGCTTGTAGGCAATCATGTTTGACCGTTGTACCTGGGTTCCCTCCATTCTACAGTTGACACCCACGCTCCTCCCTCTCACTCACTCTACCTCTTTTTCTAGATATTTGAGTCCCCTCTAAGTCTTCTTGGAAAGTTTCTTCTTTTCCTTCCCCCTTTCTTCGCCGGAGTCCTTCTAGAACATAATCCGCTCTCTCTGTCTCTCTCTCTCCTCTTCTCTCTCTCTTTTCTCTCTTCCTCCTTTATCTCTCTCTTTCTAATCATGTCTGGGGAGCGTGTGGGATGTTACAGCACAGACTCCGAGTATTTTTTCACACCATTAAAAAAATCGATTTTTAAAATTTAAAATTTAAATTTTTCACTTTGTCGCCGATTGTATAGCCTATTATATCGGCTACGGCATGCTCCCACAGTCGGGATAGTTTTACCGATTACGGTAGTGACTCTCGGTACGCATTGCGTATCGGCCGCGGCCCCGACGGCGCCCCCGCCCCGAGCGTGACTCTCGGCCCTGCGCTGGCAGCGAGCGGTTGCTCCCTGCCCCCTGTCCGTAGTCTGGCGTTTGCGCTGGCAGCGAGCGGTTGCTCTCTGCCCCCTTCGCTACTCCTTTATTCTCTAGGGACTATATACAGAGTCCCGTCCATTCTCTTGGAATATCGATTAGTGTTCCGTTTATATTCTCTAGGGACTATCACAGAGTCCCGCCTTTGATTCTCAAGGTCCCATCTAAGGGTTCCGACTAATTCTCACCCAGTAGCTTCCCCCGTGTCTAACACGGCCACGAGTCTCTACTGGCAACAGGCCTCCCTCTTTGCCCCAGCATAGAGTAGTCTCAGCACGTGACACCTCCCTTCGTACAGTGTAAGGTAGGTTCTAAGTTCCACTAGTCTAGACAAGATATCTGATTGCGTATCTGGAGATAATCATCCTGTTTCAGGTGTGCTCACTTGACCCGTCTGCCGTGGGCAATGTACTCGCCTCCCTGCCGTCCGTGCTTCGGTGTTCCTGCCCGTGACAACGTCCGTCAGATGAAGAGTATATTTCCCCTCTTTGGTAGAATTGGGGAGATTAGCGGCGACATGGTGCATCGGCCGAATGTGAGTACTTTCCAACGGAAAGTACTTATTTCTACCGAAAGATGCTTCGGCGTCTTGGCCGGGCGCGTCTGCTGAGTGGCTGGAATAGGCGAGTCTCAAGCTTGTTTCAGTCGCTAGGCGGGCGTACTCTCGCTTGTTTCGGGAGATAACAGCTCCTGATAATAGCGAAAACGCCTCATCATTTCAACATCGTTTTCTGTCCCTCAGGATCCTCGAGTTTTGCGTCTGAGAACGACAGCGAAGACGCATTTGAGGAGAAGTTTCTGATAGGCGACACGGGCTTTCCCGTGAAGCCGAAGTCCCATTTTCCCTCCCTAGTGACGCAGGGAAGGTGGGCCACAGCGTTACTAGTTGCACGAAGGTGTTAGATGAAAAGGCTGTGTATCGATGTTTTACCAACCCCCTGATGTTTCTAAGCCGTTCGGCTCCGCAGCTCACAGAACTAAAAGCTGCGCTGGCTTGTGGCTGAGGACTAGTCCCCCTTAAGTCATTTGTCAGTTGCGGCCAAGCAAGGATTGGCTGACCCCTTTCCGAGCATGAGATTCACCGGAGCCTGATAACGCTTGATTTTTTCTTCATTCACTATACGCAAGACGTATTTTGTGCCTATTCTAGACCGGAGAGTGTACAGGACACGATCCGATGACTTGCTCAGGCTATTCCGAGTTCACTCGGAGGAGTTTCCTGTTCCCAGCCAGCAGACGTAGCTGACAGAGACGCTACTACGCGCGCTGAGGACACTCGACCGCTTTAGGCGGTGGAAATTCGCTGATGAGTCGTTAGTCTATGAATTTATCGATTTTGCCTTCGTCACCGGGCTAATTTCTATTTCTATCGTATTGCCCACGAAACCAGGCTTAATTCCCGTATTTTTTTACGACTTATCGATTTTGCCCTCGTTACCGGGCTCATTCCCTCATTATCTAGTCGGTAGATGACCCAAAACCTTCGAAATCCCCGTATTTCCAAGTGCCCTAGCCTTCTACGAAGTTCCAGTAGTCGGCCAGGTCCCGTAACGGATTGCCAATAGGCGCCCGTGAAAGCGTGCGCCGCCCGGCAGAGTTTCGAAACTCTTCGAAACTCGTCTGTTTCCGACGTTTTTACGTCGAATTTTGCTTCTTTTTTCTTCATTTACGTCGTCCGTGCTTAAAACCACTGGAAAGCACGTGCTGGAGAACCTCTGGACGTTAAGGAGTCATCTGCACGAAAAGGACAACAGGTTGGTATTTTTCCGTTTATTTTTTTCATCACAGGCATTTTTTTCGTGTAAAAATACCGGGTTGAGCAGCATTTTCGTCAAAACCGGGTAACCTCTGCCCAAATTTTCAATTTCTCCAAAAAGATAGAGGAATTGCGTCATTTCTGACAAAATCCTCTATCCGCTTCTCAAACCGGACCCTTTTGACGTTAAAATCACCTAAAATCATCAAAATCTCATTTCTCAGGGAAATTGACACTATTTATCTCAAAGACATCGAGGGAATTGCTCAAATATCAATTTTTGGTCAATTTGGACATTTTTTGACGTATTTTTTCGAATTTACGTCATTTTTTGTCAGTGTCGTCAATTTTCCCACCTTTTGCTCATTTTCTAGGGTATTCTGACCGTGTTTCGTCTAAAATCGATCGAAGCTAACGCTTGATCACCGTTATTTCGATCACACAACGTATTCTGATGCAATTTCGTCTTGTATCAAGAACGTTCCAATCACGTCAGATTTTCCTCATATTTCCCACATTTCCGTGGCTAGTAGCGGCTGTTTTCTATTCATTTATGCCCTACTGTCACACCTCCTAATCTGGGAGGCAAACGGTACATTTCGCATGTTGTTGAACGTTTCCGTGCCGTAAACGTGACTTTCTGAGGCCAAAATCTGCCCAGATCGTCCTTTCAAATTCCACGGCTGAATTTGGTGTCCGTTTCTTGGCCCATTCATGTCCGTTTCTATGTCAATGTGTGAGAAATAACGGAAAATACCTAGTTGTCGCCCGTTTACGTTTTTCCGAGCTACTTTAGCACTTTTTTGCGAGTATCTCGGACCCCTCTTGGATGACGTGCCAATGTTTCTCTGTCCTACAGGCCAGAGAAGCGTCTCGAGTGTTTACACTTGAGGTTATGGTGCTAAAATCGGATTGGAGCTGGTCTGTCACAGAGACGGCTTCTTTCTGAGGTTTTGGTGTACTTGTACCCATTTACCCGTCCTTGAGGCTTTTTCTGCCATTTTTGGCAAATCGCCTTTCACCAATTTTTGGTAATTCCTTGCCCCTAGGGCACATTCTTCTACACCAATGTTTTGGTCATTCCTTGCCCTCATGGCACTTATTCTTTGCCCTTAGGGCACTTAATTCCTTACCCATCGTGGTCATTCTTTGCCTTTAAGGCACATTCCTTACCCTTTTGTGGTGCTTCTTAAACCTCTTCCCATTGTGGTGTTTCTTTGCGGTTTGATGCTCTTTTTCTTTCAAATCTCGGGCTAATGAGTTTGATTGCAGAAGTCTCGAACTAGAAGGAGACGCCGTCCGTGCCGAAGGAGTCAACCCCTGCAAACCACAGGGCTAAAATGGTTTCATTCAAGATGAGTACGACTAAAGTATGGATTACAGTCCTACTTCAGGTTTCGACGATCCTGTGTAGCAGTGTCGCAGTAGCAGTCCGTGCAAAAGCAGCAGCAGCCCGTTCCGGAGCAGCAGCAGCCGTGCAGGAGAAGCAGCAGCGCCGCAGTGGCAGAGGACCGTGACCGAGCCGTGCTCCAATCCAGTAGACGTGCGATCGTCTGCACAGTGGATACAGGTTGGTTTGCCGCAACGCCGCTTATATGGGTACCAGAGAGTAACATCCCTAACACCCAAGCGTGCGCAATCCATCCCCTTCCAGAGTAGGAAGTATGCTTCACGTGGAGATGTCCTTAGAGGACCAATCCCACAGATTCTCATCTAGTTGTACGTGTTCCGTGACTTCTTCGGATAGTCCACCGGTTCCACTTCTAGTCGCAGCCGAGAACGAGCCGCTTCACAGCGCCTTCGATGACTTCACGGATTACGTCCGTGCCTTCGTCGACTGTCCAGGACCCGTGCGAGGATGCAAGGAGTCCACAAGGATTGTTCTCATTTATCGTCTTGTCCAGCCTCACTAGTACGTGCTAGGCTACAGTTCAGTTACCGTGTCCTCCCTTCTTTCGAGTAGGAGATTGACTTAGGGTACTGTAGGATTAGATGATCTGTTGTCTGCTATTCTTTTTCTACATTTGGTAGTCGTAATTCTCAGGGCTAAGCAAGTAGTTCCTACAATTCTTCTAGTCATCTAGGCAAGGATGTCAAGTTACTCTACTGCAAGTTGTACAATTTGTGGTCAAAGTATACTGCTAATATTTTAGCCTCCCGTCTGTCTGAAGACCATTACATGTCTGAAGTAATAGGGAGTGACTTCCGTCGTTCTCATGGAACTAGATTACGTTTTTGGAACGTAGTTTAGCATATTACGTATGTGGAACCGTCCCATTGCGCGGACATCCGCCTACCGTACTACAGTAATCCATCGAGATGCTTAGTTCACTTATTAATTCTTCACTTGTGAGCAGTCACAACCTTCCATGAAGTTGAACAACATGAACATGTTCAACTCAGCATTCGGATTCTACCTTATTCTCCTTTTCCTTCCTTTTCTTCTTGAATCCGTGTTAAGGCTACCCTCCCAGAGGAAAAGCATAGGGTTCAGGAAGAGAGGAAGATAAGAAAGGAAAGAAAGAAAGAAAGAAGGACGAGAAGCAAGAGAAAGGAAAATGAGGAAGGATCAGAAGCCTTATCCAGAACTCATCTGCCGTAACAGTCCGTGCCTTGATAGGACTTCCATTGTTCATGATTCCTTTTCACTACAGTGAAACATTCTGCGATACGGAGTGGTTTGTTCCTAGCCGCCCGTGTCGTTGGTCCTTTGACCAATCACCATACTCTTGATGTATGCCTACAGTACTCCGAACCCCGGTTTACGCTTGTCCGATTTTAAAGCTACCCTTGATGGGGAAGGCATAAGGTCAGTTCGGTCGAAAAAAAAATTCTGTTTCAAATAGAGGTCTTATAAGCAAAAGTGAAGTTACCTGCTATTGTTTCGTTTAAAAATTGCCCTCTTTGATATTTGGTTTTTTTTCTATTTTTCGTTTCGGAATATTGAATTATTCCCAAAGCGAACTCAATCGAAAGTGTTATTTTAAAAATCCATGAAAGGCAGAAAAAATAGTTCATCACACATTTCTTTTGATTATTTCTCTTTTAATATGTACGCTTAACACTGGCCAATATAGAATATTCAAAATAATGAATGAATAGATGACTGTTTGGAATTGTAAAAGTGGCTTCTGCGGGTTCTTCAGTAAAACATGAAACAAAAAATATACATTGCGTTTAATCAGAAAGCAAAATAATGCTAATTTGTTTAAAGAACTTTACAACAACTTTTCCCCGATTTATAGAATTAGCTTGAAGATGCTACCTGATTTAATAAAGAAGAATTGATTTCTAAAGACTTTTTTAAGTTTAAAAGTGGAAAATCAAAAGATGTCCATTTGAAGTAATTCTAGCAAAGAAGACTATTTAAAATCAAAAGTGAAAATGACAAGTCTCGGGTGTGTAATTTCTATTTGTTTTTGCTATTTTTGACAATTCGATTTATTTTTAACTGATTGAATTCAGTGTTTCTCGGGTGACGTATAGATAAGGGAAATTCAAAGGATTAGTGGATATTGTTAATAAAAAAGAATCTTTTTTTATTGAATAGAATATTTTAATATAAGAAATCAAACTTTAAAAAAAACACAATTAAAATAGGTGACCATTTTAAAAACTCAGTGTTTGCCTGTATAAAAAATCACAACAAAACAAATAGGAAACAAAAATCGAAAATTATTGTTGAAGATTTTAGTTTCAAACAATATGGGATGATTTCGCCTTGGAAGTTCGAATGTTAAAAAAATGTAATTATTTACAGTTTCTTGTAGAAAATGGGGTTTCAAAGGTGCCTAAATTTTATTTCATAGTAAATTATCTCCAGTTTTAATTAAGGTTGCCATAAATCAATGCACATTCTCTTCTTGCACCTTTCAGAATCTTATTGAACCTTTTGGACTCTCCGAGTGGGATGTTTACAATAAACGAATAGTTTGTGTACTTGATGTGAATGCAAGATAATTTTGATCTCGCCCTTATAATTGGCCTCAACTTCGGCCATAAAGATTTCTTCACACCTTTGCAATTCTCAAAAAATGAAAATATGAGTTTTAATTTCAAGTTTCAGTTATTTCAAGGTTTCAAATTCGATTCGTTGAGAAACGTCGCATAGAGTAATCGATGTTTGTTTCCACAACTTAAGTAAACACATTGAAACATTTCACATGCATTTTTAGATCGTGTTTTCTTGTTTTTCTTTTCGAAAAGCGCTTTATGGTAAGTTTAACAAAAAACGTAAATTACTTTAAATTTGCAGCATGTTCTAATATATGTTGCATTAACCCAAACAAACACACACAGAAATTGAAACATATTGATGAAATTTTGCACTTTTATATTACATTTCCTTGTAAGTGTTTTTTTAAATTTGGATTTTGCAGAAATCGCAATGTCAAAGAAAGAAAGCTGTTTTCGATGCTCGTATTTATCCCAACCAAAATACCTTTTTACATTAGCCTTGTGCTTGGTCTCCCGTTATTAGTTTACATGATTTTCCGATTAATAACGAAACGACTAAAATTATGGAAATATAAGTATTTCATAATTGGTCAATGTTTCAATGATGCAATGTTGATTATACTACATGCGGTTGTGTATATTGTAAGTTAGAGACAGAGAGAGAGAGAGACATAGAGAGAGAGCGGGAGAGAGAAATAGAGAGAGAGAGAAAACATAGACGCAGAGGAAACTTTAGATTCTTCACAACCCCTGTGTTTATAACCACACTCTTGATACCATCGTTTATTCAATAATAAACATTACATGGTCGATTTCACTATTGTTATTAGCCTGCTTATGTATTTACTGGAAAACATTAATCAAAAGGTATAATTCAATATTATAAAAAAGTAAACATTATAAAGATATATACATTGTAAAGTATTATACATTATATTGCAATATAAAGACATATTTTGAAAAACCAAAATAAAACATTTAAGTGAGCGAAAAAGAGACATTATGATGGTTGGTTTGGTTTTGGCACCGTTTTGTTGTCATATAGCTTATCATATTTTCTTTTGCCTTTTTCATTTGACAGCGTCGAATACATCGAAAAAGAAAAAGGTAATACATTGTTTTTGTAATACATTTTCATTTCTATTTGAAGCGAATAGTGAGTTATGTTGGATTCGTATTGAATATTGGTAATTTTTAAATTCTTCGTATTGGTAATTTTTAAATTCTAATAAACTCACACACACACTCTGATACACTGACACATTCATACACGCACACATGCACGCACGTACACACGCATTCACTCACACACTCACTCACTTTCACTTTTTTCCAATTTCTAACTTCAGTCTCTCTTTATAACATTTTGCCTATTTACCTCAATTGCCGTTGTAGTTATTGCAACATTCCTCAATTTTATACTGGAAAACATTTATAAAAACCACCATGATTTAATCAATTTGGCAAATTTTGTTGGTTTTTGTCACAAATAACTAATCTGTTTTTCAGATGATTGACGATCTTCCTACAATAAATCCATTTATTAAAGCTTTAGTGACTTGGTGGTCTGTTAAAGGTCTACTCGTGAAAGTTGCTACTAAGTTTTCAACAAATGTAGCACGACTAACTTGATAAACTGAAGATGTGTTGAAAGCCAATTTAATGGTTTATCACCTATTTTTGAAACATTTATAGTTTTGTTATTCCTTACCAAACGTAAATTGTGATTGGCTGAATGTGTAATATCTATTTGAAGCTCTGGACCAAGAGGAAATTTAGCAGTAATCAAACATCTAAACAAATGGGTGACAACTCACAAAATAATAACGAATTTTTTTAGAAATGGAAAAAAACGCACTTCACAAGTGGGTAAAATGTCAGAAGAGCTAAATTTATTCATTGTCAGAAATTTGTTTGCTTGAATGTTTCAGACCCTCAACAAAAACCCAATACAAAATTAACACCAATATGTTTACATTAGTGAATGCAAAATGTTATGAAGCCACTAACACATACATTATCGATGTATATTGTAAAAGTTAGCTCAACGAGCAATTAGCTAAAGGTACCTGGAACTGCTTGAAACTTGCACACGCGTTATTGTATTAGATGTATCTACAAGCAATTCACTAAAGAGCGAAGCATGCAAATATAAACCATTTTTGCGTGAAATGCTACAAAAAAGTTTTTTTATTAATTCATTGGTATACACTTTGGCATTATAACTTTGATTTCACTTACACAGGAGCTGAAATGAAGCACCTACAACTTTTCCGCAACATATGTTATCATTCATTAGGAAATGCGAAATGTTAATTGAAAAAAATGATATGTAAAAATAGTAAGAAGCAAAATAAATAATTAAAAATTATTTATTTAGCTTGTTACTATTTTCTTATACAAATTGTGACAAATGCTGAAGACTTAGGCGTGACTACTCGAAACAAGGTCAAATTGGTGTTTTATATGGTTTGTTAAACTTGGCTCAATAACACATAAAAAAATGTTCAAACCCTTGTTTTACACACAGTTTAGTTTTGAATTTGTGATTGAATGCTACAGCATGCGAAGTTTCCGTGAAACTGCACGCACTACTTTGTGAAACAAGATGTGTAACACTTTAAACAAAAATGTTTTAATAAAAAACTTGTCGAGGTTTCAGTGGTTTGTGATACTTTGACATTAACGAATGGTATGATGCACCTCCCCAAGTGTAACATTCCAGTTAGACATCATTTTTTAAAGCATATCGCAATTTTTAACAAAAACCATGGGTTATGCATTTAACTTTTTATCTCTG
>JAJQXH010000008.1:1215000-1225000 GCA_022343465.1 Oscheius sp. G VE-2021
CCGTCAAACAAAAACAACTCTAAAGGAGTACTCGACATGAGGCTCTTTCGATATGCCCTCGAACAAGAACTCCAGCCGCTTGATGGAAATGTTGACTACAAAACAGTGACAACAGCTATTCAAACAGCCATTGTTATTGCGACGTTGCCCAAGCCAAAAACCTCACGAATTTCACCTCAAACCGAAGCTCTTCTAAACACTCGCAGAAACCTGAAAATGGTGTCTGACGGAGTCCCACATCTACATTGGGTTACCGTTGACAAACAACTCCGCGCTAGCTGGAAATTCGACCGTATCAGACGGTACAATCAAGAAGTGGAGATAGCCATAAGAGATGGAAAGTCTCTGAAAGCGGTAAGCAAAAGTTTTTCTCAAGGAGAACGGGTAATTACTAAACTCAAAACTGTTAATGGGACATATGCTAAAACAGACTGCGAAATTTCAACCGCGGTTGCCCAATTCTACAACGAGCTTTACCAAGGGGATCTCGGGATCAACTACAGGCCTAACTCCAGTGACTGTGACTTTTCTCCTATAACAACTGAAAAAGTCGAAAGGGAACTGCGAAAATTGAAATCAAATCGTGCACCTGGCGGTGATGGAATTACACCTGAATCACTTAAAATCTGTGCAGATATGATTTCACAACAACTGGCTAAGATCTTTAATGAGATTCTCAAGGGATCTATTCCTAATGGCTTTGGTGATTCTGTGACCAAACTACTTCCTAAATCCGGAGATTTGACACTGCTTAAAAACTACAGGCCAATCAGTTTACTTCCAATCCTCCAAAAGGTTTTGACCAGTATTCTAAACAACAGATGTCAGAAGCAGTTCGAAGAATCTTTAAGTCCCGAACAATGCGGGTTACGAAAAGGTTATTCAACTGTCGACTGCATCCACACTCTTAACATTCTTCTCTCCAACTGCCACGAATACAAACTACCTGTCTATCTTTTGTTTTTGGATATTTCAAAGGCATTTGACAGTGTAGAAACAAATTCCATTCTGTTGGCCATGGAGACTCAAGGTATAAACACACAGGTCATTTCTTTTGTTCAAAAACTAGGATTGGAAAGTAAATCTGAGGTTTTAGTCAATAACAAGCGTGTTCAAATCCAGATAGGAAAAGGAGTTAGGCAAGGGGACTGTCTGTCGCCCAAACTGTTCACAGCCGTTCTTGAGGAAGTGTTTCGAAAAATGAGCTGGGACAGAAAAGGGATTAACATAAACGGACATTACCTAAGTCATCTCCTCTTTGCTGATGACGCAGTGCTCATTTCACATGATGCACGACAGATTCAGAAAATGGTTACAGAATTGGAAAAAGGTCTAGCTCAATTGGGATTGCGGCTGAACGGTGAAAAAACAATTGCTATGGCCTCTAATAATTCACGAACAGTCAGAGTAGGGGGAACACCCGTGAGACACGTGGACAAGGTTGTGTACCTTGGTTCAGAAATCTCTCTAAATGGCAGTCAAGACGGTGAAGTCAGAAGGCGAATTCAAGCAGCCAAAGGAGCATTTCATAAATACCACGATTTCCTCACTAATAAGTCAATTTCTATGAGGATCCGGCGGAGGCTCTTCAATGGTTGTGTCCTTCCCGCTTTTACTTACGCCAGCGAAACCTGGGCAGTCAACAAAGCTACTCTTAATACCGTACGGGTTGCCCAGATGCGAATGGAAAGGTTTATGGTGGGGGTGACTTTAATTGATCACAGGCAAAACGAATGGGTGCGGCGGAAAACCGGAGTTAGGGACGTTATGACAGAGTGTACTAAGAGAAAATACCGATGGTGCGAGCGTATTGCAAACATGGCGGACTGGAGATGGGCTAAAATTGTAACTGAATGGCATCCACGTGGTCCAAACCGAAGGAGAGGAAAGCCGAGAGCAAGATGGAGAGATGAGTTCCAGAAGAAGATCGGTCCAACGTTTCTACAGCAAGCCACTGACAAGAAGACATGGAGAGATATCATGGCGCTGCACGGCCATACATAACCGTTGAATAAAGCGTTAAACAAAAAAAAACATACCCAGCATGGTGTAGTGGGTAGAGCAATTGACTGATAAACTGACGACCAG
This sequence comes from Oscheius sp. G VE-2021, assembly GCA_022343465.1. Taxonomy (NCBI): domain Eukaryota; kingdom Metazoa; phylum Nematoda; class Chromadorea; order Rhabditida; family Rhabditidae; genus Oscheius; species Oscheius sp. G VE-2021. Next base: position 1,217,089 of record JAJQXH010000008.1, read on the forward strand.
GGTTCGAGTCCCGCCTACGCTAATTCTTTTGATTTTTAGTTTATTGAATAGGCAATATGGTTTTAATCGTTTAAAACATACCCAGCATGGTGTAGTGGGTAGAGCAATTGACTGATAAACTGACGACCAGGGTTCGAGTCCCGCCTACGCTAATTCTTTTGCTTTTTAGTTTATTGAATAGGCAATATGGTTTTAATCGTTTAAAACATACCCAGCATGGTGTAGTGGGTAGAGCAACTGACTGATAAACTGACGACCAGGGTTCGAGTCCCGCCTACGCTAATTCTTTTGATTTTTGGTTCAGTCGTTAGGCCAATTTTTGTTGTTGCGTAAACCTTCTTGCAACTTACTGTATTTACTGTTTTGCAAATCACACGTTCATGATTATCATTCAGAGAATGGTTACAAAAAGAGAACAATTCATGTGTGTGAAAAAGAGAACTTTAAAAGTAGTTGGGTGGTTTGGTTTTTCTGACCCTATAAAAAGAGAACAATAAAGCATCTATGCGCAGAAAACACGTCTTTTTGCGAGTACTGTAAAAAGAGAACAATAAATATTAGAACCATGGCACAAGCCAAACCTTCAATTCGCTATAGCTGAAAAACTACCAAACGACCTTTGTCTTCTTTTTTGTGCAATTACAAAACCGGTATGATAATAAAAATATAGTTGAAGGCTAAAAGCATTACTGCCTTGATGGTGCCGGAAAGATTCTATCTCGACTTTTCGTCGGCACACTTATTACATTCACTGGTCAAAACGTGTGTCAAGTTTTTACAAGCGGCCTTTGATACCAAAAAGCGGCTTTTATTTACAAAAAACAGGCAAATAAACGTTCATTTTACGTTCATTGATTTGAAAATGATTGCCTGGTTATTGTTTAAGCAATACCATAAAACACCCTAGGCCTATTTTGTTGTTGTATTATTACAGACACTGCTTACGAAAAGGTTTCTGAAGTCCTCATCCAGCGCCAGTTAAGTAAAAAGTTTTCAATCAAAATTTTTCCAATCCTGCTAGAATCGGCTAAAGACAAAATACTACACTTCCTTTAGACCAAGTTCACTTAACAAAAGACTGATATATGTACCTATTTCCTATCGATGATCTCTGGAGGCAGCAGATTCATTGATGTTTTCTTCGCTGAATGCCCCTATTACAAAACGTTTAACAATTGTGTAGCATAGAAAACAGAGGAAAAGTATTTTAGTAACTGATTAAGACAGAGGTCGTTTGGTAGTTTTTCAGCTATAGCGAATTGAAGGTTTGGCTTGTGCCATGGTTCTAATATTTATTGTTCTCTTTTTACAGTACTCGCAAAAAGACGTGTTTTCTGCGCATAGATGCTTTATTGTTCTCTTTTTATAGGGTCAGAAAAACCAAACCACCCAACTACTTTTAAAGTTCTCTTTTTCACACACATGAATATGAAGTATCAATTTTAATTACATGTTTTACTTCCCTGTACCTAATTTCTCGCAATAAAAAGAATAAATTACAAAGTAATCAAACAAAGAAGGCTTACAAGAAGATGACGATTTCTTTGTTTGTTCAGGTGATTCAGAAATGATTTTTAACTCACACTCACACGCTCACACGCTCACTCACTCACAGTCAAGTTAAATAATTAGTTTATTTCAGTCTCTCTTCATAACGTTTCGCCTATTCACTTCAATTGCCGTTGTAGCCATTTCAACGTTCCTCAATTTTATCCTAGAAGATATTTTTAAAAACCCCGGTCATCTAATCGATTTGGCAAACTTTGTGAGTTTTTTTGACAAAGAACTAATCGTTTGCTTTAGTTTATTGACGATCTTCCTGCAATCAACCCATTTATGAAAGCTTTAGTGGCTTGGTGGTCTGTAAGAGGTCTGCTTGTCAGAGTAACTAAAGCGAAGTTTTCAAAAACTGTGATACGACTAACTTAATAAATTATTTTTAAAAGTGATAAACGACTTTTTAAAAGCAAGTTTATTGACATATATTTTGCTATATTATTTTTACCTGGCGTAAAGTATTTTGTTTGAATGTTGGAATTTTTTTTTATAAATTTGATTATTAAAATTCAAGTTGAATCACAAAAGTAAACGTTTGTGGTAAAAAGCAATACGCAAATTTTGGTCTCACTATTTAGGATGACAACTTGACAATATTGATAGAACAATTGTGAAATTTTCATCAGCAAAAAATTCACTTCAGCCTGAAACATGCCAACAAATTCTCTGAAATAGCTTCCAATATTCTATTTATCACAAAGATTAGATATAGTGAAGTCTCCTGCATCACATAAGACCAAACTACAAAAATTGAAAAAAAAGCAACGGCATTAATGAAGGTGAAAGCTGCCTCAGCAAACGATTTCACAAATCACTTCAGCATGAAGCATGCCAACAATTTTTTGAAAATAGCGTCCAATAGTATAATTACCACGAAGATCAGATTTAAAAATGAAATAAAAGTAATAAAAATTTGATTTTTGTCATCGGCTGATTGATTGTTTCAGTACTTCAACAGAAGGGACTGATGTTCCCCGCCAATCCTAGGATGACAAGAAGCAAATATAAACCAGAATATTGTGAAAACGCAATTTTTTTCTGTATTTCCTTAATTTCATTTCCTCATTTTTTTAAATTGTACCATTTTGGCTGCTGGTTTTTTGTTGCGTTTTTTTGCAATTTTTTCATGTTAGCTCTTCAACCAATCAGCACATAAAAATCATCGACTTTCTTCATTCGCAAAACTCCTTTCAAAATTTTGTTTGAATGTTTTAGTTTGTTCAGGATAGCTGCAAAGAAAAAAAGTATCGATTTTCTTGAAGGTTTGGGAAAAGATGTCGAGCACAGGTAGTTTTATCTAATCAACGAAACACAAAAGACTTTATTCTTTCTCCTTTTTAGTGCATTTTTTAACTATTTTTATTAACAGGTCAAGAATTATGCATGAAAGCCGGGTCCATATATTCACTGCACGATGTTTCTTCAAAAGGTCTTTGCCAATAAATGAAACATTAAGCATAAATAGATTTTTAATTGAAAATTTTTTGCAGTTGTGTTTTGTGGCATATTTCAGGATCTCTATGAAAGATATCGATATTTTTACCAACAATCCTCGCGATGATCGTCCATAACAAAAATTATCTTACAATCTTTGCCGGACAAAAAGCAAACATACAGAAAAAAAAATTGTAAAAACGCATATTATTTCTGTACGTTTTTTAACCGTCATTCTCTCACTTGTACCATCTTTTGATTGACAGTATGTTTCAAGATCTCTACGAAAGCGGTCCACAATTTTGCCAACAATCGCAACGAAATTTGATCAAAACGATTAATATAGAGAAGGAGAACCTAACAAACCTGTTTTTTACCGAAAATTAAACAAAATCACGAAAGTTTAAAGTTGACAATGAATTGTATTTTGTTTTCCACACATTCAACTTTTCAGAGAACCGTTCGACAAAACAAAACAAACCCTTTACAAAGAAAACATTATGAAAGTTTCGTGTCACAAACAATTTACTAAAGAGTGAAACATGCCAACGACTTGCAAAAATTCGTTTAGCCTTGTGATTTGTCAAAATGCTTTTTAAAATTCGCCTGAATAAACAATTGACTAAAACATAAAATATGCCAATGTAACTTTTTGTCGAAATATTTATTTCATGTTACAGCATGTCGGTTATTGTGTGCAATCAAATTTCAGACACTTCTTGGCCGTCACCAAAGGGTAGTTACAATTTGCAAAAGTGATTTTTCGAATACAGAGTACCTTGAAATTTGTTAGAGCGACGTTTAATGATGCATTTTTATTCTTCTCGCCAATTCTAGTTCTAAAAAAACAGATTTGCGCCAAAATTAAGCTGTGGTAATTAGAAATTCTAATTAGCATAATGAAAATTGGAAAGTGCAGAAGTGTTTTGTTTGTTTGACTGTTTCAAGCAATTTCCTGTGCTAGTAGCAATCATCAAGAAGGAAACTGTCTACAGAATAGTGAAGGATTGTCTAAAGCGGCTTTTGCTTATTGTTCATTAGTATATTACTTAAAAAAGGTGATGTATGAGTTTTTTTTTTACAAAAGTTAAAGGTGGGTAATGCACTGTATCTAAACAGTTGAATTCCCAACTACCACAATTATATTAAAGTGTAAAAATATTTTTATATAGTGAAATACAAAATTGGACAACTTTTACCAAAATGACGGTCAAGTGCAAAGCCGTTTACTTACATATTTGACACAATTGATTGAAGAGGTGTAAAACAACATAGTTTTCTTACAATTTTATTTGCATTTTGTAATGTTCTACCTTCTAAATCTTTTGTATTTACTTTTGAATAAATATTTAATGTTCTCCTCTGCAATCAAATAACGGGTAAATCAGTGTAATCAGTACCTTACATAAGTTGGAAAGTACGAAAAAGGCAAATTGTGATATTTGTTTAAAACAAATTTTTCGCCAAAAAATGAAACATACAAAACGGTTTTCAATAAAAATAGAATTGCAAGTATTTGTTTGACTGTTTCAGAATCTTTTCAGAAGCGTTTGAAAGTTTTACCAGCAATTCCTTTTGGAGACTGTGGATAATCACCTAACATGTCTTTTAGTTGTTTAATTTATAATTTTGTTACAAAAGTTAAACGTTGGCAATATATTTCGGTTTGCATTGTCTTGAAATTTGGTTCGTATTTTAGATGGCAACCTTTAAAGGACGAAGAATACATTGTTAAAGTTACGTCAAAACGCAAATCACTTAAACGTAAAACATGCCAACGATTTGCAAAAAAACATGGTTTTCGCCTGGGACAAATATTTTAGATGAGTGACAGAAGGCCTAACATTTTTTCACTAAATTATATAATTGTGAGTCACTAAAATATAAATTAAATCACAAAAGCTAAAATTTAAATTAAACCACAAAATTATTAAATGTGAGCAAAAACAAAAACAAACGAGCAAAGCAAAAACAAAAACAAAAACAATGAAAAAAAAACAACGAGTATGAACGATGAATTGAAAAGGGTAGTTCTTCCAACAATTAACTAAAATTGGAAGCATGCCACCGACTTATGTACACTATTTTAACATATTTTTTTCGAATTTGATCGAATGTTACAGAATTTTTTTGATGTTGTTTCGATTTCGTGAAATTAAATAAGGGAACTTTGGGAAAAATATATGGTAGTTTGGATAAGTCTTTTATAAGTTAAGTTTACCTTTGAAATTGGAAAAATCGATGTGGAAACAGAAAAAAATGATTATGTGGTTGTTTTTTTTCGATTCGATCTGGAAAGCAGTTTTATTTAGAAATCACGAATGTTCCAAAACTGCCTACTGCATTTATTTGTTTATGCGTAAAGAAATATATGCAATACTCAGGTGAAGGATGCGTAAAACATATGAAACGTCTTTCCGAAGTCTTTACCAAAACATGAAATACGCAAATGAAGTGAAAAACGGTTGTTTAAAAATTCTTTTTCATGGGTAGCAACATTTTAATAGAAATACGACTGATAAACAACATTGTCTTCTAATTATTGTGTACCATTTCATTCATACTTTTAATCTAAAAGCTAAATGTTGGCAATGTATTTCTTCTCGCCCTGTTTTTATTTTTGGTTCATTTGCTAAGTGTCAACATTTAGAGGGCGAAGAATAAATTGTTCAGGTTTTTCCTACAAACAAATCACTTTAACGTGAAACATGTCAGCGACTTGCAAAAAATAGTTTTAGCCTCAGTTTTTGAGAATCACTTTTTTTGAAAGCATGATTGAATGTTACGGTTAGTCGATAATTACGTGGAACTAAACTGCAGACATTGGTGAAACGAAATGTATTTCAATAAAGCAAACCATTTTATAAATAATTAATTTACTTTTGAAATCCCAAAATTTGTTTTGGCGACAGAAAAAAAAGAATGATTTGATCTTCCGATCTGGCGAAATTTTGACTGAATGTTACAGCAGCTCTACGAAAGGCTGTGATTGGAAATGAAACACTCAAAATAACAGCAGCAGTTTCGTTTAGAATTCGCGTTTGGCCAAATTTTCAAGACCTCCCTTATGATTTACATTGCAGTTAAGGGTAAAGCAGTATAATCTTTACAATTTGCATGTGTTCTGTGAACTCTGACCATTTAAGTTTTTTTTTCGAAGTCTTCACAAATTCATGAAACTTGCAAATCAAGTGAAAAAGGGTTTCAAATAAAAAATTAACATATTTTTTTTAGTTCTATGTTTCAACTTCCCATGAAATACGAGCTGCAGAATGAAAAACAATGCTGCCTCCGCCATATCATGGATTATATTCAGTCTTGTATTTTTTTTAATTACTGAAAACAGGGGCTAAATAAATGCCCTACAAATAAGACCAACTTAAAAAAATGGGTTTTGAAAACTGATAGAAAAAAACTGATATGACAAAAGTAGATCAATGTTGCTCAGTGTGGAAGTTGCGTCTGCGACCAATTGGCTAACGGATAAAGCATGCAAATGACAAACAAAACCAGTTTTGATGTATTAACACTGGTAATCTTTTCTGCGAAATTTTCACAAAATAATGAAACTTGCATACGTAATACGCAAACAAAACACATTTTATATTTAAAAACAAAATAAATTTTGATAGAGTAAATGAAAGTAACACTGTGTTTCATTCAAGGAATATTAAATTTGAGTAAACGACAGCTGAACTAATCGTGGAGTTTATCGAGGAGTGCATTAAAAATTAGAGCTCAAATCACAATTATTCCTTCAAGTGAAATGAGGGCTAATTATACAACTATCGAGTTCAGGCGTTAATTTTGAAACAAGGACAAAAACAGTATTTATTTGTTATTGATAATACTTTTAGGTTGTTTGATTAAATGCTACAAAAACTCTAAAGGAGCAGGGGTTGTTTTCTACTAGTAATATCAGATTCCTCTTGAATGAAATAAACATTTTGTGTTGAGAAACTATGAAACATACAATGAAACTACAAACAAAAATGTTTCCTGAAACAAAATTATTCCCACTCGCAAAATTTTTAAATTTGAGGTTTCTTCCATAGCTGTTGGTTTATTGAGTTGTTCCCTTGTCTTTTTAAATTTTCGAAATTCTCAAAGAAGGGAGAAAACATTAACAAGAAATATTTGTTTGATAGCAAGGAAATTACCTTTTAAAAGTGATTAATTAAATTTGCAAGTTGGTTTGTTTGACAGTTTCATGGTATTTTCAAGAGTTCGACGTTTTTCTGACTTTTTGACTGTTTCAGGATCTTTACAAAAGTTAGCGTCATCATTACCAGCGATCCGTTGCAGACAGCAATCAGAAGCCTAGCAGAATAATTTTATGAAACAAAACTAGTGTTTTTCTCGCTCCTATCCTGCGTATTTGCAGCACTTCATTGTTTAACTTGAGTAAATGAGCACACCATAAAACAACATCATAAAACATGCAATCAACTTCAAAAACGGTTTTGTATAACTTCTCTTTCTTGAATGTTACAAATTGGTCTTGATAGTTTAAAACAAAATTCGAGGCAGTAAATACAGAGTAAATATTGAAATTCGCTTATAAAAACACAAAAAAAATGATTTGCATTAAACAACTGTTAAATTGTCTTCACAGTCGTTGCTGATCTTGGCCTTGTCATGGTTGGCGAGGCAACTGTAGTTACTGTAGTTTTCACCAGAAGACTTCGAATAGACCACAAAGTAAGAACAGCCTTCAGGAAAGGGTTTATCGCAGGCAGGTCATCAATCAGCTAAATAATTGACTTAAATCTCAGTTGTATGTAAAGAAACTCACAAAATTTGCAATACGTATCAGATGTACATGTTGTTGATTGATATCTTCCAATATGAAACTAAGAAAAGTTGACATTACTACCAATAGAATCGAAGTGACTAGTCGAAATGTAATAAACAGTGACTA
>JAJQXH010000008.1:1227500-1487500 GCA_022343465.1 Oscheius sp. G VE-2021
GTCGGAAAACTATCCAAACCAACAACGGCGAACCAAAAATAATGCTAATATAAAGCGGTATTTTTCTAGGAAAGAATTTGAATAGAAAGTCGAGACAGCCGCTTTATTGTACCATTGAGCTTGTGTATGACTTTTGAAGTTAACCAATTTTTTTAATCAAGCGGAAACGTTAAAGGTCAATTCACATAAACTCTATATGGAAAAATAAGTGCATTTATAAATTGTTTTAGAAAAATCGTTGAGGCGTTAATTTTGTGACCAAACTTCGTCTAGGGCACGTTTCAAAAAAATTGCAGGGATGCATTTATATATACTAAATGGTTCACTGGCACACGAATGGAAAAATGCGGGTACCAGGCAAACAACACTAAACTGAAAACAAATTGTTTTTCTTCTGTTGTTATAGAAATTGTCTCCTATGAGAGCCTATGAGTGAGTTTCAGTAACAACAAATTTGATAACAATATTTTGCAACATTGAATTCACAACAAATTAAAGTTAAAAATCGAATTGAATTTGTTTGAAACTAGGGTAAGTAAAATTTTGATTTTGTTATCCCAGAGAACTAGAGGAAAGACTAAAGCTATATATACGAAATGTTTGATGTATACATTTTGAAACATTGAACCACCAAATGAAATTTAACTAAAAGTTCAAAATCTCAGACTTTTGGAAATTTGCCTGCTAATGTTGCTCACATTTTGTTGTGAAGAAAAAAAAATCGAATTCACTTTTTTTAAAGTTTTTTTGTTTGTATAAAAGTTTCTAATTTATTTTTGTTGAAACCAATGTACCCCGTAGAATGCTTCATAAAAACTTTGGTTGTGAAAAAATGGCAAGTGGCCTATAACTTCACAGGATCAAATTGGGGACCTGTCAGCTTTCTTCCCTCAAATTTGAAACATTCACCACAGCAAACAATTTCACTTTATTGTTTTAAAAAGATACATTTGTTAATTATTATATTAAAATAAAATATCTGTATAGCTTTAGCTCTTGCAAAAATTAAAATTAGGTGATAAAATAGAAAATTTGTTGGCGGTTTTACAACGTCATAATTCAAGTTGCAGCGAACATTACACATCGAACCACGCATGGATAATTCAACGTTTAAAGCAGGATATGCGTAGTACATTTCAAATAGCGCCGTTGTGATAAACGTATGTTAAAACATTTCTCGGTGTTTTCCATTTATGTGAAAAATCAAAAAAGGAAAAAAAATGTGGTAGTAGGCTATGTTTTTGAACTCTGTAATGTAATAAATTTAACAAACTGTGCTAAGGTATTAATTAACTTTGTCACTTCAGGGACAATTAATTAATATTGCATTATTTTAATTTACAATTATTTCACTGCCATATCAAAGTTTCACTTTTATTTTTTGTGATTTTGTCAAAGGAAAACAACAATACTCACGTCACAGGCAGGCCATATGCTTATGAGAAATGACTTTTTGATGACTTTTCAGGCTTTGTTTCGAACTTAATTTATAGTTACAGATGAAAAACAGCGATCAATTTATACATCCATGTTGTAATTGTCATTTTGAATTTCATTACGATTTTACAATTTAACCATCAGTTCAATGTTTGAGTTAGAATTTTTATTGTGTAACATAACAATAGGATAGTCTTTTCGGTCATCGCTTCATTCTTTTAAGTACTATAATTCACAGTTGCCATGGACATAACAGATGGAGAAACAGGAGATAATACAGCTACCGTATTTGTCTTCTTTTCTAACAGTCTCTAACCGACCACCAAGAACATGGACCATGTAGACAATTAGTTTTATTATTGCCTGCTTTGACTAAAATTGCGTGTCTGATTTTCAAGTGTGTTTATGTTAAAGCTGAAAAAATCCTCTGAAACAGCCTTTGAAAATTCTAATTATGTGGAAACGCGCGGTTTGAAATTGGCAAAGACGCCGCTTTAATTAATTAACGAAAAACTGTCAAAGAAATCAGATTTGTGAAACATGAATATACTAATAGACTTTATCTAATTGTCCAAATTTGCGTTTTCTTATTTTAATAAATCTGCTTTTCTTTGTATCTCCATATGATAACCAGAAAAAAGAGAAGTTAATAAAAACATGTTTCCCTAACTGATTGAGCCTTTAGTTTAATTACTAATTAATGCAATTATTGAAACATTGAAGTTGTGTGGCTATAGGAACAAATACCGCACATAAAGATATTAAGTAAACAAGGCAGTTCAGAGTTTGATATTCAAGGAATGACGATTCTGATCTATTGTGACAAGTAGAAGTTAGAAAACAGTGGCAATATGAGATTCTGACTGACCGCAATAACCAGTTAGCTATATATGAAGCAATTGAAATATTCTACTAAAAGTTTTATTTTTTTAAGCAAAATTAAGGATCTTTTTAAAGGTACAGACGAACGGACCGTTGTCAATCAATGAATTTGCAATCGCATTCTCGTGATAATGGAGTAAAACTTGTAGGTATTTTATTTTTTTAAGTAATCCACAAATTAATTTTTAAATTTTCAATTCAATGTTGCAATTCTTTCTTATAAATGTCACTCAATAGTACAATAACATTACAAAGGCTTAATGCACACATTCAAGTACTATAATTCACCGTTGCAACGGACATGACTGATCGAGAAACTTGAGGTAATGCAGCTACAGTATTTTTCTGTTTCACCAACAGTCCTTTAACAGACCACCAGGTCAGAACAGCCTTGAGGAAAGGATTAATCGTGGGAAGATCATTGACCATCTAGAAAAATAATTAATTAACATCTAATAAGGTCAAGGGAATTGTACTTACAAAATCTGCAAGATATATGATTTGGGAATATTTTGCAAATTCTTCGGCTAGTAATACGTTCCGCTGTGACACAGAGTTTATAGAAGAACGTTTCGCAGTAGCGGATTTTAGGGCATTACTTAAGATTGTAGTTAAAACTGCCAGTAGAACGGACACAATTAGTCGAAGTGTGAGGAAGAGGGCCTGAAAATGATCATTGATTAAGACAATTTTATTTCTTGAAAATAGTTTTAAATTTAGTTTTGAATCTTTAAAATTAGTTTTAATGAAAAAAAAAATTGAAAAAAAGGATTGTGAAATCAAAAACATTTAGCGGAAGCAGGATCAAATGCAGAAATCTGAAGTTTATGATAGTAGACTGTTTGAAACATACAAAATTACATCTTGAATATTTCTCCATTGGAAATTTTATAAGAAGATTTTTGAGCAATCAAGTAAATAAGGTAACAAATAAACTTGAAAATGCAACGTTTTTTTTTAAATATTCTAGTGTTTATTCCAAATTTTTTAAATTTTATTTTTAACAAATCAGGGGACTCTCGTCAATCTTCGTGCGTGAGTGTAACTGATTTCTAAAATTTTTCGTCGCAATTTTTTATGATTTATGAGATCTATAACAGATGCACAAACACATGCGTGGGACATAGTAAATTGTTGATTGCGCCAAAATGCTAAAATGGGGGTGCAACATTGATGTGATGTTAACGAAAAATTTCATGACAATCGCGTGGAAGAAAAATGCAAAAGTAATTGAAATTGTAGGCAGTTGTAATGTTTTTCGGCAGACAAAAGAAAATAAATTTTACAAAAAAAAACTTAAACCAGACAATATATTTAAAGCGCTTGATAAAGCAGATGAACAATGCGCTGAGCGAAAACCAGCCAAGTATTCCATGGGCAACATACAGCAACATCAGCTTTTAAATTAATGAAGTGCTTTTAAACTTAGACAAAATATGGCTGAAGTGAGATAGCAAAATGTTAACGCAAGCGAAAAGTTGCATTAAGACTTTGAAATGTGCATTCATCTCTAAATCTGCGTGATAGTAAAGAAACTCGATTTTTTTGCCACAGAGATCCGCAGAGTAAATTAGGTGACTGGTAAATCTTACTATGGAAATCTTGAAACATTCCACTTTTTTAATCCCGCCAAATTTGGAATTTGTATAAAGATCAAAGAGACAGTAAACCATGTCATGAACACAAAATAAAAAAAAATCTTTTTACAAATTACACAGGGCATAAATTGCAAATTGTTATTGACTGTTTTTTTAAGCGGTCGATGTAGCATTCGTGGCGATTAGAAAAATACTTTGTGCTCGACCGAAAAATTACGGAAATACAAAGAAGTGGTACGGTAGACAAAAAATTACTTGTAAATGTTACAAACCAAGGATTAGAGGCGAAAATTAACTTCTTGCAAAATTCAACAACATTACGATGGCGTGCATCATTTTGGTGGTGTTTGCTATCTTGAAATCAAAATGTTTCCAAGACAAAAAACTTTGATTTGCAAAGGAAACTTTTTTAATTAAAGTTCATTATAGTTCGCTGTTTTTAAAACAGATGATTCAAACAAAAAACATTACTTGGTAGACACAACAGGATTTTATAAAAGAAAATCACCTGTACAAACAGAGCAATCGTCATTTTCTTGTATCCCCTAGTCGTCTGACTACTCCTTAATTGAGATTTATCAATCCTAACTACCAAAAACAAAGAAATGTAACATGCACTCAAAATTGGAGTTTCATACAAAACATTCAATATTGAAGCGACAAATTTAAGGTTTTCCTTAAAATTTTGTTTTTTTCATCAACCCTGGAACCTTCTTACTGAAGCATTTTCAATAAAATTCCAAATACCCGTTTGATGAAATAATAAAATGATGTAGTATGGAATATAGTAGCAATTAGGAAAAACAATTAGGGAATATAGAAAAATCTGTGTTTTTCGTTGTCTAAAAATGAATTTATTGTTAAATGGGTTAATTTTACCTTTTGAATAAAGTTTTCCAGTAAACAGAAAGTAGGGCGACTGAAATTAAACTTAAAGGATTTGTTATATTCAGAAGGCCAATGACAATGAAGTCTAGTGAAAAAATGGTCCTGCAGGGATTTAGGGTTATCTGAAACTAAAAGTCTCTCTCTTTAATTCTATGTCTGTCTCTCTCTCTCTATCCTTTTCGCTCTCTTTCTCTCCCTCTTTCTCTCTCTCGCCGTGTCTCTCTCTCTCTCTCTCTCTCTATCTCTCTCTCTCTAACTCACCCCAAATTTCGCCAGATGAAGAGTAATCAACAATAAATCATTCAAACACTGAGCAATAATAAAATAATGACGTAAACTTAATTTTTCATTTTCTCAGACAATTTATTAGACTTTACTTCACACATTCAAACCCTGGTTAGAGTTGCATCTGCGTTTGCTGGCACCATTGGACTGTTTTTCACAGGTACTGGTTTTGTGCCTTTCACAAGTAGTCCATTAATTGACCACCACGTCAAAATAGCCTTCAGGAAGGGGTTGATTGTCGGAAGATCGTAGATTAACTGAAAAATAAATATGAAACCGAGTTTTTCAAAACCCACAAAGTTAGTTATAGTTTCAAAAGTCATTTGGTTTTGATTTGCTCCATATTCCATCTTTTCAATAAAGTCATACTTTTTCAAAAGATTTCTCATCAATATGACCACAGTAATAATTAGACGAAAGGTTAGAAACAAGGCCTGAAAACAAAGAATGAGTATTGAAGCGCGTGAATAAGTGAGTGAGTGAATAAGTGAGTGAGTGAGTGAGTGAGTGAGTGAGTGAGTGAGTGAGTGAGTGAGTGAGTGAGTGAGTGAGTGAGTGAGTGAGTGAGTGAGTGAGTGAGTGAGTGAGTGGTGGTGGTGAGTGAGTGAGTGGTGAGTGGTGAGTGAGTGAGTGAGTGAGTGAGTGAGTGAGTGAGTGAGTGAGAGACTGAGTGAGTGAGTGAGTGAGTGAGTGAGTGAGTGAGTGAGTGAGTGAGTGAGTGAGTGAGTGAGTGAGTGAGTGAGTGAGTGAGTGAGTGAGAGACTGAGTGAGTGAGAGAGTGAGTGAGTGAGTGAGTGAGTGAGTGAGTGAGTGAGTGAGTGAGTGAGTGAGTGAGTGAGTGAGTGAGTGAGTGAGTGAGTGAGTGAGTGAGTGAGTGAGGTATAGTCACCTGCAAAAACAAGCAAAGTGTCATTCTTCTATAAGCCTTCTGCGTCTGACTGCTTTGACATTGAGATTTTCCTAATCGTATTAAAATTATCATCGCAATATAACTAGCACTTAGAATTGGTGCTTGATACAAAACATTTATAAGTTTTCCGCGATAGTCAAATACTGCCTAAATCTGATTGTTATAATTTGAAGTTTTTAAACAAACCGCCATTTCAGTAGAAAAATTAAAAACTTTGAACTGATCCATGATGCTAATTAAAACAAAGGGAGAATAGTAAAAGTTGGGGAAAATGATCAGAATGTACATTGAACAATCAATTTTTCTTTGGCTAGGTATGTGTTACTTTTGAAAAAGCCAGTTGATTTACCGTTTAAAAATGGTTTTCCAATAAACTGATAAAATTGAGACTGACATAAACGCCAGAGGCCCTGATATATGAATTAAACACATAATTATTCTATCAAAAGTAATGTTTCGTAAACATGGGAAAATGTCCATCTAAAAAACTTTGGGTCTCTGTCTCTGTCTATCTCTCTCTCTCTCTCTCTCTCTCTCTCTCTCTCCCTCTCTCTCTCCCTCTCTCACTCTCTCTCTCTCCCTTTCTCCCTCTCTCTCTCTCTCTCTCTCTCTCTCTCTCTCTCGGTCTCTCTGTCTCTATCTCTTTCTCTCTCTCTCTCTTCTCTCTCTCTGTCTCTCTCTCTCTCTCCGTCTCTCTAAATCTCTCTCTGTCACTCTCTCTCTCTTCAACCCACCATAAATTTCAATAAGCGTAAAACCACAAGAAAAATATCATTTGTACATTGTGCAATAATAAAATAGTGGTACTTATTCAAATTCAATTGGTTTGTAGACAGCCGATAGATTATAAATATAAATATTGGTATTCCAATAACAGTTATAAAACTCGGAATATTTGTGATTTTTAAGAGAAATTCAAAGTAAAAGCAACTTTTTACTGTTTCGGCCAACATTATGAATCCAGCTAAAAGAAATTTGTGTTTTGGTTAATTCAATCGGAAGTAAAATTGTTAGATTCAAAGTGTTTTTCGTTAGTGTGATTGAACTGTGAAGGTCTGAAAATTTGTTCCGTTTCCTTCTTGTGAAAATGACGCTAATTTGGTTCAAAACAACAGGTGAGGCGAAAAGTTCCTTGTACGCATGATACTTTTAATTAATCTCGATTGAAAACTAGTCTAAGAAACTAAAAGATCACAAAAATGTGTTACATCAGCATAGTTTTGTTATAGTATTTTAGATGTATGTTTCATATTGACGTGAAACCAAATAATGTTTCATGCAAACAATGAAGCGGCGGCAGGTAGTGAAATCTAACATAAAGGAAAGCGCATTTTTAGATGTAAATACATTTTTCTATACTGTGAATTTGGGCAATCATTTTTTGAGATTGAAATATTTTAATAAATGAAAACAGAATTAAATTGCTATTTTGTTGTAACTAAGCTCGACTGAATGTTTTGCTTTGTGAATATGAATCGGGAACCTATATTGCAGATTGGAACCATACATGATGTTATACATATCGCAAAACCGTGAACTGGTGTATGAAATTTTTTTATCAAAAATTAATTAATCTCAATTGAAAACTAGTATAAATGACTAAAAGATCACAAAAATGTTTTGCAAAAAGCTGGTTTTATTATGTTTTTTTCTATTACAAGTTATAAATTGCGGTCACATGTATGTTTCATGTTGATGTAAAACTAAATAATTTTTCACGTTCGCGATTAACAGAAGATCAAAAATTAAGACAAAGAGAGAATGTTAAGACAGTTAATCCATGTTTCTTTAATGTGATTTTGAACAGCCCGATTTGTAAATTGAAAAAGCGAAATTTTAAAAAAAACAAACACAAGAAAAACTGTTCTAAATGCTATATTGTGATAAAAAATTAACGACTGCCTAATTTTAGAACACGATCCTATTTTTTGCATAATTGGTAATGATAATTATTTAAACTCTCTATATAGATTTTGTTTTACGAGTTATTTTTCTAAATCGATTGATTTAAGAAAAATGCAAAATTTGGGAGTTAAGCGAAACGTTTTGATGGATAAATTAATGAAACTGTGAGGAATTGAAGTTATTATCAAGACCAATTTGGATGTATTTTGAAGACTTTTGTGAAACAATGATGTAATTTTGTGACAATGTGTATTTACAAACCTGATTTTATACAAGTGTATATTGTACACATTTATGTTGTTCATAAGACGTGGTATGTTTTATTGTTAGTATAATTGCAAAAGCGGAAGTTTTGTGCACTTCATGGGACTTTTGTTCGTTTGTTATCATTATGAAGTTGATTATGAGAAATTATATTAAGCGCTGCGCAAAGAAGATTACGTACTCCATTAAATGTTGCAAAAAACCAATTTGAAAAACAACATCATGGTTTCACAAACATTTTACTATCATCAAACATAATGTGTGTTGGTTTGAAATGCCAAAAAAAAACACACAAATCGTATAAATGTTTCAAGCTAGTTTCATGTTTGAATCAACTTACACAACTTCAATGGAGATGACCGGTGAGTTCCACATGCCCTTATTTGTTTTTTTTAATTGTACCTAGGATATTTCTTTATTTATATTTATTTCTCAATAAAAAACATCTCGTGGTCACAGTTGCAGCTGTTTTTCCACTAATCATGGGGCTCCTTCGAACGACTACTGTTTTTGTTTTTGTGTCTTTGACAAGTAGGCCTTTTACAGACCACCAAGTCAGAACAGCCTTCAGGAAGGGGTTGATTGTTTGAAGATCGGTGATAAGCTGAAAAACAAATAGTTGTTTCATCACAATGTTACTCACAAAGTGGGTTATACTTTCAAAGGGTATTTCGTCTCGTTTTGGGTAATTTCTGAGAATAGCACCAGCAACGGTGGCAATAAGACGATATGCCAAAAAGAGCGCCTAAAATGTGTGTGTGTGTGTGTGTGTGTGTGTGTGTGTGTGTATGTGTGTGTATGTGTGTGAAAAATTCAAAGTGTTTCGATTTGCTGAAATTTGATATTTTGGCATCCTAAAACCCATACATGACAAAAATAAAGCGGAAAATCGATTATCGATTTGTGGCTCTGGGTTACGGTAGGCGGGTGCAGGGTACTGTAACTTTCGTCAAACTTGACTTAAATGAAAAAACAAAATATGAACAAATTGCAAATTTTATGTAGACAAACTTTGCATATTAGTGCATGGACGATTTCCTGATTGGAAAAAAGTTAGGTGTCAAAATGTGTTTAAAAAATCACAAAAAAACGACCAATTTTGAAAATTAAAAAAAAATACTTTTATAGTTTTTACATATTTTGTTAAGCATTGTTTTCTGCATATTACAGATTTTTTTTGGGATTTTTTGGACGTCCCAAAGGTACCCAAAATAATTTTTTTTTAACCGTGAACGGGATTATCGTGTGTATGGGTATGGGTGTGTGTGTGTGTGTGTGTGTGAGTGTGTATGTGTGTGTTAAAATCTAACCTGTATAAACAAAGAAACAGTCATCTTCCTATAAGCTTTCTGGGTCTGACTGCTATGAAACGCCGACACTCCAATTTTATTCACAATGGACAAAGCAATAAAACAAGCACTCAAAATAGGAAGAACGCATAGAACACTTATAATTGTGGAGAAGAAATCAAGTTTTGCCTGAAAGTTTTTCACTTTTTTTTCGAAAAAATTTAAAAAAAACGAACCGAAATTTGAATCGGCACCTTCCAGAGATCAAACTTTGCCGGAATTGTGATTAAATGGAAAGGAACGAAATATAAAATTGGAAAAGCAATCAAAAAAAACAGGAAAAAATCCACTTTTCTCTGACTGATGATTTTTCAAACAATTAAAAAAAACCCACGTTTTAATTAGAGTTTTCCAATAAACTGAGAGAAGCGAAATCGACATTAAAGCCAAAAAACCAAAAATGTGAAGAAGTGAGGTGACAATGTTTATAAAAGTTAGAGAGTAAGTGCATATATCATGCTCATGCTAAAATTTTAGTTAAAACTCTCTCCCACTCTCTCTCTCTCTCTCTCTCTCTCTCTTTCTTTCACCAACTTACAATAAACTTCAGCAAAAGCAAAACCACCAGTATTCCATCATTCAAGCACTCAGCAATAATAAAATAATGATATTTCTTTAAATTCATCTTTTTCGTAGACAATCGAAATATTATGAAAACTAATAGTGGAAGTCCAAAAACAGTGCTCATAAATATAGGAACATAGGTAACATCAACCATCGCTAGAACACTAACACAACCTTCTTTGGTTCGGCTTTTCATCAAGGAAATGAAAATGAAATTAAATTTACTCTTTTTTTTTCGCAGGAAATAACAATTTTGGTATCCTTCCTGTGAAATTGAAAGTTAGCTCAAAACAATATTTGAGATGAAATGTTCAAATGATCATTTTTTTAAAATTTGACAAAAAATTAATTTTATATGATTTTTTTATCTTGATATATGTACAAAATGCGACAGAAAAAAAGTATTACAAATTTTGACCCAAGCTGATTGTTTAATAAAAAGTAGCAATCCCCTCTTTAAAAAAACGTTTTTATTAAAACGAAACTCCTTTATTCAAAACATTCAAATCGTGGTTACATTTGTAGCTGATCTTGAACGAACCACGGGGCTTCTCCTTACAATCACTGTTTTTGTGTCTTTGACAAGAATGCTTTTTATAGACCACCAAGTAAGAACAGCCTTAAGGAAGATAGTTGGAAGATAATATATTAACTGGAAAAAACATTATTTTATTTAAAAAAAAAACTAAATTTTAATCCATTTAAAACGCGATGTCCGAGAAACTCGAAATACTCTTGGACATAAAAATTCATCGTGCTTCGATTGGGCTGAAATTTGGTGTATGAACACTCTAGGGGACATATATTACCAAAATAACACTGAAAATCGATTATCGATTTTTGGATCCGGGTTACGGTAATGGGGTACTGGGTACTGTAAGTCAGCTCAAACTTGATGAAAATTTACAAATAAGGTATGGAAACAATTGTAAATTTATTGCTGAGAAACATTGTGAAATACACGGCCTTTGATTTCTCAGCTCGGAAAAAAGTTAGATTCAAAAATGTGTTCGAAAAAGCACAAAAAAATTATTTTCTTGAAAATATGGAAAGACGTATGTGAGATTTTTTGACATGTTTTGCAGAAGATTGTTTTTAAACTGTGTGATTTTTTTCAGCCGAAAAAAGTGCATCCCGCGGAAACAGTGGATTTAAGTGTCAACGCAAGTTGGGCGCCGCGGCGCTCTAATTGGCCAACGTGACCTCAGTTAGGGTCGAAAAACGAAGATTTGGCATCAGAACGTTGTAACTGATTGTAATTAATGTTTTGGTTAACAAAAACATTTTTTATACCTTGAAATTCAAATATAGAATGAAAATCCACTTAAAAACCACAAAATATCTGATTATGACCCAAATATCAGTAGATGTCCTGCCCCATTAGAATTCATTAAATTTGTCGTTTTTTTCTGCACTTAATTTCTACTTTTTCTTAATTTTAGCTTCAAAACTGACTGCGCTGCGAATTTTAGTATGCGAAATCGCTAATTTTCAATTATCAGGGTTCAACGCGGGCTCGCTGTTTCAAAGCGCGCGCCGAAATTGGCAGCCGCTTCCTCACATTATTAGGCGCATTTACAAGGATAATTTTGCAGCGCGGTCAGTTTTGAAGCTAAAATTAAGCAAAAATAGAAATTAAGTGCAGAAAAATACGACAAATTTAATGAGTTCTAATAGGACAGTAAATCTACTGATATTTGGGTCATAATCAGATATTTTGTGGTTTTTAAGTGGTTTTTTATTCTATATTTGAATTTCAAGGTATAAAAAAATGTTTTTGTTAACTAAAACATTAATTACAATCAGTTACAACGTTCTGATGCCAAATCTTCGTTTTTCGACCCTAACTGAGGTCACGTTGGCCAATTAGAGCGCCGCGGCGCCCAACTTGCGTTGACACTTAAATCCACTGTTTCCGCGGGAGGCACTTTTTTCGGCTGAAAAAAATCACATAGCTAAAAACAATCTTCTGCAAAACATGTCAAAAAATCTCAGATACGTCTTTCCATATTTTCAAGAAAATAATTTTTTTGTGCTTTTTCGAACACATTTTTGAATCTAACTTTTTTCCGATTGGGACTTATCGATTATCTCAGACATCGCGTCTGAAGTTCACTCACAAATATGGTAACACTTTGAAAAGTCATCTGGTTTTCTTCCGGCACTTTTTCCATATTTTCAATGACTGCAGTATTGTCATTTATGTTTTTAACCAGGTATCTTATTAAAATGACCACAGATATAATTAGACGAAAGGTTAAAAACAAGGCCTAAAAACACCGAATTAAAGAAGCGCGTGAGTGAGTGAGTGAGTGAGTGAGTGAGTGAGTGAGTGGGTGAGTGAGTGAGTGAGTGAGTGAGTGAGTGAGTGCGTGAGTGAGTGAGTTAGTGAAAAACTACCTGCAAAAGCAAAGAAATTGTCATTCTTTTGTAAGCCTTCTGCGTCTGATTGCTATGAAATTCCGATTTCCCTATTCGTACAACAATCACCAGGGCAATATAACTTGCATTTATAATTGGTGCTTCATACAAAACATTTATAAATGTTCCAAGACAGTCAAGAACTGCCTAAAATTGCTTTTTTCACAGAATATTTGCAGAATGAAACCTCCAATTCAGTTGACAAAGTCCAAATTTTGAACTGATCCATGAGATTAACAAAAAGAAAGGGGATATAGTAAAAGTTAGGCAAAATAATGATAATGTAGAGGAATCAAATGATCAAGTTTTATTTGACTAAAAATGTCCCACTTTTGAAAAGGGAAGGTGATTTACCGTTTAAAAATGGTTTTCCAATAAACTGAAAGAACTGAAACTGACTTAAATGCCAAATGACTTGACATGTGAAGAAGGCACATAATTATTCTATCAAAAGTAATATTTCGTAAACATGGTAAAATGTCCATCTGAAATCATTATGTCTCTATCTCTCTCTCTCTCTCTCTCTCTCTCTCTCTCTCTCTCTTTAAACCTACTATAAAATACAAAGAGCGTAATACCATTAAAAATATATCATTTGAACATTGTGCAATAATAAAATAATGATATTTATTTAAATTCAATTTGTTTGTAGACAGCCGATTGATTATAAATATGAATAATGGCAGTCCAAAGATAGTTGTTACAAAAATTGAAACATTTATAGCTTCCAAGCCAAAGGAAATACCCAAACACTTCTCTTCACCTTCGATTGATGACATTTAAAAAGTGAAGCACTGAGACGTTTTATTGCTTGAATTTATCACTTTGAACTTAAATAATCTGAAAATTTTGTTCTCTTTCCCTTATTTGTGAAAATGACGACATTTTAATTCAAAGCAAGAGGTGAAGCGGAAAGTTCCTTGTACGCATGATTTTTTAAATTTACTTAATTTAAAATTAGTTCAAAAAAGTAAAATATCATGAAATTTTTAATATTCAAACTTTTTCGTCACACATAAAAATTAAAAACTGTAGCTTCATGTATGTTTCAATTTGCTGGCAAATTAAATAATAGTTCTACTTCACAATCAGATGGAAGGCGAGAAAAGCTTGTAAAAATAAGAAAAAAATGGTTTAGGTGGAACATTTCCGTTTGGAATATGCGGGCAGAAAAATTTTGGAATTAAAAAAAAATTTGTACACTGAACATAGTGTAATAATAAAATAATGATGTTTATTTAAATTCAATTTGTTTGTAGACAGCCGATTGATTATAAATATGAATAATGGCAGGCAAAAAACAGTAGTAAGGCTAATTTTAATATTTATGGATTCAAATCCTAAGAAAATACGAAAGCACTCTTCATCGCCGTCGATTGATGACATTTAAAAAATGAAGCACTGAGACGTGTTGTTGCTTGAATTTATCACTTTGAACTTAAATAGTTCTAAAACAACTTTTTTCTCTTCCCTTTTTGTGAAAATGACGACAAATTAATTGAAAACAAGCGGTGAGGCGGAAATGTCTAGTAAGCATGATAAATTCAATTAAAATAAATTGAGAACTTTCAAAGAAACAAAAGATCACAAACATTTTTAACTTCAAACTGTTTTGTGTTAAGTTGGTTTCCATTAAAAAATTGAAAATGTGCCCATATGCATGTTTCTAAATGTTGTCAAAACAAACAATGTGTTTTAAATCGCAATAAGTGACGTAGTTTTTTTTAAACAAGATTTTGAAAAAAAACCTGAATTGAGAATGAAACGGTTAACTTGAAGAAGTTTATTTTAACAAAACGCTGTCTAATGACTTTTTTGCCTTAAGGTAGCTAAGGTTTGTTTTTACTCAAACATCTTACTTGCTAACGATCAGCTTTTAAACTTTAAATATTTTTATCTCTATTTATGTCTTTTTCCTTCATGACTGATTTTAATGAAAAAATAAAGGTTCTCAACTTCGGTTTGAAACAACTAAACAATGTTTTTAACACAAGAAAAATGATTTTTCGGATTAAACCCAATAATATTACTTTAAACAAACACTTTTTTAATCTCTTACCACTTCCACTAACGTAAGAAAATTAGTTTGCAAATTTATATAGAAAAAAAGTACAATTTTTATATTTAAAAAGGGCACAGTCACGGGAACTATTTTGCAGAGTGAGTAACTTTTTTAAAAATTAAATTGATTTGGTTTTCAGGTTGCAATTTGCTGTCTAGTCACTGATTGCTTCATTCATACAATTAAAAAAAAAACAAGAAAAAAATATTTTAGGGTATTTGAAATTAAAACTGTAAAAATGAGTAGTCGATTTTTTTTCATTTTTAAAAATTAGCTAAGACCTAACGCCGGTTTTATTGAATAATCATTTTTTTACATACATCACCTGTTCACACAAGTAAGTCCTTTTTATTGAACTTTTGGTCATCGCAATTGTATGTTTCAGCAACTCCACTAATTTTTGCTTTTGACACAGTATTAGTATCGAAATTCACCTGGTTCCAAAATTGCAATAGTCCATAATGTTTTTTGGACTATTTCAAAAGTTAGTCACAAAAACTATTTAGTTTTGTCCTTTACGTTGATATTCATTATTGCAGTCAGTCCATAGTTTCAGAATGTTCTCAAAAAAATTTCTTCACTAATTTTTCGATAGGGCAGTGGTTCTGTTGGTTATGAGCAAAATGAAAACACTTAAATTCAACAAAATCAGCGTGCTTTCATTTTTCTAGTAAGTGCAAGCTCAACAACGTACTTAAACAAAGATTTTCTGAAAACTTGGGATAACATTTATCTTTGTTGTTATATGTGCATTTTAATTATATGTTTCACCAACTTCAGTTCAAAAAGTTCATTAAAAACAGATTCGGTAACATTGTAGTTCATATGGAAAGAAATAATATAGTCAGCCACTTGTTTCAGAATTTTTACAACTGTTTTTATTCACTCAAATTTCGAAAGAGAGGATGATCTTTTTTCAGTTATTAGCAAAAAGATGCACGCTTTACTTTAAAAAAGACAGTGAACTTGAAAATAATAATAAAAACATTTTTATGTGTTGTTAGACTCAAAATTCCATTTTTTTATATTAATACACTTAAAGTAAAATCACTAAATTAGGCAGCATTTTTTTTGGCACAATTTTAAAATTGAAATCTGAAAACCACGTCCTTAATTGTCAAGTTTAGAATTGTCAAGTACCTTCCAAAATATTTGGTTTAATAAAATGGTTTGGCGAGTTTTTTTGCCCATTTCAAGCGATCCATAATAATTTGAATTACAAAGTCAAACAAAGTGACAACTTTGAAACATTCAGTAAATTTACTCAACTTTTGGCTTTTGTATTGATAAAGAGGATACTCATTTGAGTGCAAAAAAGTTAAAGCCAATGTTTTGAACAATTTTAAAAAATTGGTTGTTTTTCCGCTTTGTATTCTGCAGGTAACCATAATTCTTATGCGATTGAAACGATTCAACCGTTTCAGAAACCCGGCGAAACTGTATCGTTTGACGTTTGGCGGCGGGTTTTAATCAGTCGGTGTACCATGGCGTAGCCAGTATATAAGGCCAAGGACGAATCGCTTCTCATTTACTACCTTCGCTCCCTTTTTACCTTTTCTGGGCATTGTTTTGTAAAGATTAAAAAATATTTTTGCAGGGTCATAATTACCTTTAACAATTCAATCAGCTGAGTGTTTTTGCAAAATTTCAAGTTTTCGACTTCAGAAAAAGGTAAGTACCCGAAGGATGCCTATAATTATGATTTATTCTTATTTAGAAAATATATAGAAAGAAGTAAAAATTTTCAATGATAAAAAATTGTAAATAAGCCACAGGCTTGTTACTGTTTCAATTAAATCATTTTACTGAAAAAAGGGACAAAAATCCGTTAAAAAAACTCTTTAAAACAAGAATTTACATAATGTGGAAAGTTGTGTTTTTAAAAAATTTATTTACGTAATTTATATAAAAACTTAATAAAAACTAACGTTATCACAAGTTTTCAGTGCTCCAAGATAATGATCAGATTGGGTTTTCGATATCGGAATTAACTGTGGTGAGCCAATTTTAAAAATTTGATTTTAAAACACATTTCAGAAGGCCGTCCCACTACCTAATGGTTTAATGGAGAGGGAACTCGGGGAATATATATCCTCTCAGCAAAACTCCAAAGTGACAATAATTTGGAGTGCCACACAGTATGCTGTCGTCGACAATCAAGGACTTCACCAACTTCATCCCATTCTCCGCAATCAAAACGTGACCGGAGTTAGGGGAACGGATCTCTTCGACATCTTCTTACACGCTGTCATCAACTTTTTTATATAATGAACGTTTTCATGTAATTGAAACTAGGTAAACGCTATAACCGAAATAACGTCGAGATTTCTGAAAAAAGGCAATGAAGTCCTGAAACATTTCGCTTCAATTCTAAAATGAAAGAATACAAATGTTTTTTATTTTTGTGTTTTCACACTTAAATGTTTCGAAACGTTGTTTTACCATGACACTCATCATTTCTAGGATCAGGGGTGATTTTTTTGTTCGCGGAAGCCCTTCGGCGACCGCACCCCCCATTTGAAACGAAAAGTGACAAATTTTTGTAGTATTTTTCAAAGTTACATTTCACTTAAGGGTTTCTCCTACCATTGTTCATTTTAGTTGGGAAATAGTTTATCTTTACATTTTTACATTTTGTCAATTCCATTTAAAAAATAAGTTTTAAATTAAATAACGGCATTGTTTCAGCTGAATCGGGGATTCTTTAATTCCTTGCTGAAAAGACTGTCATTCGCATTGGAGTGCGGTTTGGGGTCAGAACCTCGATCTTCGTCTTGCGAACAACTTTGAAACCCTCGTTCTCTGCGAATACGCATTTTTACAAGTTCAAATTTAAAAGAAATACTCAGTATAATATGTAAATTGAGTGTTTGAAATTGTATGAAATTTCATTGTTTTTCACTATATATCAAAGTGGGAAAATTCAGTTTTTTAACCGAATTTCATACAATTTCAAACACTCAATCTGCATTATATAATGACTTTTTCGTTTAAATTTGAACTTCTAAAAATGTATATTCGCAGAGAACGAGTCATTCAAAATTTCAAATTTGTGATTGTTTTAATGGCGTTTCAATCAGCGCGCTCCATCTCACACGCAGTCCTTTAAGATTCGAGAGCTCAGAACAAATGAAACAGCTTTATGAAATTCGTTGAATAAACAAATACATTGCATTTTCAGCGTTGTCGTTTTTTTTCCTTTTGAAAAATATTTTTTTAAAAATATCTCCCGGGCCCAGCCGCAACCCCCGTTTGAACCGCACCCCCCGTTTGAAACTGCGAACAACTAATCACCCCTGTCTAGGATTATAATCAGGTTCAACAACAGTAAATGTTTCAATATTGTTTAAACATTTTACCGTTCTGTTTTTTAGTTATTGGTATGTTCTCATTTTTCAGAATTTTGGAATATGTTAATCAGGGTTTGATTATTGCGTAGAACTGTAGCTTCGGATTTTTAACAAAAAAAAGCACAACTAACTTTACGAAAGTCAGTGAGCTTAAATATGATAACAACATTGTTTCTGCTCTACACTGTTCCCAATCTAATTGTTTTTAAAATTTATTTTTTTTGGTATTGTAACCACCTTATGAATCAAAAATTTGATTCCTGAAAATTTTGAACTATTCATCGGAACAAAATTTGCCTTTTTAAAAATAAAAACATTTTTTGAGTGTGTTTTTTTGAGTGTTTCAATGGAATGTTTCCGAAACTTTACTACAAACTCTGCAGAATGACATTTCGATTCCTTGATCTCCGAAAGAGAAAAAAGCCGTGCCGGTTTCACTTGAAATTTTTTTAAAATAAACAACAAATATTTGGTTTCTATAATTTTTCCAACATTTCTGGAAAACAGAGCTTTTTCTTCGATTTTGTCGTCTTTTGTGTTTATGAAGAATTGTTTCGTGAACGATAAGTTTCAGACTTTTTATTAATGCGTAAATCTTCAACTCAAAAACATTGTGATTTTGGAAAAAAAATTTGCACTTTTCTTTTTTTTTAATGAATGAGTTAAAACATAGAAAGAAATAAAGCAATATTGGTTTTTCTCCTAAATACTTTCAAAAATTATGCTTTCATGTAATTATGTGTGCATTATTTTTTTTTGCGAATTTTTTTTTGTTATTGCACATAACGGTTTCAGACACATTACTAATCATCACAAAAATCAAGAGGGTAATTCCAGGCGGTATTGGGTAGGAAAAGTCTTGGAGAAATGAATAGTAATAGCAAACAAGCAATTTCGATTTTTCGATGATCTCTTGTCAAACGAATGTTTCGGAAACTTCACTAATCACTAAACTAAACAACATGCGAATTCCTTTATAACTTTTATTTCAGCTAGATAAAAACTTTCAAACTGAAAAATCAGATATGTTTGTTTGAAAAAATAGTCCAATAAATTATAAAAAAACATAGTTTTTCCTAATTTCCCTTTTTAATCTACTTTAAAAAAAATTCCAATCGGTGTGACTTCAAAGTTTTAGATATTTTTCCAGCTTTGTGGAATGCAGAATAACAAACTCAAATATATTTTGGCAAAACATAAACACAGATTTCAACGACAAAAAATGGTTTCAATTTTTTAAACATGTTACCGTTCTCGATTTTAGTTAATTCATCATTGTCAGTCGTAAGTTTCAGATTTTTTACCTAAGCTATTAATCCTTTGGATTTCAATACCACATAGAAAAATCCGCATTGAAAGTCTAATAGCTTGAGAGAGAAAAATGTCCAGCTTTTTTTCTAAATAAGTTTTAGTTTTTCAATCAATATAATTCTTGAAAAATTTGTTGTTCAGACTAAAGAGATTTTTTGAACTTTGTATCAACCATGAATTTGTTATTTTATCATAATTCACCCGTGTGTCTTCAAAGTTTCAGATATTTTTCCATCTTTGTGAAATGCATAACAACAAACTCAAATATACTTTGGCAAAACATAAACACAGATTTTTTAAAGAGTCGACGTCCTACATGAAAGGGTAAGTTTTGAATTATCTATTCAGAAATACGTTTTGTTATTTGGTCAAAACTCAATGCAAGGGACACATTAATTTTAACATTGTAATAT
The DNA here is from genome assembly GCA_022343465.1 of Oscheius sp. G VE-2021. Taxonomy (NCBI): domain Eukaryota; kingdom Metazoa; phylum Nematoda; class Chromadorea; order Rhabditida; family Rhabditidae; genus Oscheius; species Oscheius sp. G VE-2021. The sequence goes on from JAJQXH010000008.1 coordinate 1,247,140, forward strand.
ATAAATTTGAATTAATTCCATTGAATTACATTCATATTTACAAGTGGTCCATGTATGTTTTTTTGTTTAAATTTCTGTTCCTTGCGTGTTTCACGCAGTTTTTAAATGAAAGTCACGTAATAATAGTTTTGTGAACCTCTTAACAATCATTCGCGACTCTTTTAGAAAACTCTGAGACTTTATCAAAAATAGGTTTGACATTCATTTGTCCAAGAAAATAGAAAAAAAGGTTTTGTCCCTGCCGTCTTTTTAAAAAGTATTTTTTGATTTACATTTACCACTTTCAAAATATTTGTTAATTGAAAGTTTCATAATTTATTGAGTTCTTTTGAAACGAAACAAAACCATTATGTCACTTCCACGAGTTAAAATCTAACATTAAGCTTTTTTTGCAGCGTTCAACGTTGTTGGTTGGGTAAATTAACATAAATGTTTTTGTAAATTGTTGAAAAACTTTTTTGTCAACGTTTAAATTTCCCGTTATGAAAAAACACTTCGAACAAAACATTTTCGTAATTACATTTACAAATTAATTGCGTTAATTGAAAGTTTCATGGCATATTCAATCCAGTTACTGCCAAAAACCCTTGTTCAATCCAGACTGGGGTGTTTCAGACATTTCACTAATCAACATGTTTAGTTTCCACTAAGATCCAGATCGCATAACGTATGTTAAAGATTTTGAAAACTGAAAACCAACAATTTTTTTGTTTAAAAAAAGTTTTTCGGTGAACAAAAACTTTGTTTTAATTCTGAACATCTTTTATTACAATAAATCTACTTTTTTTAATTTTTCCAATCGGAAATTGAATTTACCAAAGTGTCCTAAATTTTTCAGCTACACTGCTGGCCATAATTATACGGCCACCTTTCTCTGTTAAATTTTAGTCATTGCGAAAATTTCGAAAACAGTATGCTATCATCCAATGGATTAAGCATGCATTTGTGAACAGATTCCTTTTTTAAAATCGGAATTTTATTGACATACGACTCTGTCACGTCCGTTCCCGCGAGGGCCCTTGTTTCAGCATATGAAGGGAAATTTTTCTTGGTTCCACCATTCGAAAGAGCATAAAAAGTTTCCCAAGAATCTGATCTTGTTTAATTTTACAAAAAAAATCTGTTTTCAGCACTGTGCAACAGAAAACATAAATTTTGGCCATCAAACGGGAACTTATCATTATTCTTCATTTGAATACCCAAAGTTTTATCCCAAAAATTGCTATTTCAAATCGTTCTGCTCGCTACAAATTTTTTTGTAAAATTAAACAAGAACAGATGCTTGGGTAACTTGTTATGCTCTCTCGAATGGTGTCTGTTTAGGCACCAAAAAAAATTTACCTTCGTATGCTGAAACAAGGGCCCTCGCGGGAACGGACGTGACAGAGTCGTATGTTAATAAAATTTTTTAAAAAAGGAATCTGTTCACAAATGCATGCTTAAACCACTGGATGATAGCATACTGTTTTAGAAATTTTCGAAATGACTAAACTTTAACAGAGAAAGGTGGCCGTATAATTATGGCCAGCAGTGTATTTTCCCAGTTTCGTGTAGCGCAATGTGGCCGCCAAACTGCAATACTTTCCCCAGTTTGCGGCGATCTTACGCGAGAAACTGGATCGTTTCGCTGAAAACATCCCATTCTGTTGACCTAGTTGATTGCAACCGGTGCCCCTTTGCTACTTTTCTTCTTTCAAACACTTTGAATTTCACTCTAATGTTTATTTTTTTAGGTCATAATTACCTTCAATGGAACACATCGAGAAGTAATGTAAAAATAAAGACATTTAGGAAATGGTGAGTTTGCAGTAGGAAATCGACACATTAAAATCTAAAAGTTTCTAAAATATATCTTCCAAAGATAACACAATATTCTTGATTTAGAAGTATAAAAAAAGAAAAAAATTATGTTTTATAAATAATTGAAAGACTTTGTAGGATAAATTGAAATAAATTAACATTTAGATTTACAACTCCTTTTTTTATTCGAAAGTTTCATCTGCTTCATAATTATGTGAGAAATATGACACGAAAGTCGATTGCACCTTCTGCATAGTATTGCTATTTTTTACAATTACAAAAACATGGTCTCTGATGGGAAAATCATGAAGTAAAACAAGTTTTAATAACTAAATGTCAACCCTTTTAAATATGTAATAAAAAAGAAAGAGGTGAAAAGCTAAACTTTCAGGGAACTCGTCATTTTTTGTATTGGACAAACTACATAGAAGCAAAAAACGCAATTTTCGAAGGCTTCTTATGACTGAATGAATGGAACAACGCTTTGCCCAGTTAGTTTAAACTTGATTTTCTTATGTAAATATTGTTGTATTATTGTGATCAACGAATTAAATACTCTAAACTTTAAAAAAATTGCAGTAAGAAGATAAATTGAATCGATTCATCTATTTTTTTTCTTGAAGTTGGCTTCAAAATTACATACATAACTGGATATTTCATTGAAAAAGAGTAAAACTGTAAATGGACGCAAGTAATCCTTAAAACCAGAAGTAGATGCAATTTTAGTTCAATATGTTTAAATACACATAAAAATATTTTTTTTTGAGGAGTCAGAAACATAAAAATGGTTCCATTTAGAGTTTTCTTGGAAAATATGTCACCATTTAATGAATGTTTCACGAAGTTCCTAAATATGTGATATTCTTTTAAAAGTTGTTTTCTTTGTGGGAGGTTTGAAGGAAACTTTGTTCTACATTCAGCTTTACAATAAAATAGTTTTATTGTAAAGCTGAATGTAAAACATTTTTTTCCATTAAAAAAATCAAACAAAGCTAAACTTTCAGGGAACGTCATGGTTTAACAACCCTTATCGTTAGCCAAGATAGTTTAATCTTAATTTTTTCTTTGTATTTTTTGTAAAATTTTAAAGTTTCTATATGTTTCATCAATTAGTGAAGGCAAAAACTCCAGTGTTGATGTTGTCGACATTAATCTCCGTCTTGTGTGTGAAATTTTCGCGATTTCAATATTGGTAAAAATTAAATTTAAAAAAAAAACAAAAAACTTAAAAAAGTTGAAACCAGAATTTTAAAAAAATTATAATCAATCAATTTTCAGTGTGTGCTTTAATGGATAAGTACCCACTGCAGACCATTTAACTTGAAAAGGTATCGTCGAAACAAAAAATTCTGAAGAAATTTAACTTGAAAAGGTATCGTCGAAACAAAAAATTCTGAAGAAACGTTTTCAGATATGGAAAACATGGTACGGTTAGGGAACGTTAAAGGGAAAGTTATCTACCATCATCTACCAACGAAGCACTACAAATAATATTGGGCAAAAGTATACACTTCGATGAAACGGCACCCAAAAGAGGTAAAAACGGTCTCAGATCGATTAAGATGAATATTTTGTATTTTGTTTTAATTACATTTTTCGTGATTTTAACCAAAATTTAAAAAAAAAAACACATTTATCTCAATATTTTTCCAAACATTTACATTTTAAGAAATTTTTTAAAAAGAAATTTAAAAATACCATACTAAAAAAAAAGAAAAAAAACATGCAATCCACATTCTTTTTTTTGTTTTTGAACCAAAAGTGAACAAAATATTTCAAATAGTAAAACATCGATTTTCAGATTCACGATGCCCTGAAACCCTTGGATGAAATTATCAATTCTTCTACGGGAAGCAGCAATTTATATCAAAAAATTTTGATAACAAGAAATTAATTTTACGATTTGTTTATTCTTTTAATAAAAAGATTAAATTTTATAATTATGGTACAAAATTCACAATGAATTTGAAATTTTCTAAAACGGCTTTTACCTAAGAATATTAAAAAAGAGCGAATCAGCTAAATTGAGATCTTTTTTTTTGAAAACAAATAAACAAAAAATTAAGTCTGAAAGGGAAACAAAGGTGATACATTTGATAAATGAAACAGTTAAAAAAGCATATTCAAATAGGTATCAAAGTTCACAAAACTTATGAGGCGTGAAAATAATCACATTGCGGTTTTTGGTATGAGTTTTACCTTCATGCAAACTTTATTAAATAGACGTGATTGCGTCTTCGTATCAAGATATTTTCAGTGAGACGCGCTTAATGATTTAAAAAACTTTTGGTTCATTTTTCTTATTTGTTTCTAAACGGCATTTCATTTATTTTCATTGTATACTGTCGTTATTTTTGAATAAAAAAGCAAGCTGTTGCTTTTTTCGCCATTTATATGAAAATTCTATTAAAACTATATTTCCGGTATTTCAATTTGCGCCGTATCAAGGAATTTTGATTATAAAAGCACCTTAATGTTATGCCAGCATATGAAATCCATTGCAGATTTTCAGCAATAGTCAATTTGTAATGGCGGACTTTTGTAAGTACGGGTGTTTTTTTAGTAAAATATACTCTGTTAAACTTTTTCATGGTCAAAAGTGACACTCATACCTCCATTTGTCAAATGAATGAAAAACATAAATGGGTGAAAAAATAAAACAATATTAAAAGTTGCAGAAGTTTGGTTTTTTTAAAGCAATTGTAGCATCGTTTTGCTGCTATAGTTCAAATCCTTTATCTAATCGACTTAAAACCATCAATCCGGATTCGTTATAAATTTTTCAGTTTGCGAAAAGTTAACAGGAAGATCTTATCAAAATAGAGATGGTTTTCGATGTCTGATCAAAGGGCACTTGCCACAAAAAACACTGCGCCGCATTGACAGACGTGCCCTTTGGCTGGCTGTTCCATTCCCACTGCCTCCCGTTTTCCACCCCGCCGCGATAAGAATCGCCATTTCCCCCATTTACACCTTTCTCGCTTCTCAAATCGAAAAATGAACAAAACTGTGCTTTCAGGGTCATAATTACCTTCATTACACACACTTTTAATCAATATTTTATATGGAAAGAAGCAATTTCTCTTCTTTTTGAGGCAAGAGTGCCCAAATAATCAACGAAAGCCAAGTATTTGACAGGTAAGTTGAAAGTTTCACAATTAAAAATTGATTTTTTTCCTCTGTTAATTAAAATTTTTGAAGTTTGCAAAAACATTGATTTGAATTAACTTTTGTTAACGCTAATTTGGTGGAAAATAGTTTAAAAAATATATTTTTTTGTAAAATGCTTGAAAAACTTAAAAATGAGTAATTTCATTAACTTCATTTTTCAAATGCGGTCAGAAATGGCCTCGTGAGGGTTCCCCGGCTACCCAAGTAGTGACGCATCTTTTGTATCTTTTTTGTAATTAAAAAAATCATTTTGAAACATTACTTACATTTTCCCCCGGGGCTATTTCAAAAAAGAGGTTTTTAAAATTATTTTTAGTTTAGTTCAATTCAAGCATGGCGAATCTTTAAAAATAACCGTTTAATTCTTTTATACAAATTAAACATTCAATTAAATATACAATTATTCTTTTTTTTTAGTAATTTCCTTCTTCCAAAATACTTCGAAAATTCCTGCACATGGGTCGAAAAGTATAATTTCTTGTTTTGTCTCCGACATTTTGGGTACGTCCGCTCCCCTAATATGTGAAAAAGTGGTAAAATTTTTAAACATTTCAAGATTTTATAATCTTTTTAGGAATCGAGTATTTCACGACTTCGAACACTCCATCCAGCAAATCTTTTGGGAGTTTTCAAAAACCTAGTTATGAAAAAGTTTTACTGCTTTGAAAAACACACAACTAAATATTTTTTGTATAATCTGCCACAATAAAAGTATAAACAACAATTTGTGCTAAGTGTGTCAAGGTCCGTGGTTTTTCGATCTTGATTAAATATTGAAGTGAAACATCAATCCACTGTTACAAGATATATATTTCACGTTATACAAATGCGATTTTTTACGAAGCAAAGGCAACTATACTATTTTAATAAAGTTTAAAAACGCCAAAATCTACAAGAACCGGTGTGGTCAGAAATTTCTGTATTTAAAATTGTAGTAACACCTTTAATTTATGTTTATGTAAAAACATTTTTTTCCTACTATTTATTGTTTCTAATTGTGTTTTTAAGGAAAATTTCTGTTTTTCAGAACATTTTTTTGCGGAAACTTTTTTGTGAATGTGACACTCACACCAAAAAACACAGCGGCGCATTGATCGACTTGCCCTTTGTCAGGGGCCGTTCCATTCCCACCGCCCGCCGTTACAGCTCCACGGCGATAAAACTGACTTTTCTATTTTCTCGTTTTTTGTTTCTTAATCGAAAAATGAAAAAAAATATGTTTTCAGGGTCATAGTTACCTTCATTACACAATTTAAACCTATTATTCTTATGAAAGGAGATATTTCTCTTCTTTTTTTAAAATGTAAGAGCGGATAATTAATCAAGGAAAACCGCTTTACATAATTATATTTGAATTATGTTTCATACGCCAGTTTAACTTTAAGGAGATTTCCAAAAACAATTGCGAAGGCTTTCTGGTGGAAAATTGAGAAAAAACGAATGGAAAATTTTTTTCGAATAAAGTCTAGGTTTTTGAAAAATCTTTAGAAATCAAAGAGTAAATTATAACATTTTTGTAAATTGCCCGAAAACAATTGTAATTTTGAAATAAAAAATAAAACAACAAAATTCAAAAAAAAACAATTGTTATTGTGTTTTAACGTATTTGGAAATTAAAAAAATTTGTTTTCAGAATTCTGTTTTCAGAGCGCGTGGTTCGGAAAGTTTCATTTTTGGATTTCTCCATCGAAGCAGCGAAGTTTACAGAACAAAGGTAAATGTTTTAAAAGTTTCAAGACTATTCAGATATTTTAGAAGTAGAATACTATACTACTGTTCTAAACAGAAATATAATTTTATTCGTTCCAGCCCCAATTTTGGGATATTTTACTAGATTGTGTGAAATCAAAATGACTTTATTGTTGATAAAGAGAAAAATATATGTTAATCTTTTTTGTTTTGTTTTTCAACTACAATGTATAAACAAGAATTGGTGTTTTTGTTAAATTTGTCGAGGATAGTAGTTTTTTTTAAAAGATTGAAAGAAAAAAATGTTGCTAAAATTCAGTGTTTCTACAACAAATTGTAAAATTGTTTCGTTGTTATAGTGCAAAAAAATCAAATCAAGCTAAAAATTGAAATTGAATTTATTTAATGTCATATATTTTTTAAAATAATGTAAATTGATATTAACATTTCAAAACCCCAAAGTGATTTGAAAATTTATGCAATTTTAAAAACAACTTAATTGGCCAAATAAAGTACATTTTTAGTTATAACGGTATTTAATGAATTCTGTAAAGGAAACACCAATTAAGTTTTTAATTCCGTTTGACAGAGAATTTGGCTTCGATTATAATCTGGGATTTAACCTCAATGTTCCGACTAAAGATAAATTTAATCACAAGTTTCTAAATTTCGTTGCATCGTTTTATCAATGGCACAAAAAGTTTGTTGGATAGAAATTGTTTTTAACGTTGATACTGATTCAATTTGCAAAAGGAAAATGCGCATAAACTGGTTTAAATAAATTAAATGAAAACAATATCAAAGCTACAAAAATAGGTTTTTTTTTTCAAAAAAGCAACATTGTTTAGCTGTTGCAACTCTAACTTATTACTGAATTATTAGAAGACCCACAATAGAGACGCCTGGATCTCTTTGTGTAGAAATAGAAAAGAGAAATGTCAAACTCAAAACAGTTAGGGCTATCGCTCAAACGGACTTGTAAACACAAGTGCACCACATTGATCGAGGCCTGTTTTTCCGCCCAGCCGTCCACCGCCCGCCACTTTCCCTCCCAAACCCGATAAGAAATTTATCTCTCTCTAATTTTCACTTTTCTCGTTTCTACAATCAAATATTAATGAGACATCGTGCTTTCAGGGTCATAATTACCTTCACAACTATTATTTAAACTGTTATTCTCTTGGAGAGAAGCGAGTTTTTATTTTTTTTCGTCTTCAATTAATTGGAGAAATTATTGTCGCCTTCTGCTGAACGGTTAGTGAATATGGAAAAATAATAGAAACTTTCATTTTCTAAAAAATGTGAGAGTCATCTTTCAAAACTTTGAAATTTACTTTGAAAAAATGTTAAAATTAAGTTAAATGAAGAGTTTTTTAAACGTAAATTGAGAAAACCTAACTAATTCAAAATTTCAGAAGGGGCTCAGAAAGAAAGGATGGACATAGAGAGTCTAGAGGAACCTTCCAACGCAAAAACGGTAAATTTATATTTCTTACAATTTTTCGGTGTCTATTTCTGTCTCTCTCTCTCTCTCTCTCTCTCTCTCTCTCTCTCTCTTTCTCTCTCTCTCTCTCTCTCTCTTTCTCTCTCTCTATTTTTGGATCTCTCTTTATTGTTGATAGTTGGAATTAACAATATTAACGTTCTAGTTTCAAAGCTCAAAAAAATATTAAAATGTAACAACTAAAAAATTTGAAAAACTTTATAAAAAAAACTTGAAACACGCTTTTCGTCAAGTCAACGTTTGCTTTCAATTACATTTTTGATTGAAACGTCTTAACGCAGCTAAATTTACCTATTTTTAGAACAATTCCTCCACCGGTGGTTCCAGGAGGCTGTGAATGGTTTGGCATAGCGCCATTTTGCAGAACCGTGTGCAGGAAGTGTGGAAGTGAGGAGCCCTTAACCCCAGAAATAGAAACATTGTTAAATTGTTTTGATTCACTGTTATAAAATGTTTATATACTTTTTCTCAATAGTTATGATGTTAGTCTTTAAATAGGAAATAAGAGTTTTGCAATTGCAAATCTGGGATTTAAGTGGTTCATTACCTCAATCTTCCATCTAAAGATAACATAAATCACAGATTTATAGATTCAGTAGATCCGCTTTGTCTATGGCATTTGTTACGAGAAACTGGATGGATGCATTGAAATTGTTTTTTTTAACGTTGATACAAATTCAATTTGCAAAACAGTAACAAGCATAGACGGGTTCGAAAAAAAACAATATGAAACATACAAAATCTTTGTAATTAAAAAAATAGAAAATTGCAACATTGTTTAGCTGTTATAAGTCTAACTTATTACTGTATTATTAGAGGACCCACAATAGAGCCTGGATCCTGTTTTCAAAAAAAGGTCAAACTCAAAACTGTTATCACTCAAACGGAATTTTTGGTCGTAAACACAAGTGCACCCCATCGATTGAGCCGTGTTTTTCGCCTATCTGTTATTCCCACCGCCCGCCATTCCCCCTCCAACCGCGATAACATTTTTTTCTGTCCCATTTTGACCCTTCTGGCCTTGGTTTTTGAAGCAAAACATGAATGAAAATGGTGCTTTCAGGGTCATAATTACCTTCACAACTATTATTTAAACTATTATTCTCTTGGAGAGAAGCTAGTTTTTCTTTTTTTCTTTTTCAATTAATTGGAGAAATTATTGTCGCCTTCTGCTGTTGAACGGTTAGTGAATATGGAAAATTAATAAAAACTTTATTCAAATTTTCAGGAGGGACACAGACAAAAAGGATGGACATAATGATTCGAAATAACACGAAGAGGTAAATTTACATCTCTCTCTCTCTCTATTTCTTTTTTTCTCTCTCTTTCTCCCCCCCCCCCTCTCTCTCTGTCTCTGTCCTTATCGCTCTCTGTCTATCTCTATCTCTAATTTTTGGAATTAACAATTATTGCTTTGTCGTTTTGTAAAAAGTTGTGTAATCTTGTAAAATTTCACTAAGGTTGGAAATACGCCTCGTTTAAAGGCCAACATTTGCTTTGAATTTTAATCTTGATTAAAACATCTTAAACCAGTTGTAAAATCGTTGAATTTTTCCCATTTCAAGATTTTTTACTCTTCGAATGTTCCAGGAGGCTGTAAATGGTTTGGCAGCCTTTTTCTGTCACGGAGCATGCTGGGACCGTGGAAGGAGGGAGACAATTAGACCCACACTTCGGTGATGACTGAAAATAAAGAAGATGTATTGTTGTTGCTACTAGAGAAGAGAAACAATGGAAGAGGCAGAGAAAGACAGAGAGAGAGAGAGATAATGAAAGAAAGAATGAAAGAACGTTCCAAACGTTTTTTTATTAATGGTCGATGAGAAATGAAGTGTTAAAAAAGAAAGTATACGATGCCAAGTAAATGTGTTAAAAGTTTGTAAGCATTGAAAGAAAATGATATGAGAAAATTAGCAGCAATTTGTTAATTAGGTTATACTCACGGAGGCAAGAGGCAGAATGCTGAATGGTGCAAAAGGGAAACTTTTCCTACAAAATGAAATCTTTGTCAGTTGTGAGTTGTTGTTATGTTCCAACTAATGTATTAATAGAGACTTCTGAAATATTCAAAGCATCAAACATATGGAAAATGCCACATTTGGAAAGCAGAATTTGAATACGACGTTTAGAATGATTAGCTTTTCACTGAGTTTAAATTGCATCCGTCCATTCATTACCATATGAACCCTGACGGGTTATTATACTTGTTGCAAAGCAGTGAAGTGATGCAAACAACCGGCCCGACCAAAGTATCGTTTTGTGGAAAAGATTTGGAAAAATAATGGAAAACATTTTTTTTAAATTTTTGGGGGTCTAAACAGTACTCAAATCACTTTTTCACTTAGAAATAACAGAAGAAATAACAATTTTGACGTATATAAAACAAAAAAATCCAAAGTTTGAGATTGCTGCTTTGTTGTTGGTTTCAAAATAAGAAACATCTCATGCATGTTTCAACCGTTGCATTAATCAACAGAGGACCTTCGGAAATGTTCAATCGATCTTTTTTTGTTTTTAAAAATTGTTTGTTCGATTTTTTGTGTGAATTATTTTTTTTTGTTGCGAAAATGTTCTTCAATTTAAAAAAAAATCAAGTTTTTGAAATAAAATATCTTATGGTTTTGAAAAATAAATTGCTACACAAATGTAAAAATGTCAAAAACGCGTCAAAAATTTATTCAAAATGTCAAAAATTTACTTTTTCATTAACATCTTATTGATTTATTTTTGGTTTGGAAACCATTAACTATTTTTGTAAGCATGTTTAAATCAGATCGTGCAGAATAAAAGCAAGAACCGTCCAAACTCACAATCAGGAGATATTGATTTTTTATAATAAATATGTACTTATAACATGTTATAAACAAATATTCCAACACTTGATCATGGTGAGTTAAAAATTGATTGATGACGACTATAGGCAAGACAGTAATTGTTTAGGAAAGGGACTGCCAAAAGTTTTTAATTAAGCTTAATAAATTTTTGAAACTTTTTTGTGATTTTTTGCAGCATTCTTCACAAAATCTTTATTTTTGGAATCAACGAACAAGGATTCGGCATTGAACCCAGTTTTCTTGAAAGTACTAAACAAAAATTTGTAACATTGCCATACATGGGAATTTTACCAAAAAAGAGTAAACCAAATTGGAGAGCCTTTCAGTGAAATGAGTTAAGAAAAGAAAAAAATTATAAAGAAAAGTTCATGATTAGAAAGTTTGAAATGAATTTCTCATTCGTCGAAACAGGAAAAAAGAAAAAAGAAAGGGATATCCTTATAGAAAGCCAAAATGTTCATTCATTCTTTTTCTTTTCTTTATGTATTATAATAAAATTGAATCGGTTTCAAATCTTTTATGCCCGTCTCACCAAAAAAATCGGCAGTCCCTCGCAACAGAACAGCTGCGGCCCGAATGATTAGTAGTTCTCCGTGTCCGTCTCCTCTTCTCACAAGCCATCCCATATGCCCCATAATTACTTTCTTTCCTCTTCAATTGGTCCCCAATTTCTTCTTTCAGACTCATAAATAGTCTTATAAACTTCAAATCAACTGGGACAATTTTCATTGCTTTTCTTATTTTTACTTCGTGAACGAAGTCTTCATTCGGAAATCAAGGTAACCTGCGTTTCAAGGTGAATTTAACTAATTTATAATTGTCCTTTTTCGAGGGGAAACAATGATACATCACTATTCGATTGACGCAATAGCGGAGAGGGCTTGACTTAGTTTTATTACAATTTGTTGCAACATTCGAATATTGCAAATTGTTTTCAAATTTTTGCAAATGAAATTCTTAAATGCACTAAAAATGCTGCCAAAAACTTCAAAATTTTACTTTTGGATATTTTTTTTTGCACCGTTTCGGATTTAAAAAAAATTAGATATTGTTTCACAATTACTAATGAAATTTCAGTGTCACAAGGCTTGACGAACGCCTTTGCAAAAAAAAGAATTTTTTTCTTCCTCGACAAAAACAAAAGGTTTGTTTGTTATCCTGCTTCCACATTTATGGTATTGTTGCTATTTTAAATTAGACACTTTTGAACTTTTTAGTTGGTTTCCATGTTGTTAAGAAATATAGAAAAATCACTTCAACAAATTTTAACAAACTAAACCGGCAAATTGTGTACAACGGGTATATTATTGCATTAGTTTTTCCCAAAAATATTGTTTCAATTTGAAACATACAAAAAAACGAAAATAAGCAAAAAGCAAAAAAAGCGTTTTAATAATTTGGGATTTCAAACAAATAACGAATTAAAAACATGTATGTAAAAAAGTTTAAAGTCTAAAAATTGAACTTTCTAAAAAGTATTTTTGTTTTTGTTTTATAAATTTAATCGAACATTAAATTCTTCTCAGTTAAAATTTCATTGCGGGGAAAATCTCAGAAAGGTTAATTTTGAATTTGTTTTATATTACTTTATTTCTTAGGTTATCGTTTTTGTTTCAGTCTGCCTGGGAATCAATATTCTTCTAAAACTGGATAGGAATTATTTTCGACTTAAAATGCAAAAACAAATTTTTAGTAACTAAACATTGTTTCACTTAAAGGAAGAAAATTTCAGGTTGACTCGACTAACATAATGAGTGGACAAAAATTCTTTTTCTTCCACCAGTACAAAGGTAATTTTGCTTTTTCGTTACATATTTATCACCTTTATTACTATCTTGAATGTATTTTTTTTAAATTAAAAGTTTGTTAAAAATGTTGAAATTCTTCCATCAGATCCGTTTTTACAAACTAGCCATACAAAAATTACCAAACAATTGCAATTTTATTATATTCGTAAACTACAAAACTACAAAACGACTGAAAAGGGAAACCAAAATACTCTTAATATATAATTCCTTCTGAAAATACTATTTTTAGAAGGAGTGAAACTTCAATTCTCCAATGGTTCTCACAGCTCACAAGTATTCCCTGATGTTTAAAGTAATTTTCAAAAACAGGAAAAAACGTATTTATTAACAATTTTTTTATTAAATCACATTTACCATTTTGCGAATACATTAAAAAAACACTTTGAAAATGTGGAAACAGAAATCAGTCAATTTTTGTTTTAGCAGTTTTTAAAGTTTTTGTTTTGAATTTTTGAATTTCAGAATTTTGGAGACCCTCAAAGTCGACTGGAATGGAAGAATGATTGCATCCCACTACATGGTCATTTGAAAAGTGAGTTTTATTTCTTGATTATATTTTAATGGATAACTTTCAGAATTTTGAAAGATCACCGCGCGAAGAAAGACGCCTCTGCCTCAAGAATGTTTAAGAAATTATATTATCAGCTTTTTTTACTTTGTGATAAAAGAAACTCAGTTCATAACCCTAATAATAAACATTTTTTTATACTGAAAAGTAAAAAAAAACTTCTTCAAATATAAGATGTATTCAAATGTTTTAATGGTTTTACCTAGACACCATTATTTTCAAAAATTACTACCTTGAAATTATGTGAAAAAGCGAATCGCAAAGAGAGTGGTGGTTTGGATTGTAGGAATTGATAAAAAGAGAACAATATTGTTTCGTAATTGAATTAAAATTCATGAAAAGCGAAAAGAAATCGCTGTGAAAAATCTTAATTTTTAAACCTACAGCTATTTCGTAAGAAACAAAAAGATATCCAAACCACCTCAGCCTTTCTCAAAAACATCAGACATCAGATCGCTGAATTAAAGAGAGAGGACGGTAGATGAAGAAAGAAATCAGGAGTGGGAGAGAGAAAGGGAGAGATAGACATATGGAGAAAGAAAGAGAGAGAGAGAGAGAGAGAGAGAGAGAGAGAAAAAGGGAGAGAGAGAGAGAGAGATTGAGAGGGGAGAGAGAGAGAGAGAGAGGGAGAGAGAGAGGAGACGAAGAAGTTGAAGAACAAAAGCAAGTGGCCGGGGCGAGTGAGTGTGTGTATGTGTGTGTGCGGTGAGCAAGTATATGAGAGCGTGAGTCTGAATGAGGGAGTGAGTTAACATGTGTGTGAGAGGATGAATGAGTGAGTGTGTGTGTGTAGATAGAAACCTATCGGTTATTTTAGCAACGGATTTCAGAAAAGGCTGAGGTGGTTTGGTTATCTTTTTGTTTCTTACGAAATAGCTGTAGGTTTAAAAATTAAGATTTTTCACAGCGATTTCTTTTCGCTTTTCGTGAATTTCAATTCAATTACGAAACAATATTGTTCTCTTTTTATCGATTCCTACAATCCAAACCACCACTCTCTTTGCGATTCGCTTTTTCACACATTTATTGTTCTCTTTTTATCAGTATTCTAAGAATACTTTTATTTAATGATGCATATTTCTATTAAATTAAATAACCGGAGGCTGCCTTGTTTCTGTGGCGGCCGAAGGCCGCTTTTTTCATTGGCGGCCGAAGGCTGCCTTGTTCATGTGGCGGCCGAAGGCCGCTTTCTTTCATTGGCCGAAGAGTACTTGAAGTTAAGAGGATTCGAAGTGAGAGAGATGTTATAAATGTTATAAATGAAAGAATTTTTTTGATGTTATAAATGTTATAAATGAAAGAATTTTCCGGAAAAAAGGTGACACAATTGTAAACTGTACTGCATTTGCAGAGAGGAAATATAAAAAGCAAAAGAACCAAAACATTGAGGAACCGATCTCCGGACCTTCAGATTGACAGTTGGACTCGCTGCCTCTGCGCTATACAGTCGGTATGGGACGGGTTGGCCGCCGCGCTTATGTATAGCGCAAATGCACAGTGAAATTTGGTGGAAATGACAGATAAAACGTTGGAAAACGGTTCTGTAGATATATTTGGGGTAGCGTGGTGAATTTCGTTTGTATCAATGCATATTTGAAGCCGCCGCTGTCCAAAATGTACCATTTTATCCTATTTTTGGAGTGGTGTGTCAAAACTACTCGACGGATTTGGCTGAAAGTCGGCGCGCCGCGACCTGCAACAGGTTCCGGTACGTGGTTGAAATTTGAGCTTGATAGGTTTATCCGTTCGCTCGTAACAAAACGATATGAGACGAACGGGAGACATCGGCGTTTTTTCTCACCAGCCGCATCCTGGAAATTAGCATAGCAAAAACATTATGCTAATTTCTAGGGTGGGAATCGGTTTATTTTTGGATGCTGAAAACGATTCTTTGGTCAGAATTGGAAAATATTGATTTCCAAGGGAGCCCGGGCGATTTGAAGTTTGGCCGCCCCCGCACAAGACAGTGGAGGAACCAAACCACCGCGCAGCGCTTCGCGCTGCGCGCAATTACACTCTGCAGAAGCTGAAAATTAAAGGAAAATGTTGTTTCAAATTTAGTTGTTTTTAAAAGTAGAAAGATTAAATTTTTTAAGTGGGAAGCTTTTATTAAATAGATAGAAAAGTTAACTCAGAAATATCGCAAGAGATTTGTAGTTATGTGAAGAAAAAAAACCAGGTATGAAAAAATGCATATACTAATTTTTTTTTTTGCAAAATTTAAGCAAGTTTCGTGCGTTGTGAAAGTTTTCAAAGCTTTTTTTGTGTTGTGGAAAAAAGAAAGAATTGATAACAATACAATTTTATTTATTAAAAAACCGTTGAAACGTGTTCATAAAAAAACAAATTTCTGCAAAAGTAGTACCATTTTTTGCAATGGTAGCAGTTATTTTTTATTTACAATAAAAAACTAATATGCTAAAATGTACACCAGTGATACAATAGAACATTGTAAGTAACTTCAAAATTAACTCTTCACTCAGAATGTCTCGAATTGTGCGTTTGTGTTGTATCATTTGATTGTCATTGCAAACTATAGAAAAATTGGAAAGAGATTCGTTTCGTAAAATATGTGAAAAAAGGGGAAAATCGGCCGCAATGGAAATTCTGAATTTTGGATAGAAAAAACAGGTTATGCAGCTGTAATGTTTTATTTGTGTTGTAGAAGACATTCAGTTCATTACTTGCGTTTAGTGGCTTCGAAATTGTCAAATTAAATCGTTGTATGAATAAAACTTTCATAATCAACGTTCTAAAAAATTTTAAAGTTCATAATAAATTACCTTCAATCCCAGAGCACTATAATAAACTATTTTTGGTGTTTCGTTTTTTGACAAGTTACTTTAAAGTTAAGTACAATATAATGTTTCGAGAATGTAATTACACTGCATTATCCTACAAGATGTACTTACCCGAGTGTCCGATCTAACTCTGATGATTCAATTCAATATTCGCTTGGCTAAAAATACCTTTTCAAGTTTGAAGATTTTGGTTGGTTGATTTTTCTTGTTTTTTTATGATTTGTATTTTGGTTGATGGATTATTTTACATAGTCGTGGAAAGCTGCCTAAAATAAAACTTCATTTTGTTGAGTTAATGTTTTTTTTTTCAATTACACCTTTGCTATTTCAATATTTTCATTGCACTTTAGACTATATACATGACTTCATAGTCATAGTTACCACGGTGTTTCATTAGAGCTTTTTGCAAGTCAGTAACAAATTATCGGTACTGCATTCACGGAATTCAGGAAAACACTGAATAGTTCAACAAAAATAAAGCAAAACTAAAACAACCGGTTGATATTTTTTGTTTGAATGTCATAACAATCTTGAAATCCAAAGTATAACCACACTGACACAAGTGCAGGGAGATTTTTCATCTGATAAGCCACGAAAAGAAAAGAAGCCTTTGATGGACTTGCCGCTTTCCGGGCCTTTTGACTGCTATTGGAATTTTTTCGCTTCCTGTTCACCCTATGGCTTCTTCGACGTTTAAAAACGTTTGTTTTCATAAGGTGGCGTTGTCAGATTCATAACTACTGTCTTGAAATACCCTATTTAAACGTTTTGTCTTCATACATTGTTCTTCAAACAATCATCTTTGGTAAGTTAACAGTTTGAAACACTGGAAACACAACAAAACTCTTTTTTTAAAAACAATTCTAATTTTTGAACTGGCTGTTTTTTAGGAATGTGGTTTTGTTTCATTTTGTGGTTCTACTTTTAATTAAAAGTAATGACTCATAACTGCTGTTATAACACAAACGAGGTGCTTTTCAAGTTATTGTTTGTTAAACAATCTTACTTGGTAAGAAAACCGTCTGAAACACTGGAGAGACAAAAAAAACTTTTTTTTAAATGTTTCACTATTAAAGGGAACTATGGTAGTTTATTAAACGTTTTTAATATAATTTTAGTATCTTTTCATTTTGTGTTCTGATTAAATTCCACTTTTTGTGGTTTTTTTTTTAAATTTAACCAAAATACGCCAACTGGGATTAGAAGAAAGTTCGAAAGCCAAGTCGTTTGGAAAATGGAAAGAGTTTTTAATTATCAGCCATTCTAGAAAGATTTTGCACTTTTCAAGTTTTAATGTTTTCACTGATGAAACAGTATTTTTTGAATACGTCGCTAATGTTTCAATAAAATAGTTTTATCAGAAAGTGAACTTATGCGACACTCGAGCTTTCGGCTTACAGATTTTAAAAACGTCGCTAATGTAGTTGTGATTAGATGAATGCTCACAAGTTAAAATACCTTTCACTTTTCAACGCTTTACGAAAAAATTCACAAGTTTCAAATTGTTTTGTGATTTTTCAGGCGTCGCCAATGTTTCGATAAATAATTTTAGCAGTAAGTAAACTGAAAAGACACTTGAGAGGAAACGTATCAATTTTTGTAAAAACACAGATTTCAATTTTTCAACGTAATCATGTCAAAGTTTCAGCAAATTAGTTTACCAGAAAGTTAAATTAAAAGACAATAAACCGTTGCCGTTTTTTGTCAGTTCGACCGTGTGAACGTGTGTATATGTGTGAACGTGTGTATAACGTCTGAATTGTGTAAGTTTTGGTTTTTTTCTAACTTTAGCCTTTGATATTTCCTTAAAAAAAGACACAGCCTAGTGTAACACTTGAGAAACAAAGGTGACAGCAACCTTTAAAAATTCAGAATATAGAATAAATTTTTAAAAAATGCATTCAAATGTTCCGATGGCGTTACAAATAAAGCAATGGTCTTCAAAAGCAATATGTTGTACGGACAGATTAAACATGAACTTTTACAGAGAAATTTTTTTTAGAAAAAATGAAAAATTATCCGTAATTTTAATGACAGTTTTCTCATGACTAGGTTTTTTCAATTTTCAACCACCTTTAAAGAAAAAAACAATTTTTAGGTATGAGGATAATGATTGAGTAACAAATGTCCAAAGAAAATTTATTGCGATTTTTAGTGATTGCGTTTTTGAAAACTTCACCAATGTTTCCACAAATTCATATTTATCAGAAAATATAAAAATAAGGCATTAATTACAGCATGCTTCAACATTGTTAAAATATGTTTGTGAATGAGTTTCCCTGTTAGACCGATCGATTAATTATGATTATGATTGCCAATGTTTCAAGAAATCTTCTAACCGGGAAGTATAATAACGAGGCACTGAAGTGTCCGTTCACATCAAATGCATACCAAAATAGGAATGTGAACAAGTTTGTCAGTTTGAACGTGTGAACGTGTGTATGTGAATTGTTTTTTTTGGCAATTGTGCCAATGTTTCTAGTTTTCTTATCACTCAAAAAAGTGGAAGTTCCTAAAAACAAAAGTAATAAAAAAGTTAAAAAAATAATACTGATTACAGCGTCATTCTCCACTTTTGCCGATTCTTTTTCTAGTAACCCAGAACAAGTTTTTTTCTATTTTCAAGTGTTTTTCAACATTTAAAAAAATTACAAAATCATAGATTTTCTCATTTCTGAATTTAATATGGATTTTACGAAGTATAGTTTTTCCGTTATTTTTATTGCCGATTTCTTGGAAAGGTAAGTATTTTTTTCTCAAATTTTGAACGTAAAATGTTGTATTAATAAAAATGTTACAAAAAATTTATTTACAGTTGTTTTGAACAAAGCGGATACCCAAAAAAATCACAATTATCGTTTCATTGTAATGACAGTTTCATCACTGGGGTTTTCATTTTTGAACCACCTTTCTAGAAAAGTTACAATTTTCAGGTTTGAAGATATTGATTAGGAAATATTTATATCTTATCTTAAAAAATAAAATTTTAAAAATGGAATGACTACTATTTTACCCCCTCAGATTTCTTAAAAATTTTATAGAATTGTTTTTAGCAACTAAAATGTTAATATTTTATATGTTTCACTTACGTTTTGTAACAATGTTTGTTTCTTATCAGCAATCCTTGAACTGGGTCTTATGAAAGTACAAAATAAGTAAAGAAGATATATAACTAAGATAAATTATAATAAAGTTTTCGTAATTTTTTCTCTTGGTAATTTTTTGTTGTTTCTCCATTACCTTAATCAGTTAATGATGTTAAATGTTAAACACTAAATTAAATATCATAACATAAAATTTATTAAATAAAATTACATTGAATTACATTAATTCTAAAATTGAAAATTACATGAAAAAGTTTCACCTTTGTTAGCCAGTAAACCAATGCATTTCATCCGTAGTCACAATCAGCTTGATCTTTTAAGAGGACAGAAAACAGAAAATAGAACTTAACAAAACCTCTCTGAAAGATTTCAGCATTTTTAAACATAGTTTCAGTCAAATTTCACTTTTCAAAGTTACCTCAAGGCTGTAATGACGTAACCACAGACTTAAAATTGTCTTTATTTAATCCAATTTCCTGCAACAGTTAAGTAAAGTTTCGTTTGCAATAGGTTTAAACAATTTCTTTTAAAATGTAGTTTAACAACATTAATGTAATTTTTTTAGAAATTCAAAGTGCCGTAAATCAAAAACAAAATCAAAGATTGTCAGAAGTTCTTTTACCAATCAATTACGATCCTCAATGTACATTTCCCAAAATGGTGAAACTTTGAAAAATCAATGAAAATATTGGTTTCAGAAGAGTCTTTGTCCGATGTGAGAATTTGGGCCATTTTATCTTTTATGTCATAAAGCTCACCTAAAAAATTGATTACCAGTTACCCTCAGTTTCCTGGAATAGCACAAACAAATAAAAGTAAAAAGTTATAAACAAAAAAATAATTAAAACATTTACTTTAAATGAATGTTTTATACCGGTGACAAAAATTATTGAAGTATTTAAAAATTGATTGATTGACTGTAGTAGCCTTCACATAATCGATTCTTCAATTAAACCATTTTTTTCTAAACATTAGTTGTTTTCTTCTTCTTTGTCGAAAAAATAATTACTGACGTAGTTGATTCTGTAACACAAATACCTAGCAACGATCGTACAGCTTTTTGAAACGGTTGACTGAAAAATAGTAACATTTAATCGATTGTCCTGAGAATTTCACCTTCTGAAGTAGTAAACAAAAAAATTAGCAGCTGCTGTGAGATTAATGGCAATTGGGATAACTGTCTGAAATAGGGTACTTATTTCAAAAAGTTGTTTAAAAGGTTTTAAAAAATGACTCACAGAGTATGCAAGTTTATTTTGAGGATCTGGACCAGCATCTATCATGGAAAATAGCATTGCAAAAATCCAACCGCCGAAATCCAGCAAAACAATTATGAAAATTGTTTTGAAAACAGATTTGTTCAACTGGTCTGTAAAACAACAGTCTTAGTCATTTCTTTATTTTAAAAAAATCAGAGCACTCTGATCTAACTCCACATGTAAAGGTTCTCGGCTTATTTGAATGTCTTGCAACAATGGAGTGAATTTTGTTTTAAAAATTTTAAAAATATTTTTAAAAAAAATAGTTATGCACAAAACTTCAATTTTTAAAATGGTTTTCGAAAAAAAATCGAACATAGGAATTGTTGTGTTAAAAATAGAAATTCACTCAAAGTTCCAAAGAAATTGTAGTACATGTGCAAATTCTAAATATTTATAGAATTTTTTTTCGTAGAATTTTTTTGTCGTTTGTAGATTTCAATATAACTTCATAAATACATCAAGATGGGTAAAGTAGTCGCTTTTGATTTTCATAGTGAAAAACAGCTTTTTTTGTTTCGTTTTGTTCACGAAATGCCTATTGCTGTTTTTAATTTATAACACTTTATTGTTTTTTAATGTTTGACAATCATTTGTAAAACGATTTCTTTTCTTTAATCTTTTATGTAAAAGATAAATGTATCCGATCTACATTGTAGCTGTGCACTCTACACACTGAAATCGTCAACTTATAAATCGTTTTCCTGGTGATCACTTGACAATAATTGATTTTAATTTTTAATGTTTCCGACAATAATGCATAAAAAGGATTTTTTTTTCAAATATTTAGTGTAAAATAATACAAATATGTATTTAATCTACTTTGCAACGGTGCATTCTACACACTTAAAATTCAATTTGAAAGCAGCTTTCTCCTTTTACCACTTGGCTATACGCAAGATACATTTCACGGAACAGTGGAACTTTGAACAAATAAGAAAAATAATAATTTTTTTAAAAATTTGCGAAATGAGAATTAAAGCTAAATTGTTCAACACAACATACATATAAACTACTTACCAGATGCCTTCATCTTCATAAAAACAAAAGTCGTACAATAAACAGAGCATATCAAACAATGAATAATTAGCAAAGCTTTTATATGGTAACCAGCAAGTGAACCGAAGGCTATGTTAATGCTACACATTGAAATTATCCTGAAATGAAGTTTTCTTTTTTATTGTTATCATGGTAAATTTACGTGTCATTCTTTGCAATTAGTGTTAATGAAGCCATTCCCAATGAATAGGTTAAAATGAGAAAACCATAAATTCCAAGGGTTATCCGGAAGTGTCTTTTGTTTTTTGCGTACCTAAAACACAATTAAATCCCACACTGTATGGCATTTATAAAATTTTAAGTGAGGGCTTTTGCCACATTATCCCACTGTTTCAATTCGGATAACTAAACACTTATCGAAAAACAGCCCATTATAACAATATAATTTGTGTGAAAGCTTACAAAATGGGAAAAACGACGCAATAAAGTCGATCGATTCCTAAAATCAGACAGATTGGGCCGATGGAACAAACAGTAACAACTGAAGGAAATAAAATGTACACACAAGTAGCCTTAATTAATTTTAACTTAAATTAAACTAGAAAGATTACTTGTTTCATTGGAATATCGAAAATAACAGTTGATATAATGAAAAATTGAAATATGCCATTGATTGTGTCGGCGACGGCTATTCCGGCGATTAAAAAGTGGGAGATTGTACGAAGATCTCTGAAAAGGATTTTATTTTGGCAATTACCAACATACACACACGCACGCACAAACACACACACGCACACACACACACACTTTGAGTGTATGATTGCTAGAAACAGCAAAAGATTCCCTGTTGCACAAAAAATTGCAGAAAACAGTCTTATAAACGTCATTGCAATGTTGAAATTCGTGAGTTCGGATATCATGATACTGAAAATGAATTTCAAACGGAAATTGCAAAATATCAAAAAAAATTAAATTCACAGGAAAAAAAACAGTTTTATTATTTAGAAAAAAAATTTAGAAAAGTCTTTACTATTCGTATTATGTTTTTTTACAAAGTAACTAACTAATGACACAGAAAAAAACGATAAGTTCCCGATTTGTTTTTTTTTTCAACCTGGAAAACAAATAATACTTTTTGATAAATCCAGCCACGTCGTATTGTTTTCTGCTTAAAAAACAAATTTAATACAGAGAGTTGAAACATCTAATCTGATTTGACCCTAATAAATAAACTTTAGTGTCGCTAATGTTTAAAACCCTGCTGAAACATTATGCCAATGTTTCGCACACAATTGATGAAACTTCCGTAAGTTGGCCATGCAAAGTGAGTTAATTTGTTTGCACGCATTCACAAACACAACCAAAAATATATATTTCCACATCATCTGCAGATATGAAAAAAAACAAAAAAATAGAGCTCTTTAAAAAAAAGTTACTTGTCAACTTTAGTAAAACTTCAAAAAACAACGAAAACACGTTTTCAATGCAGAAGAATATGAAGAAACTTCCTGTTCAGCCTGACTAGCGTTTTAAGCAAAAAATTGGAGAAAAAAGTTTAATAAACATCATTGTAATGTTGAAATTCGTGAGTTTATACTGAAAATGAATTTCAAACGGAAATTGCAAAATATCAAAAGAAATTAAATTCAAAATAACACTCATCGTCATACAGGAAACAAAAAAAGCAGTTTTATCATGAAAAACAAGTTCCTGGTCTGTTTTGAAATGAACAAAACAGAATGAATAAAAATAAAACGGTATATAAATGTAACAAAAATGGTACAAAATGTTTAAATGCATAATAGAAAAACTTCCCGTTAGGCCTGACAAGAATTTTTAGAAGTTTTGTATTCGTGTTGTAACATAGGAAACAGTTATTGAGCGCTACAAATTTTGTTTTTCTGTTTCAATTTTTTATGACTGAATTTTTTGTTTTTGTCTTTTTTCAATGAGTAATAAAAATTTGTTTTTTAATATGTTTTATTACAAAGGAATCATACAAAAACAACGCGATTTGCTCCATATTTGTTGTATTTCAACCTGAGCAACAATGTAACTTTTTTGGTCAAATAGCAATCTGGAATTGTGTCCTGCTCCAAAAACAAGTTACGAAAGCAAATTGAAACATCTTATCTGATTCGACTAATTAAAAAATTACTACGAATCCATCAAATAAATAAACATTGCCCAATAATTTTAAAAAACCTCACTGAAACATTATGCCAATGTTTCGTGTACAATTGATGAAATTTACTACAAGTTATTAATATTTGCTACAAAGTGATCATTTTTGGATTTTAAACGAATCATACTAAAACAGACTCGTTTTTAATTTAACTTGAAAACCGTTAAACTTTTTTGGATCATCGATCTACCTTATTGATTCTTTTATTCCGCAAAGATTTCATTAAAACATGTTAAAACATTCAAACGCAATTGACATAAACAAAATGGAAAAATGTTCTATCATTTCGTATTACAAACGAATTCTTCTGAAAGAAACACGCTTTCTTCCTATTTGTTTTTTTTAAATTTCAACCTGGAAAACAAAAAAAAACTTTTTGATAAATCCAGCCACGTCGTATTGTTTTCTGCTAAAAAAACTAATTTAATAGAGAGAGTTGAAACATCTAATCTGATTTGACTCATTAAAAAATTACTAGGAATCCATCTCATAAATAAACGTCGCCCGCTAATTTTAAAAATTCCTGCTGAAACATTATGCCAATGTTTCGCACACAATTGATTAACCATCTGTTTTCAGGTATTCCCAAACACAACCAAAAAATATATTCACACAAAAATTCATATGCAGACGTGAAAATAAAAAATGGAGCTATTTAAAAAAAAGTTCCTCGTCAATTTTTGTAAAACTTGAAGTAGAAAAAACTTGTTCACAGCAGAATATCGATAAACTTCCTGTTCAGCCTGACAAGCATTTTTAGTAAATTGTTGTACGCTGTGCTAAAACCAAAAATGTTTTTTGAATGCAACAATTTTGTTTTTCTGTATCTGGTCATGACAAATAGAATATATTTATTGCTTATCAAAGAATAACTTGTTTCCTACACTTATTTTAAATAAAATTTGTTTTAGTAAGGCGATCATTTTGGATTTCAAACGAGTCATACAAAAACCGATTTGTATCAGTTTTTTTACCGTAATCGTGTTTTTCAGTTTTTTTTTTAAAACTATGATACTTTTTGAATGGGTCCGAATACATATTAATGCCTGTTCCCAAAACAATTTATCAGAGCTCACTAAAACATTCAATCAGATTTGCCTAAAAACATTCCTAAAAATCATTGTATTGCATAAACTTTGAAAAATTACTGTTTAAAATAGATTAAAATTACTTTTCTCCAGGCGTCCCATCTTTTCAATCAAATAATTTTTGTTTTCTTCTTCTTTCCGCATTTGCAAATTCAAAAAAAACATTATAATCTTGGACAAATGCCTTCGCTTTTTTAAGAAATGTTTTCTTACAATTAATGTTTTAGGATTGTTTTTAAATTCAGAAAACAGTAACAACAACGTAAATAAACATATAATTAAACATTTTGACATTAAATTTCCAAGAACTCAAAAATTTTGAATGGCACAAAAACGTTTTAAAAGTAAACATAATCATAATTTATGTTCAGCCTGACAAGCATATAAAGTAATCATTTGTATTTTGGTTTTGGTTTTGTTTACTCTGAAAACAGAAAAAAACGTGTTTATACTGATTTATAATCCAAAAGGAAATTATGAAAGCGATCTGAAACATTTAACAGTATTAAAGTATAAAAACTCACAAATTTCGAATTCAAAATTTTTTTTTGTTTGACACATTACTCCGTAGAAATTAGAGGTTTTTAAACAGCTTTTGGTTTTTTTAAGAAAATAAAATTTAATTAAAACTTTTCTTTATCTTTATCGCGGAAATTGTTTTACTGATAGAGCAAGGCAAAATTGTTTATCAATTGTCCACATTTCACTTTTATTAATTATGCAACTTTGACTTAATTTAAAATTCATTTTTTTTTGGACATAAAAATTAAAATCTCACCAAACAAGCAGCATTTTTGAATGTGGCAAACTAAATTGATCAGTTTTCAATCTTTATATATAGAAATCTTTCAATTTGTTTTAAATAAAATGTTTTTAAAAGTTATAAAATCGATATATTCCACTTTAAATCATCTCCGGGCAGGTTACACTTTTACATTTTTTATACCTAGAATCAGTATCAGTAAAACACAAAGAGCTAAAAAAAATTAGGCTTTTTAAAAACAAACAAGGGCAAAACTGAGACATTTTTAATTCAACGCGCAAATTCCACTTGAAGAGTTTTAATAAACCTTTTTAATTTCAGTTTCCCTTTTCTATTTAATGGGACCCCATTGTTCCTTTATGATCGTTTCTGAATCGAAAAATTTATTTTAATGGCATGATGAAACTGTGACTTAACATTAAATTTCACATCTTCATATTTTTCTAACCACGCGGATTTTCAAATCGCAGATCCAAAAATACTTTTTTGGAATACAACTTTGTTAAAACAAAACTGTTTTTACGATTTTACAAGAAAACTTAGAAAAACGATTCACAGGATTTCATTAAAAGCCACATTGAGATTTGCTCTAGGATTTAAATTCCGTTAAACGTTTAAATGTGCCACCAACTTTTCTAGGCATACTATAAACAAAACCGAAGATCTTTGTGAGAACGAGTTGAAATATGTATAAAAAACCACTTTCTTGATTGTTGATTGTTTTCATTTTTACAGCTGTGAATTTCTAAAAATGGTATTAAATCTAGTATTTTGAAAAAAAAACGGAATCTGTAAGTTAGAATATAGGAAATTGTTTTTTTTTAAAATCATGAAGCATTCTTGTTATCATTCGTTATTGCCAGCATATTCAGACAAGTACACAAATACGCAAAACGGAAAAACTAAAGTTAGGATACAAAAATCCAGTTACCAAAAAGATGAAACATAAAAATAAATAATGAATAACAAAATAAAATTTCGAATTAATATCATGCTCTTTATTCAGAGATATTTTATCTTTTGATTTTAAAACGACTGGATGCCACGAGAGGCCAACAATTATCTGACTGCACATAATTTGACACATTTAATATTCCCTTAACTATGTGTGTTAAAAAGCAAAGTTTTCTTATTAATTTGTAAGAAAGTGTGTATTAATAAAAATGGTTTTTAGAAATTGGGTGTTTTGCTTACTGCAATTCTTCCAAGGTGAATTACTAGCCAGGCGATAAAAGGGTATGAAAAAGGTGAAACATTGTTAACTTAGAAAAACGGTTACAACGTTTAACACGGATTTTCTCTAAGGATTGAGCAATATCGCTATACCAGCGACATAGGAAACAAGACTAAGTCTTAGAATTGCCTCAAACTTTGTGAAATACATTTGTTTGACCTCAAAAAACATTTCTGAGAGTTTCAGGTCAATATCGATTTTTGAGCCCGGGTTTCGGTAGGTCACCCCTGGCTACTGTAGTTTGGCTCAAAGTGTTCCAAATTGCACAAACTTGGTTTCTTTCGATTCGTCTCATCCTAGTGACAATTTTTTCTTACTAAAGTATAAGAAAATATCCAACGCCATGCCGGCTGTGCTTTGTTGAATTCACTTTTTCATAGTTTTTTGATGTTTTTTGTGATTTTCGAAACTTTAGGTTGATAAGTATGAGACGGCATGTTAACCATCAAATTTTGCACATTGTTTCCTACAAAATAAAAATTTAAAAACCCAATTATTACCGACCTAAGTTTGTCAAAATATTTAAAGAACATTGAGCAATTCATGATTTTTCAATCTCCGCGTGATTATTTTGCTTATATAACAGTCTGGACGTTATTATAGAACGTTTGTCGTTTATCTAAAACGTGTGCATATACCACAAAACCAAAAACATCATTTGTGAAGATCCGAGGTACTCCTTCAGTTGTTTCATGAGTCATCACGATATCTCAATATCAACGGAAATCAAAATTTTCTCTCGTTGTTCTTCAACGACTTCAAATGTTTTTAAAGTATTATATACGATGAAAACTCTATTGTTTTCACTTTATCATCAAAGTTGGAAGTGGTTGCTACTCTCCAGAAGGCAACGCACCCACTGTTATTTGATGTTCGCCCAATGAGGGATACGAAAAACAAATCTGAGTGGGATGAAGACTTGTGTTCTTGAAAGATGCAACTTTGATGACAAAGTGAAAACAATAGAGTTTTCATCATATATAATACTTTAAAAACATTTGAAGTCGTTGAAGAACAACGAGAGAAAATTTTGATTTCCGTTGATATTGAGATATCGTGATGACTACAGTAGCCAGGGGTGACCTACCGTAACCCGGGCTCAAAAATCGATATTGACCTGAAACTCTCAGAAATGTTTTTTGAGGTCAAACAAATGTATTTCACAAAGTTTGAGGCAATTCTAAGACTTAGTCTTGTTTCCTATGTCGCAAGGGTGCACAGCTTTTACAGAAATTCCGTCTTAAATACAATAATATGTCTTTTAGCCCTCGGCTGATAATGAGTCCTTTTTTATATTTTACTAGTTTAAAAAAACATTTTTACATATGGAAAATTGTGCGTCAAGGCAGTGGAAATTCGAAAAAAAAGCTAAGATTATAATTATAACGAAACATAACGTAGAAATAGTCACATTAAGTTTGAACATATTGTGTAATTTTTAGCCATGTGCCAATTTATTTTTCTGATTACGGTAGTTTTTTTGTTTTCTAGAAAATTCTTTGGCAGTTTTTTTTTGCGTCAAATGTAGATTACAGCGGGGGAATCCGAAAGAAAACGATGTTGATGTTCTTTAAAAAAACGGTTTCAAACGGTTTCGAAAACAAAATATTTTAAAAAAAGTTGATGTTTTTTAAACACAATTTTAAAAATTTGGTATTTTGCTTAATGCGTCTTTCAGACAAACGTCTGTCCTGCTCTTTAATTAAAAATTTGAATGATTTACAAAAATAATTTTAAACAAACAATCATTTGACTGAATATAATTCAAAAACAAAAATTTTTAATTTTTTTACATATGATGCATGAATGTTTCACAATGTGTTTAGTAATTTGATGCTACGATTGATGCAGTTAATGTGGATTTCGGATTTTATGGATGGATTTTATTGAAATGTTTTTCATTATTTTGTTTTTGTATAAATTTTGGTTTCAATATTTGTCAAAAAAATAAGTTGGATCACAAAAAATATAAGTTGGATCTAATTGGATCACAAAAATATTTCAAACTGATTTTTAGAAAATCTCGTTTAATGTTTAATCAATTAACGAAAGCCAGAAGCACAAAATACTGGTTTTGAAAAAAATAAACTGATGATTTCGTTATTCAATTTTTATATAGAAAAAAACTATATTTAAAAAAAACATCTACAATTTGTTTAAACCCAAGTTTAATATTAATTTATTTCACTTTTTCTGAACTTTCTTTGCTTTTCTTTTCTTAAACAAACACAAACGCATCTAAAAAGTTAAAAATCTTAAAATAAAAACTAAAAATTTAAAAAATCCGTACATTGTCTAAATGTTGCACTGTCATTTTGAATGAGCTAGCAAACACCATTTCTAGTAACATTTCTTCCATTAGTTTTAAAATTATTATTTTCCAAATGACAAGTTGTGGTTGCTATCCGCCCATAAAAATATTTTTTTAATAACATAAAAACATAAACAAGGCATTTCTGCAGAATCATTTTTTTTTCACCAAAACCAATCGCATTCGAATAGTCGCCGCGCATCTTTTTCTTCATTAAATAAACCGGACAAAAAGGTATATTAACAAGCAAATAAGCAAAATGACGAATTATTTTTGAAACCAGCAATGGATAACTAGCAATACTTGCACGAAAACTTAGCATGTTAGTAAAACGAAACATTCATGCAGTTAAATTTTTTTTACACTTTTTGATTGTACAGTTCATTTTAATGCACATTTAAATACAATAAACATTCTTTACAGTAAAACATTAACAAACATGAATGACAACCACGTTGACTCCAAAAAATGGCGAAAATGCTGAACCGAATGTTTCTTTTGTTTTCATTGTAAAAAATTTTTTTTCAATACATCTTCAAGAATATATCCACCATTGTGCTGAAAATGATTCCTTAAGCAAACCCCATAAAGAGATAAAGGACGTCGTTAACGTATTTTAAGCTTCTTAAATGAAACTTTGGGAAAAAAAACAGTTTGGTTTTCAGATGTTATTATTACTGCAATCACATCTATACCGACACCATTGGAAAACTTAATTTTATGCAAATGATACTGGATTGTGAAACACTTGGATGATATATAAAATATTTGTGTTTAATCACAGGTTTCGTAAAACCATACTTCGTAAAACAAAGTCTTTAAAAAACTTTGTAAAACACAGTCTTTTCATTTTTTTCGGAATTTACAGCTTACTGTCATTTTGTTAATGTAAAAAATCATTATTTGAATTTGAAGTTTTTCCCCAGCTAGCACAAAATGATAAACTAATATGTAACCTGAATTTACAGATTATTTTTAAATTATTTTTTTCCCTTGACTCAATCATTTAAATGTTTTCTTGTGGAAGAAATTTAGAAATATTTTTAAATGTACATTACCTGCTTGCCCAATATTTTGTGTTCTGACTTTTTCCTTAGGGGCTACTTTATGAGTACAAAAAACAGTGTGTCAAAATGAATTAAACTACACATCCAGATGAACTCCAGCCAATATGAAACAATTCTGGATGGAATTTTCTCCACTTGACAACCACATTGATGTCCATCTTCCAGGTGTAGAATAAAGAACACAGTGATGATATAATCCCAAAGGAAACATTCA
The DNA here is from genome assembly GCA_022343465.1 of Oscheius sp. G VE-2021. Taxonomy (NCBI): domain Eukaryota; kingdom Metazoa; phylum Nematoda; class Chromadorea; order Rhabditida; family Rhabditidae; genus Oscheius; species Oscheius sp. G VE-2021. Next base: position 1,277,539 of record JAJQXH010000008.1, read on the forward strand.
GTGAAATTTCAAAATGAAATGTAACCTACTAGTTATGATGTCATTCTTTAACCCTTCTCCGATGTAGTTTGGTGAGATACTGATTGAGTAAAATATGTAGATGAAACCGACATCCTGAAAATTGTATATTGATATCTCTCGGTATCTCTCTCTCTCTCTCTCTCTCTCTCTGTCTCTCTCTCTGTCTTTGTCTCTGTCAAGTTTGAGTGGAAAGTCATATGCCCAAGATTCATCGATCTGCGGGAAAATGCATAATACAACAAATAGGGTGACCAACTAAAAACATTTTTAAACTTTTTTAAACTGAAAGAAAAACTTAGCTTTCTGTTCCAAACTGGAAGAAGATCAAACGGAAGTGATGAAACTGGTAGTTTAACACTTTTATCTCAATAATTCTGATAAAGTTGCTCAAGATTGTAATTTTATACGAATCGTTCTATTTATGTAACCCGATACTACTGACATGGGAATGGTGCCAACCATCCCCCAACCAATCAAGCGTCGCATTTGGTAGATAAATGGTATAGGTATAGAACTGTGAAGTTCGATTTTGCTGAACGGTCTCCATATTCGAGAACCGACCGATTTTCTGCCAGCGGTAACACCCGCCGCCTTAAAAGCCCGCGCAACGGAAAAGAAAATGTGAATTGGTGGCGCAGCAGGGTGAGAGTCGTATTCATAGTCAGATGGTATATGGTTCGATTCCCCGCTGTTGTAAACGTTTTGCTAATATGTGAATCAGTTAAGTGTTATGCACAAAAAAGCAAAACATTGAAGAAAATACTTCTGTTGAATTACGAAACTCCATATAATTTCAATAAAAGCGAATATTTTCATTCAACGTGATCATACTCACAGTTGACAAATAAAGACGTTAAACAAAGGGACTTTTGGGAATATTTTTAAATAAATGTTGGACATTCAACCCACGGTCCTTTATAATAAAACAATATTGATGAAGTTTAAAAAAGCAAAACGTTTACAACAGCCAGGAATCGAACCATATACCATCTGACTATGAATCCGACCCTCACCCTGCTGCGCGACCAATTCACATTTTCTTTTCCGTTGCGCGGGCTTTTAAGGCGGCGGGTGATACCGCTGGCAGAAAATCGGTCGGTTCTCGAATATGGAGACCGTTCAGCAAAATCGAACTTCACAGTTCTATACCTATACCATTTATGTACCAAATGCGACGCTTGATTGGTTGGGGGATGGTTGGCACCATTCCCATGTTAGTGATTAATGAAATTTCCATGTTTTTTAAGCAGCAAGTGAAACGGCGAAATGAGAAATGCGGGAAACTGGTAGTTTGACACTTTCATCGGAACAATTCTGATCAAAGGGAAGAAAAAAAAAACTAGTAAATTTGACAACTCATTTTTAAAAGAAAAATAGTTTTATATTACCGATTGCAGAACAAGAAATAATGTTTCGTTTAATCCCCTATGTTTTTTAAGCCGCAAGTGAAACGGCGAAATGACAATAGCGGGTGGCTATTTATTGCTCCAAACTACGTCACGACTGACGTCAATGGAAGAACGCGGACTCTCCCCGATAATCATAAACTTTCTCAATTGCTTCTGGTCTTACAACAGGAAAACAAAATTTTAAATAAATTTAAAGAAACATAAAAAAGTGTTCTCATGTTGCACAATTTTAATAACAACTGTGGGACTCTTCAATCATTATTGGTAAGGTAGGGTATTTCCTCCTTCAAAATGGCAATGCAACACTGGGATGTCTTTAATGGGTATTAAAAGTATATAAACGTTTCTAAGGGTTCCACGCCGGTAAAATTGGTTTCCAGGAACTTGAATGTCTTTTTGTTTCTTAAGAAACATTAACCTCATCGTAATATTATACTCTTGACAACCATGCCAAATTCCTAGTTTGGTTTATTTTAGTCAAATAATACTGGCATTTAAGTGTCGCACCAATAAAGCAACATAACATTTGAATTCAACAGAACCAACCAGATGTCAGTAAACTAAATTTTCACTGGTTGTATAAACAGAGCTATAAATTCAATTATAACTTGCCAAGACAACGAAGAATCCCATTAACATTTTGAAAACACAAATTATGTTAAAAAGTAAATGAAACATTAAACCGAATGATTCCCACAAAAACACAAAATTTGGTCAATAATGAATTTTTGGAGCTATATGTTAAACTTTCAATCGCAATATGTCATCCGTAACGTTTTAGGAAGGGTATGAAGAAAATATCAAATTTGTTAAAATGCAAACACAACATTTGACTGTTAATGATCTGGTTTAATTTTTGTATTACGTAAAAACATGTTTTAACGTTTCTCTGCTGAATTTCATACGGATTGTGATTAAATTCTTGTAACTTCTTGAAATAAAATTGTAAAAAAATTAAATCAGATTATGGTTGGCCATGTAAAAGTCCATTATTACGAACACACGTACTGCTCGATTGTAAAATGCGTATGCAACTCTGACGCGAAATAAAAAAAAACTGATTTTCCATGACGAGCTTTTGCAACTTATATAACAAAGAGACCAGCATTGACGCAATAATTAGCTTGAATTGTTTTTCTTTAACGGAAAGTCGAAACATTCACATCAGATACACACAAAATGGGTAATGTGAAAGAAACTAAAACGTGAAAACATGAGTTTTTGCTTGTTTTTTTCTGCTTTTAGATATTTTTAATGAACGGGGATCTCTCAAGAATTAAGATAGTAAAAATGCCAAAATTATTTAAAAGTCAAACGAAACTTTAAAGTGAGGATGATGATTGTTCCTAGTTTTGTTTTTCAAAAAAAGATAACTTTTTGCTTCTCTCAATCAATAATGATTTACATTCGAATTCTTTTTTAAAGGGACCATCAGCCTCCTTTCCAAAAGCAAAGCTAATCCTATGCTAATCAGCCCATTTGTGAAAAAACGTTGCTTGGAGCGGTGTTGGAAAAAATTATTTCAATTGAAAAAGTGAATTAGCATATGGATCATTCTCATTTCAAAAAGGAGGCTGATGGTCCCTTTAAATGAATTAAAAAATTATTACTTATGGCTAAATTGTAATTAGAATGTGCAACTTTGAAGCAACATAGAAAAATCTCTGAAGGAGTTGTACACGCTATAATAATATTGGATGCTGCATTGTTTTCAATTCTGTGTAAATCTTTTTTCAGTTTTTCAACGGAATAACTTCAAAAAAGGGGTCTAGTAAAAATGAAAGTTTGGAATTGTAATTTGAAATCAATGAAACATTGGAGAGACAAACGTGTAATTTTATATCTCTCAGTTGTTTTATTTGCTTCTTGTGATAATTGGCTATCTTGGTTTTAAAGACGTTTATAAATTTTGTATATGTCACATAAAAAAAACATAATTAAAAGTCTGGCAACAACTTTAAGAAAAATGCTTAAAATTGATTATCCAAACATTATTTTCTCAAGTAGATTTTTCAGGACCAAATTCACAATGTTTAATGATTTCTTAAAAAATTGGTGTACCAAGAAGAAGTTGATGCTATTCTATAAATGAACTAATATTTAAATAAAAAATGAAACATTAAAAAATTGTTTTTTGCAAAACCCTTTTTGACTTATTCCATTTTTCCTTTTATATTTTTGCTTATTTTTTTAAACATTTTTTGTGCAAAATTTTACATTTTTTTCGTTTCAAAGATTCACTGCTTTAACAAATTTAACGAAATTTCTAAGGAACATTGTAGAACTGAAAAGCTGCGGAATGATAGAAAAGGCTGAATTTATGGTTGAATCGTTTCAAAAGCATAAACCTGTTTTTAAAATAATAAATAAAACACATGTTAAAGAAAACCACCTCATTGTGTTTTGGCATTTTGTAGCTCATTTGATATATCAGGCATTTTTTTTACGAACGATCACAACATTGTCCTACTTTTGCTCTCTTCATTGACAACATGTGTTGAAACATTACTATGATGAATCGTGAAAAAAGCTACATTAAGGTTTGTTTTTGTAATTAAAAATAAATAAATATGTATACACTGTTTTGTAGAAGTCATTGATATATCCAATTTGTTCTCTAGGGTAGACCACAGAATTATTTTTTACTCTAGGATGTTCCATGCTACTTTGATGTTAGAACGTAAATGATGGTAACATTACGACGACCATCTTCTTTGCACTGAACAATTCGCTAATTAAAATAAAATTATTAGCAATTTTTAGTTATTGAAAACTAAGACGCAATTTTTGGCTCCCTCATCGAAAACAAATTGTATCTATTGCAAAATGATGCCGTGCGCAAATTGTTATCTGATGAAAGCATTTTTTTTAAATATACAGTTAGATACGAAAAGTTATATCATTTTAAAAAAGTGTTTACAAAGTAAAAAGTGACCTTATACTATTTTTACTTTTACACCAATACTTTAACACATCGCCGTATGGACACGTCCCGTAATACAATTAGACAATTTTCAAAACGTGTAAAACATTGCTGAAATATATAAAAACGATCTTTCAATTATGCCTTTATTATACGCAAAAACTATTAAAAGCAAAGTAAAACTAAGACATTTAATTGTTTAAAAAAATCAAAGTTCGATCAATGATTCAAATAGGCTTTCAAAGAGATTTTTGTGAAAACGTTTTGTTCAGTTGGTGTAAAATATAAAGTATGGTGTGAAAGTTTTATTGTTCAAAAAAATTTTTTTTTTTTTATTTTTGTTTGTTTTGAAGCGGTAACACCGTATCGACCCGTCAACGTAATACATTTGGACTTTTTTCAAAACTTGTAAAACTTTGCTGAAACATACAAAACGATCCTTCAATTATGCCTTTATTATACACAAAAACTATAGAAAGCAAAGTAAAATTTTAAAAAAAATTAAAGCTTTGTTATTTTTATTTCAAAGTTTGATCGATGATTCAAGTATATTTCCAAAGAGAAAAAGATTACCCAACATATTATTATTTCCGTTTTGTACAGTTGTGTGAAATGTGCCTTAAGAAAGAAAAAGTATGGTGCGAAAGTTTTATGGTTATTTTTATATGTTTTTGTAACAGTGAAAACATGTTTTTGTTAAATATTTCAGTTTCCAATGAAACTGGAACATAAATTTAATCAGTAATCTCATAACAGCATTCCCGTGGTGATTAACAGATGATGGGGTTTCTTGGATTCTTTCTGTTCCATTTATCGTAAACGTTTCTAGCCATCTTCAGAGTAAACAGAAACGAGCAGCAAGACGATATAAGACCAACTAAAACATTTTTGTTCTTTAAAGAATTTCAACTTACTTGTGATGACGTCATAAGATATACCTTCGCCAAGGTAATTTGGTGAATAGTTCACAGCACCAATTATTGAGTAAACAAGGGCTACATCCTGAAAATGAATTTTATTAAATATATAAAAAAATAAATTACTGATTGATTAACTCACTCACTCACTCACTCACTCACTCACTCACTCACTCACTCACTCACTCACTCACTCACTCACTCACTCACTCACTCACTCACTCACTCACTCACTCACTCACTCACTCACTCACTCACTCACTCACTCACTCACTCACTCACTCACTCACTCACTCACTCACTCTCTCACTCACTCACTCACTCACTCACTCACTCACTCACTCACTCACTCACTCACTCACTCACTCACTCACTCACTCACTCACTCACTCACTCACTCACTCACTCACTCACTCTCTCACTCACTCACTCACTCACTCACTCACTCACTCACTCACTCACTCACTCACTCACTCACTCACTCACTCACTCACTCACTCACTCACTCACTCACTCACTCTCTCTTTCATTAACTTACAATTATCATAGAGAATAAAGACATGCACAGAAATCCAGTTGCTTCATCCTTTTCATTAGTTCTATAGAATCGCAACCGATATAAAAATGTGAGTCCGTGCTTTACAATTGGAACTATCAGAAGAGCAAATGGTAGATCGGAACTCCAATTACTGTCAGAATTAGTGTAAAGCAAAACGAAAAGCGTTGTTAACTAAAATGGTTGTTTGTAAGTTTAAAAAGATACCACTTACCATTGCTAAGTGCACAATCATTAGCCGATAATTGAAAAATTGATATGGTGTCAACTTCAGATCGTTTAAAAAATTGGTAACAGATACCATTTATCCTGAGTTGAAATTGAGATTTCTGAATAAATTACGAATAAGTCAAGACATTGAAACATTGATAAATGAAATTTTTAAGAGAAAAACAACGGAAACAATATATTTCTGAAAAATGACAAGGGATGATAAACTAAAAAGTATTTTTTAAAGGTTTCATTTAATTCGGCAAATGTTTTCTTTTTTTTTCACTTTTCACATGGTGCAAATTCAGATCGTGAAAAATGTGTTAGCAAATGTCATTGAAGCTGAAACAAAAAATACATTTTTAAGAATTGAAACATTGAAAAAATACATTTTTTTAACAAAAAATAACAATAAAAACATTTTTTTCGGAACTAGCAAAAAATAGTTTTCGAAATCTTACGGCATATTTTTCCATTTATTCGAAAACCTAGAATCCTGTTTTTGTTTCAATTTTTGTTAAATGGCGGCCTTAGCCAACTATTTATGTAAAAATTTAATTGGGTTAATATTGTTCACTAGACCGTCCAACAACCTTTATTATAAATTTTTTAAACTACGAGCGCCTAGATATTTGAATATCAGGGTGTTGGAGGCAAACGTAAATAATCAATACGTGCAACCAAGCTGCTGCGAGCCTTTACTACGTCACGAATGACGTCAATCGGAGGGCGGGGGAACTAGGGATATTTATAGCTCAGACAAGCCAAAACGTTGTCTGGAGGTTGGCGTTTAACTTAGGTACTCAGCTTTTTTTAAATTTCATGCAGGAAAAACCGTCTTAAGAACAATACTGTTCATAAGATGCTGCTAACATTCATTCATACATCAAGGATTGTGTTTCCGTTAATCCTTGAAATGTGACGTATCAGAACATTGAACAATCAGAAAATGTGGCAGCTAGGTAAAAAAGAAAAAAAGATAGTGGTAATCACAAAAATTCTCCTCGACATTAAAAAAAACTTTTGAATTTTTTGTTTGAGTTTAGCGCTTTCCTGACACTGAAATCGAAAAAAAATGTTTTACAGAGAACCCATTTAGCAATTTGTTTTCATTTTTATACAAGAGGTTATAGGAATAAGACCCTGCGTAACAAAAAAATAATAACTGTTGAAATATGGGTGAAACACTCGGTCGAACTACCAGCAATCGTTCGAATGTTCGTTGAATGCAAAACCTGCTTCTTTTTAATTATTTATATAAAATATAGTAATCTTACAAAACACGAAATTGCAACGACCGCAATTTTTTAGCTGTTTTTGCTAGTTAAGTTTTTTATAATAAATCAACAAAAAATTGCATTAATTTGTTTAAAAAAGTGTTTAAATATTTCATCTGAGAAATTACACTTTTATTATTTATTCAATAAAGTTTATTTTTTATCATCAAACACATTAAACAATAGAGAATTAAAAAATAAGCAGTTAGCACATAAATGTTTTGGAATCAATTTTCAAACAACAACAACAACAAAAATTAAAAATTTTGATTAACATAGAAAATTACAGATGCCATAATGGTGGTCAGGGAACTTTCTCCTGTATTTCAACACTGCGTCGATTGTAAATTTGAATACGGAGAAGAGAGATGCAATACAAAAAATTAGTCCAGCTAAATTTTCAATTTCAGTTGTATTTTGCCTTAAACATACCAGTTATGACGTCATAAGTCAATCCGTCTCCAATATAGTTTGGGTTATAGTTGATTGAAAGGATGATGATAGCAATGAACAAAAGATCCTGGAAAAGAGAAATACCTTACGTGGGTGCGTGTGAATGTGTAAATGTGAATGTGTGTGTTAGTGTATCCGTGTGTGTATGTGTTTATGTGTACATATTTGATTGTGTGAATGTGAGTAAGTGTAAGCTGGTGTAAATGTGTAAGTGTGTATATGTGAGTGTGTAGGTGTGTAGGTGTGAACGTGTAAATATGTAAAAATGGGAATGTGACTGCGTGTATGTGTGTATGTGTGATTGTGTGACTGTGTGACTGTTGCTCATGTTTGTATATGTGAATTAGGAGGTGGGAACGTGTAAGCATGTGAATGTGAATGTGTTAATGAATAAATGTGAATACTTGTATGTGTGTTAGTGTATCTGGGTGTATGTGTGACTGTGAGAATGTATTAATTTCAGTTTGTGTGCATGTGTAAATGTGTATGAATATGTGTGTCCCGTGTTTTTATACGCGTGTGTATATGTGTTTATGTATACGTTGTGAGCGTGTAAGATTGTGTGAATGTGAGTAAGTGTATGCTGGTGTAAATGTGTATGGTGTGTATGTGTGTAAGTGTGTAGGTGTGATTCTGTAAATGTGTGAAAGTGTGAATGTGAGAGCGTGTGTGTGTGAATGTATGACTGTGTGACTGTTTGCCATGTTTGTATATGTGAATAATGAGTTGTGAGCGTGTAAGCGTGTGAATGTGTTAATGGATGAATGTGAATACGTGTATGTGTGTTAGTGTACATTATATGAGTGTATGCGTGACTGTGTGTAAGGTGTATGACTATGAGAATGTGAGAATGTGTTAATTTGATTTTGTGTACATGTGTAAATGTGAATATGTGTGTGATTGTGAGTATGTGAGTGTGTGAGTGTGTACGTGTGTACGAGTTTATATGTGTATGTGTGAATGTGTGATAATGAGTATGTGTTTATGTGAGACTGTGTGAATGTGTAATTTTTGGCTTTGTATGTGTATGTGTGACTGTGTGTTTGTGTGCATGTATGGAAAAATGTGAATGTGTATGCGTGTTTAATTGTTTGAATGTGTGAGTGTGTAAATGTGTTAAAGTGTCCTGTGAGTAAGCGTGTGTATGTTTGCATGTGTGCATGCGTGAAAATGTGAGTGTGAGTGTGTGTGTTTGTGTTTTCCTTACTCACCGGTATCATAAACACCATGCCAACTTTGAACATGATAACTGTCTGTTTAGGAGCATCCGGTTCGACGAATGAAAATAGGCAAAAAGGGCAGTTGATCAAAAATTTGAACATTGGTATCGTGGTCAACCATGGGGTAATGTCATAACTGATATTTTCATCAAATTGTTCAAACTTCGTGGCTAGAAACATTAGCACAGCCATCTGCAAAACGTGTTTGATAAATTTTCAGTGACGAAACTTGCCACAATTGCTTGAAGGATCGTTAGAGTTACTGGAAGACAATCATATGCTTTGAATTTTAGGATACTCATACTTAATTCCTGAAAGTAGGGTTTACAAGTAACCGAAGACCATACATTAACCAAGAGTCAAAAATAAAAAAATAAACATGTTACACATAACATTAAGATGGTTTAATGAACAAAACAATGCGCAAATAAGCGTAAACGTAAAAATTTGCAAAAAAAACTTGAAATCTATTTTTTTATAAAATAGTATTGGACGCCGCGACGATTGGTTTTTTTTAATGATTTGTGTTTTTAATGAATGTTGATGTTTTTCTTAAGTAATTAGCAATTTTTCGATAATGGTCGCTATGAAAAAAAATAGAAGCATTGTGCCAACGATCAAAAGTTATTTTTTTACAATATTGATTTTACTATGTTTTTAAGCCTGATATAACGATTAAAGCAGGATTAAGAAATTTTGAAAACATAATCAATAAAAAAACAAATATCAAATTTTTTTGCATGTTTATTTAAATTGAAGAAGTCACTATTTTCGACCAATACAGATATTTCATTTTTTAAAATATTAAACAAGCCCCCATAATGTTTATAGAAGCAGAATTAAGGAAAGGTGACCATTGTGTTTTGGCAGATGTTAACAATCGATACGCAACACTGCTCCGGGAGGATGCTATGACGTCACAAATGACGTCATTCAAATAGCGCGTGCTCTCTCAGGCAAAACTCCACCCAGTCTGGTTCAACTTCTTGTGCGAAATTCGTTGACAATAAAGAATTTTAAAAAAATCATATGATTATGAGATTGAATTGTTTTAATTTTTAAAAACCACGCAAATGTTTTGCTCAGCTTTAATGTTTGAGAGTTCAAATGAGGACATTACTGTGCCTTGACTAAATGCTTCCGTTATTTTTAAAATTTAAAACTTTTCTTAAAAAGTTGCTGTCAAATTATTCTTTGTTTTAAATTCTTATTTTGTGCTTTCTACAGTTTTTGTAAAAAACGTTTGGATCACACAGATGGATAAAAAAATATCATTTTTCAAATTATCTTGATTTATAAAGTTCAAAAAAGTTAGGACTTCTTTCATTTAGAAATCAATCATTTGAATCCTCCGCTTGCTAATCATGAATCTCAGTTCATGTCAACACCGGTTGACATAGCAAACTTAATCTAGAAAAAAAGTAAATTTCTTTAAAAACATTTCAAGAAATTTAATATTGTTATTTACAATCTTGAGGATTACGTCTAAAAATCATCTCCTATGGATTTTTTTCGTTTTTTTAAATTTTCTGATTTCCTTAGTAAAAGTTGTCACAAACCAGACCAATATTCCATCAGCTAATCATCATATTTGGCTCATAAAGACACTGATGCTAAAGCTTCAAATGCTCAAAATCAAAAGAAAACGAAAAGATTTTGATTCAACAAACGGAATTTCACTGTTTCTGGTTTTTTGTTACTTTTCTTTTTCATACTTCTTCCGAATTTTCTATTTAAAATATTTCATCCAAAATGATATTTCATTTTGAAATATGCTGGAAAAGTTAATTTATCAAATTGAACAGAGTGTGGTTAATTAAAAGAAAAGTTCGGGCAAACAGTTTTCTTTGTTTATTCATTTAGTAAAAAGAAAAGAGCTATAAATTATGTTTAAAATCCGTTTTTTACACTTTTTTCATGTTGTCGCGGGGAAAACAAGGAACAGCCACTGGAGCAAGGGGCTATTTTTAGCCGCTGCGACATAAATGATGACGTCAATGGGGGAGAGCAGCGGACACGGCGATGCAATTTTATATCTCAATAAAAGCTGACATTGAAACTTGTATCGTGAGGCGGACGATTGTGCAAAGTAGCCGTTTATTTAGTTGAAACCTTTTTGAAACAGTGGACAAATTTCATGTTTACACATTTTTAGCATTGAAAAACAAAACACAACATGAAATTTTCAAAATATAAGCATTTTTGAATCAATCATTAAAAATGAGACACACTTTTACAATAATTAAAAGTTACGAAATATTTTGAACGTCTTACAATACAAGTTACAGAAAATACGCTATATGATCCTGATGAAAATAAGCAGAAAAAGTGAAATGGTAATCAAAACTAGTAAGGTAATCAAAAATTTAAATTGAAAACAGGGTTTTTTTTAGTTTTTCAAAGTTGCATGTAGAAAAATAGCAGTTTCTGCTTAAGATCCAGAAAGTTGTATCTTTGTCTCTCTCTCTCTCTCATTCTCTCTCCCCCTCTCTCTCATTCTCTCTCTCATTCTCTTTCTCTCTCTTTCTCTCTCTCTCTTCCATTCTCTCTCTTTCTCTCTTTCTCTCTCTCTCTCTCTCCCCCTCTCTCTCATTCTCTCTCTCATTCTCTCTCTCTTTCTCTCTCTCTTCCATTCTCTCTCTTTCTCTCTATCTCTGTCTCTGTCTCTCTCTTTCTCTTTCTCTCTCTCTCTCCTCTCTCTCTCTCCCTCGAAGTTTCTGGAAGAAAACTCACAGGTATCATTAAAATCAGCGAGCCACTCAAATAATGACCGGCATCTTCTGAAGAATCCGGTTTTTTATCTTCGTCGCACATGCCGTACACAGGACCACAAAAGACGCAGTAAATGCCGGTTTTAAAAAATGGCACAAAAAGCAGCCACAAAAGACTACTGTACCCAAATACGTCCTCGATTAATGGAAACTGGGTCGCGAGAGTTATCATTACTATCCACTTAAAAGTAGTTTTCAGTTAAAAAGAATGAATAAAACATACCATTAAAACATGAACCCAGAACAAAGTTACTAAGGTATTGGTAAGGTTTGGCTCTCATCTGAAAGAAGTGACACCATTGGAGCATTATTACGTGACCTATCCAGAGAATCAAAAGGTTAGTCGAAACATTGATGTAGCATTGCGATAAACAAAATAAAAGTGGATACTTTTTGAACATTCGCCAAATGTTTTATCCAAATTGTCTTTTTTCTTGTGTAAGAAAAAATTCGTTTTTTAAAATCAAAATTAAATTACATAATAGTTTTAAAAATGTCGTTTCAATGTAATTATTAGTGTATTGTTCATTGGTAATTTATATTTGATCCACCGTTCTCTGAGGGTTTAAATGTGGTTTGCTTTGACGAAACATAAATATTACGCTCTATTTTAATCCGCTGCGCCGGATGTGATGACGTCAATGACAAAAGCCGTGGTTCCTTCGATGCAAATAGACATTATCTATTCTTTTAAGACTTCGTCTCAGTAAAAGTCGAGCGGTGCCTTTATACACAGGGACAAAGTTTTTTTAATGCCTCCGATTTGGCTCAAACGTGGTATATAACCTTCCAATGGACTAAAAACCTTAACCTGAAAATTTCAGCTTAATATCGATTTTTTGACCGCTGTTACGGTAGCTCAAAATTTGGCACTTGAAATTTTCAAAAATTTTACATTTACAAGTCATATACATTATAATGACCGCAATATTACGGGCACAACGACTATAACAATGACAACTCATTTGTAATACAGACGAAACCAGGAATCCCGAAAAACCTTTAAAAAACAAGGTTTTTTGAAAACGGTGGTCTCCAGGTTAGCCAGGTGAACAAACGATTACCTTTATCGAATTCTACGTAAAAATTCGCGTCGAAAGAAAGCTTTGGATCAAAAATCGGAGACGACTATTTTTGTTTAAAATCCATTTGAAAGTGAAAAATAGGCTTAATTTGACGTTTTGTTGTATCTGGAAGAATTTCGAGAACATTTATTTTTAGAAGAAGTTGTCCGTAAAATAAATACCTAAAAACCAAAATAGTTCAACATTTGAGAAAAAATTAACCCCGTTTTGGCTGAAACATTGAAGTGACACATCGAATAAATTGCAAAAAATCGCGTTTTTGGGCGTTTTTTGGCCTATTTTTCACTTTCAAATGGATTTTAAACAAAAATAGTCGTCTCCGATTTTTGATCCAAAGCTTTATTTCGACGCGAATTTTTACGTAGAATTCGATAAAGGTAATCGTTTATTCACCTGGCTAACCTGGAGACCACCGTTTTCAAAAAACCTTGTTTTTTAAAGGTTTTTCGGGATTCCTGGTTTCGTCTGTATTAACAATGAGTTTTTATTTTGACAGTCGTTGTGCCCGTAATATTGCGGTCATTATAATGTATATGACTTTGTAAATGCAAAATTTTTGAAAATAAATGTGTGAAAAAGCGAATCGCAAAGAGAGTTGTGGTTTGGATTGTAGGAATTGATAAAAAGAGAACAATATTGTTTCGTAATTCAATTGAAATTCATGAAAAGCGAAAAGAAATCGCTGTGAAAAATCTTAATTTTTAAACCTACAGCTATTTCGTAAGAAACAAAAAGATAACCAAACCACCTCAGCCTTTCTCAAAATTAGTAATTACTGAGAAGAGGCACAGAGAGAGAGAGAGAGAGAGAGATAAAGAGAGATATATAGGGAGAGAGAGAAAAAAAATAATTCCATACACAGGGAGATGGATAAATGAAGAGAAGGACAGTTAAAGTTACGAAAAGCAAAAGAAAATGGAGAAAGTGGATTGTACTTGTGTGTCGGCTTGTGTGTGTGTGGGTGGAAGAAGAGAGAGAGTTAGAAAAAGATAATCAAGCAAGAGAGCAAGACAACTGAAGAGCTAGAGAGCCTATAGAGAGAGGGGGGGAAAGACCATCGCGCAGCGCTGCGCGCAATAAAGTGATACCGTGGGTAAGTGAGTGAGTAGCGAAAGATAAGACAAAAAGACGAGATCAGCAGAGAACCACAGACAGATAGAAATGGAGAGAGTAGAGAGTAGAGAAGTAGATAGTGAGAGAGAGATAGATAGAGAGAGAGAGAAAGAAAGAGAGAAAGAAGAAAGAATAGAGATGGGGAGATAGAGTGAGAGACCTATCGTCATTTTATTAACGGCTTTTTAGAAAAGGCTGAGGTGGATTGGTTATCTTTTTGTTTCTTACGAAATAGCTGTAGGTTTAAAAATTAAGATTTTTCACAGCGATTTCTTTTCGCTTTTCATGAATTTCAATTCAATTACGAAACAATATTGTTCTCTTTTTATCAATTCCTACAATCCAAACCACCACTCTCTTTGCGATTCGCCTTTTCACACATTTATTATTCTCTTTTTATCAGTATTCTAAGAATACTTACATGTCATTAAAATTTTCAATTTAGAAAATTTCCCTTGCTACCAAGTAGCGTTGGGGGACGCTTTAGGTTACTATTGCGGCCGTAGGCCGCTCGGTTTATTTTGCGGCCGAAGGCCGCTATGATTCTAATGCGGCCAAAGGCCGCTTTGTTTCGCTCGGTTTCTATTGCAGCCGAAGGCCGCTATGATTCCAATGCGGCCGAAGGCCGCTTTGTTTCTAATGCGGCCGAAGGCCGCTCGGTTTCTATTGCGGCCGAAGGCCGCTTTGTTTCTAATGCGGCCGAAGGCCGCTATGATTCTATTTACACAGAGGAATCGAATGAAGCATCCCAAAAACGGGGAGGAACTGGTAAATGTAACATTGACTGAACCGAGGGGTTAAATTAAGCTTGAAATGATTTAGAGGTTCCCAGTTAGGTTTCGACTATTCAAACGCGTCTTCAAGAACCCAAATTTAATTCGACTGTGGTACTCACATTGGGGTCGGCACAGCTTTCCTTTGGTAGAGCAGAAAACCAAAAACGAAATGCGTGGATTGGTGTAAAATGTCATCAAAGGCGAGGACGGCGAGTAGAATATTACAGGTGGTCCGCAGATATCTGAATTTCTTTTCAGGTGAATCAATAGAATGGGTTACTTGTACTTGACTGCCACCATCAAATGAATGTTACCCACAAAGCCTACAATGGAAATCACTTGCATCAATGTCAATATAGGCCAGGCATAATGAATTAGGTATTGGGCATCGTCGAGCATCGTCGGTTGGAAGTCAGATTTCAGATGATGTAGGCGATTTGTTTGGACAATGTCACTAAATTAAGCAATGTTTTCAATATCAGCAGACGATCCAGCTGGTTTGACATGTTTTCAATAATATAGTAAATGAAACCAGCTGCGAAAAGAAAGAAAAACCAAATACCAGACAAAAACGGCAAATGTGTGTAACTGCTGGAAGGGTATAATTGGGAAAACAAAGTGTTTCTTTGTGTGTTTTTTAAAGAATTTTTCTGATCATGGGAATAACGTGTAGGTCCTAATCAACATTTCGGCTGAAACCTTGGGAATCCTACCGGGAGAACTAAAATGATTACTAAAGCGTTTCTTCTTTCTAATTTGCATTATTTGTTTTGTGTAAACTTCTATTGTGCCTCTATGTTTTCGATGTGGTAGGTTTTTTCTATTCTGAAAAAGAATGTTACTTTGAAATTCCTTTTTTTTCTTTCAAAATCGTGAAATTTCCTTCAAAATCGTGGCTTCTCCGGTTAAAAACTGATCTAGACATCAAATGACTGATTGGAATTTAAAGTATGTCGATTGGGTCCTGCCGCGAATTCTGGCGCCATGATAACCCTTCAGCCTTCAGGAGAACATCAACAATCTGGTCGCTGAATTCGAAATTTGAACCCTCCAGCACCGAGGACATCGTCCGCGTATTCGCCGAAGCCGACTCCCCGCAGCTAAGAAGCTCGGAGAAGCCATCGCTGACGTCATCCGCACTACCTTGGGAGCCTTGTAAATATCCTGCAAAAAGTAGTCTCATCGCGATATTTTGAAAATTTAAGGCATTTCCTGTGCGTAGTATTTGCCACTTTTACGATTGTGATGCATGTAAATAAATTAGTTTTACCTGAGACTTTGCTGGCAATTAGAGATATTATTGGGCGTCGGAAATGGCAACGAAGTTTATTGCGGGGTGGCTTAAAATTCTCGTGTCATAAGAGGCCGGTTCGATCCTCTGGAACCCACGCATGATCAGAAAAGCGGTAATCTTTCTTTACCTTCTTCATAAATAGATAATACTGTAGTAAAGAGTTTTTTATCATCTCAATTAAATAAATAAATCCAGGGCCGACGCATTGGGTAGCGGGCCCGTTGCTTTGCGTGGTGGGACCCATTCGTGGTGGCCAAACCACGCGTGATTGGACCCACAATGCATGATTTTTCTTCTTCTTCAAAATATTGTTTAAAAAAATTGTTTTCTTGTGCAAATATTAGTTTTTCCTACTATGAATTATATTACTTGTCCAAAGAACTTTCTCGGTTGTCTCAACATTCAACTGTTTCTAATATTTGCTGGCAATTAATTATTTTTTTTAAATTGCTCCCTTGATAGGGCAGATACTCTATTCTCCGAGAACTAAGGAAAACAATGTTTTAGTTTTTTTACACACCGTCGAGACGGTAAATTGTAACTTTAAAATTATGATTTTCCCCGTCTGCATCATTGTGAAAGTGCTGCTAGTGCGAAGGAACGCAATTTAATCACATGAGGCGAACAAAGTGTTTTACCGCAATCAGTCCTGATGTTTGCGAAGTTTCAGGTAATCAAGTTGCGTTTGTAATTGCATGTTCCGTTCACATCTCAGCAATCGTTATAGTATGCATATATAATCATCCAATCAGAGACTTCGATTCGCCGTCTCCGCCCATTTCGCTCTACCCTTTCTGGGTTTAGGCCGTCTCTGATTGATTGATTTGCCGACTGCTCGCGTGAGAGCCGCGTGTAACAGTCTGTCGATCTCAACAGGAGGCACGAAAGTGAAGTGGACACAACCTGCATCGTGATAAACAATGTTTGCAATTAGATGTAACTGCAGGCGTACTTGGACCAATCTTTACAGTTCTTCTGTGCAAGTACATTTGATCCTTAGTTTTAGACGTTGTCCCAATTGGGTCCTCTAAGAAAGCAAATACCTATAACATGAAATACTTCCAAAATGTCACACTTAAACTTGAAATTCGAAATTTGAACTAGATTGAAAACAAACAAAATTGTTATTTTGTAATTGTTCACTTGTAATATTTTCGTCCCTTGCCTTATCAAATAATTCTGAGAATGCGTTTCCACTGTCGCATAGGTTCTGAAGTACAAACGTGTTAGCTCAACCATTATTTTACGCGCTCCGCAAAAAGAATTATTAACCCCGCAGAATGAGATTACGTTCGCCTGTTCTCCATTCACACTCATTCGCCTGCGACTTTTCAGTACAATGAACCGCAGCCCAGGAAGACCTTCGGGGAATAATCCCACGCAAGAAGACACAGGACAGGAATCAAAAGAGACTCATTACGACACGGTTTTCTTTTTTATACATTACTTAGTCTAATATCAATTCAGAGGAGTTTCGATGCTAGCGCGGTAGAAAAGAATTTTGTCTATTATTTAGTAATAGTTTCCTATCTCTTGGTTCTATTCTGTTCGTGCGTGTTCAATGTATCGGTGGTTGCTCTCTTGTGCAAAGCGAGGAAGACTTTCTTCGAAGTAAGGCTCTACTTCCATTCCTTAATGTAATCACTTCAGCGACCTTATTACGTCCTCCTTTCTCAGATGCTTTGCGCGAACCTGGTTTTAGTGCTATCAAACATGGTTTGCACAATTCCGCAAATGACCTTGGATTCTACAAGTTTTGAAAACTTTATGAAGGCAGGTAGGTTGGAGAGTGGAATACTACATCTCATTGATAGGTTTTGAAGTACATGAGAGATATAAAGCGAGAGAGAGAGAGAGCGTGTGTATGAGTGTGTGTGTGTGTGTGTGTGTGTGTGTGTGTGTGTGTGTATATGTGTGGTATGTGTATGTCATGGCATTCCGCCTATTGTCTGGGAAACCTAAATTTTCAGTGTTGTTCTCTATTTTCCAAGAACTGTCTCGCTTGGCAGAGCATTCAATCTACCTCTTTTCTCTTCTGATAGCCATCCACCGTTTCCTGATCTTCTTCGTTCCTCAAAAGGCAGATATAATATTTTCCGGGTTAGCAAAAACATCTATTTCACCGATTTCCCTAGATGTTCCCTGCTTCTGTTTATACTAACCAGCTGGCTCGTTTCCCTTGCAATATCCATATTTCTTTCTTTATCCAACTGTTGGTTCAGTGCAGTTGAAATTGAATACAACGCCTATAAATATGTGTACCAATGCAACTTTAAAGAAGATTCCTTTTCGCAAACAGTCGAGACGGTAGGATGAAATAGAAAACTTTATCTACTTTTTCTAGATTTACATGGTCTTCAAAATACTTCTACCATGTATCATCTTGCTATTATACATCTGTATAATTGTAAAACTGGTGTTTTGGAAAAGAACGACTGGATCAAACAACAGTGGAGAAAAGAGTGTTTTGATACAATCACTCCTGATGTTTGTAGTGTTTCAGGTAACTTATTACTTTTATAATAATTTATATACCTTAGATTTCTACATTCGTCACAGTTTACTTTCACATTGCCATGTCCTTTGCGTACCTGACTCGTATGATAACCTTAACGGTTCGTTTTTAGTACCTAAGAATGTTTGATTGGGATTACTGTGGTTGGATCGCCAGAATTGTTTTCTTTGAACATTTCAATTCAAAGTTGTGAAAGCCATAAAAACCTAAATTTTAGACGGATCTAGCGGCTGGAGTGCTTGCTTCAATCTTTGTGGTTTTCTTCAGCAAGGACGTTCGATCCCTGGTGTCAAGTGTTTTCGCAAAAGAACCACCCAGTTCTAAGAAAACTCCATTGTTCACGATTTCCACTATTTCACGTCCTTCCTCAGATCCATCACACTCGAAGAAGAAATCCCGCGCTTTTTCTAATTAATTACTTTTCGATTAAATGAATAAACTTTGCCAAATTTTTATAGTTCTGTCACGCATACACACATCACACACACAAACACACAAACACACACACACACACACACACACACACACACACACACACACACTTTTTTCACTGTTAACCAGAGTGGAGATTTTATCTTAAAAAGCACTAACGACGATGTTCGAAGCACCAGTTGACGTTTTGGCCGAATTCCGTCTCCACATTTCTTTGAACGCCCGTTTGTAATCAACGCTTAAATAGTTTCTAAACAAAACAAGAAGCTAATTTGTACCTCAGAAAGTAATATACAAAGAAATTACTTGAAACGGAGATGTTAACGAGAAAACCAGTGTAGTAAGTTATAATAATGAGAAAGTACTTTTCTAAGAGAAAGAGTTTAAGAAAAATCGGGTCAAACCTTGATTTTCCAGACTTAGCTCAACTTTTAAAAATATTTGAGCTAAAAGCCAACCGAAGAAAACTAAGAGGGTCATTAACGCAACGGGCTTCATAGACACTTTGCCGGTCGATGTTGAGCCTAATAGATAATTTGTTATGTAAATAAAAGTAAGCACCTTGTTTCACGCGATAGACAATTCTCCAGATGACCAAATACACGATCGCAGTGAGTCCGTAATTAACTAGACAGCTGTGATCCCACCACTCTGCTGTTTCTTGAGGAAACCACCCAACTATAGAACAAACGGTGATGCTGAAATGGATATAGTCGGAGCCATAATTAGTTTGAACAAACTCTTCAGGCAAAATATGGTAATAAGCATGAAGACAAGTGCAACTTGCATATAAGAGAGGAATTAAACTCATTAGCATACAATAGCAAAGTACGTTAGCAGTAACCTTCTTGTATCTGAAATTCAACACGCCGTTAAAAAATATTTTTTTACTTTACTTAAAAGGATAAAGACATCCGAAAAGTCGATCGATTCCAATCATTAGACAAAGATGAATCGAATGAAGCATTGCAAATAGGGGCACAAGTTGATAGAAAAAGCAGAGTCTGAATAGAGAGTTCACATACACACACACACACACACACACACACACCACACACACACATGCACACATATCCGTATAAAAATAATTACCTGTGGTTCATAACACTTTTCCCGGTGAAAAGGAAGTAAGCGAAGATGAAATGTGTCGTCTGATGCAAGACGTCATCAAATGCTAGAATAGCAATAAGAAGCGTACATGTGGAACGAACGTAACTGAAAAATTCTTTAATTCTCGCCTGCAGTTTTCAAACTGTTTTATATATCTCAGAGATCTTACCTGTACTTCACTGCAAGAATAAGGTGAATATTACCCACAATACCGATGGTGGATACAATTAGCATAATTGTAACAGTGACGGTGGTCTTGGTTGAACCACATTTCCACATTTCCTTGAAGGCGCGTTTGTAATCGGGGCTTAATTCGCGTTTTAACTAATCAAACAATAATGATTACCTTAAGCAATAGTAGACAAAGGCATTACTTGCAATTGCAACATTAACCAAAATGCCATTGTATGTTGTCGCAATCACGATAAATAGGGGCCCCGAAAGATAAATATGGAATGTAAAAAATTATGTCCTTGAAGATGAAGGCACAATTCAATTCCGAAGAGGATTTGTGCTAAAAACCAGCCACAAAGAATCAGCAGAGCCATCACTGCAATCGGTTTCAAAGACATCTTTGCCGACGAAATTGTATCTAAACCAATTTTTGTATTTATAAACATATTATTAACTATTGTAAGTAGACGTGCTTACTTTGTTTCGCTCGAAGGATTATTCTCCCTAATGCGAGGTAGACCAAGGTTGTTAATCCAAAAATCAAAAGACAGCTGTTGTCCCAGAGTTCAGCTGTGGCCTGGGGAAACCACCCCACAATGGAGCAAAGAGTTACGCTAAAACAGAAAATATTAAGGTATACATATGTGGATTACTCTTTAGAAGGTATGTGTAAATATGCGTGAAGGATGAAAAAAGTGGCATAAAGTAGTGGAAGTAAAGACACGATTGCAAAATAACGGACCATCGGCGTTGTCAAGGTTTTGTACCTGAATTTTGAATACATACGATTGTTTAAATGCCGACTTTTAAAAATCTTTGGATTGTAAATATATTTTGCAATAATATTAGTTAGTAAACTCACATGAAAGGATACACCGTTTGCGAATTCAAAATAACTTATCTTAACGATAAAGTCTATCTCATCCAACTTAGCTGACCCCTTGCATAGACTATTGGCCTAATCGAAACCATCCATCTATATAGAAACTATGAACTCCTCATATTTAGCATTGCTCTACACGTGTTGTTTTATTTCTTCATTTTGTTCCGTCGGAATTTTGTTGTTTACGCAGAAATAGTTAAAATTTCAGCTGCTAAGCAGGCAAAGAATTTTGACTGTGCGAAGTCAAGCTACCTTCTGTAAATGAATAATCAAGACTATCTCATCGGTCTCAGCTGGCCTCCAATGGTTGTCATTCTGATATCTTCGACAATTGGAATCATCGGTAACATTCATCTAGCATTCGCTGAGAGATACAAGTACGACAATATCAAATTTAAACTTTGTCATAGTTTAGATATGTCCGCAGCCCAAGTACAATGATTCTCGCAATGTTGGCCGTAGACGACGCATTCCACCAAGTCACTAATTTCATATATGCCTACTTCCTGCTGAGAAGACATATTTTCATAAATCATAAGTGAATGTCTTCAGAACACACAACCATTGGTATTTTTCTAGACTCTGTTTTCTCTATCAATTTATTCCTTTGTTCTTCCTTCTCCACTCAATTCCACTTTGTCTCTTGCTCGGAGTTGACAGATTACTTGGATCTTTGTATCCTTTCATGTGAGTTTACTAACTAATATTATTGCAAAATATATTTACAATCCAAAGATTTTTAAAAGTCGGCATTTAAACAATCGTATGTATTCAAAATTCAGGTACAAAACCTTGACAACGCCGATGGTCCGTTATTTTGCAATCGTGTCTTTACTTCCACTACTTTATGCCACTTTTTTCATCCTTCACGCATATTTACACATACCTTCTAAAGAGTAATCCACATATGTATACCTTAATATTTTCTGTTTTAGCGTAACTCTTTGCTCCATTGTGGGGTGGTTTCCCCAGGCCACAGCTGAACTCTGGGACAACAGCTGTCTTTTGATTTTTGGATTAACAACCTTGGTCTACCTCGCATTAGGGAGAATAATCCTTCGAGCGAAACAAAGTAAGCACGTCTACTTACAATAGTTAATAATATGTTTATAAATACAAAAATTGGTTTAGATACAATTTCGTCGGCAAAGATGTCTTTGAAACCGATTGCAGTGATGGCTCTGCTGATTCTTTGTGGCTGGTTTTTAGCACAAATCCTCTTCGGAATTGAATTGTGCCTTCATCTTCAAGGACATAATTTTTTTTACATTCCATATTTATCTTTCGGGGCCCCTATTTATCGTGATTGCGACAACATACAATGGCATTTTGGTTAATGTTGCAATTGCAAGTAATGCCTTTGTCTACTATTGCTTAAGGTAATCATTATTGTTTGATTAGTTAAAACGCGAATTAAGCCCCGATTACAAACGCGCCTTCAAGGAAATGTGGAAATGTGGTTCAACCAAGACCACCGTCACTGTTACAATTATGCTAATTGTATCCACCATCGGTATTGTGGGTAATATTCACCTTATTCTTGCAGTGAAGTACAGGTAAGATCTCTGAGATATATAAAACAGTTTGAAAACTGCAGGCGAGAATTAAAGAATTTTTCAGTTACGTTCGTTCCACATGTACGCTTCTTATTGCTATTCTAGCATTTGATGACGTCTTGCATCAGACGACACATTTCATCTTCGCTTACTTCCTTTTCACCGGGAAAAGTGTTATGAACCACAGGTAATTATTTTTATACGGATATGTGTGCATGTGTGTGTGTGGTGTGTGTGTGTGTGTGTGTGTGTGTGTATGTGAACTCTCTATTCAGACTCTGCTTTTTCTATCAACTTGTGCCCCTATTTGCAATGCTTCATTCGATTCATCTTTGTCTAATGATTGGAATCGATCGACTTTTCGGATGTCTTTATCCTTTTAAGTAAAGTAAAAAAATATTTTTTAACGGCGTGTTGAATTTCAGATACAAGAAGGTTACTGCTAACGTACTTTGCTATTGTATGCTAATGAGTTTAATTCCTCTCTTATATGCAAGTTGCACTTGTCTTCATGCTTATTACCATATTTTGCCTGAAGAGTTTGTTCAAACTAATTATGGCTCCGACTATATCCATTTCAGCATCACCGTTTGTTCTATAGTTGGGTGGTTTCCTCAAGAAACAGCAGAGTGGTGGGATCACAGCTGTCTAGTTAATTACGGACTCACTGCGATCGTGTATTTGGTCATCTGGAGAATTGTCTATCGCGTGAAACAAGGTGCTTACTTTTATTTACATAACAAATTATCTATTAGGCTCAACATCGACCGGCAAAGTGTCTATGAAGCCCGTTGCGTTAATGACCCTCTTAGTTTTCTTCGGTTGGCTTTTAGCTCAAATATTTTTAAAAGTTGAGCTAAGTCTGGAAAATCAAGGTTTGACCCGATTTTTCTTAAACTCTTTCTCTTAGAAAAGTACTTTCTCATTATTATAACTTACTACACTGGTTTTCTCGTTAACATCTCCGTTTCAAGTAATTTCTTTGTATATTACTTTCTGAGGTACAAATTAGCTTCTTGTTTTGTTTAGAAACTATTTAAGCGTTGATTACAAACGGGCGTTCAAAGAAATGTGGAGACGGAATTCGGCCAAAACGTCAACTGGTGCTTCGAACATCGTCGTTAGTGCTTTTTAAGATAAAATCTCCACTCTGGTTAACAGTGAAAAAAGTGTGTGTGTGTGTGTGTGTGTGTGTGTGTGTGTTTGTGTGTTTGTGTGTGTGATGTGTGTATGCGTGACAGAACTATAAAAATTTGGCAAAGTTTATTCATTTAATCGAAAAGTAATTAATTAGAAAAAGCGCGGGATTTCTTCTTCGAGTGTGATGGATCTGAGGAAGGACGTGAAATAGTGGAAATCGTGAACAATGGAGTTTTCTTAGAACTGGGTGGTTCTTTTGCGAAAACACTTGACACCAGGGATCGAACGTCCTTGCTGAAGAAAACCACAAAGATTGAAGCAAGCACTCCAGCCGCTAGATCCGTCTAAAATTTAGGTTTTTATGGCTTTCACAACTTTGAATTGAAATGTTCAAAGAAAACAATTCTGGCGATCCAACCACAGTAATCCCAATCAAACATTCTTAGGTACTAAAAACGAACCGTTAAGGTTATCATACGAGTCAGGTACGCAAAGGACATGGCAATGGGTGTTGATCGAAAGTAAACTGTGACGAATGTAGAAATCTAAGGTATATAAATTATTATAAAAGTAATAAGTTACCTGAAACACTACAAACATCAGGAGTGATTGTATCAAAACACTCTTTTCTCCACTGTTGTTTGATCCAGTCGTTCTTTTCCAAAACACCAGTTTTACAATTATACAGATGTATAATAGCAAGATGATACATGGTAGAAGTATTTTGAAGACCATGTAAATCTAGAAAAAGTAGATAAAGTTTTCTATTTCATCCTACCGTCTCGACTGTTTGCGAAAAGGAATCTTCTTTAAAGTTGCATTGGTACACATATTTATAGGCGTTGTATTCAATTTCAACTGCACTGAACCAACAGTTGGATAAAGAAAGAAATATGGATATTGCAAGGGAAACGAGCCAGCTGGTTAGTATAAACAGAAGCAGGGAACATCTAGGGAAATCGGTGAAATAGATGTTTTTGCTAACCCGGAAAATATTATATCTGCCTTTTGAGGAACGAAGAAGATCAGGAAACGGTGGATGGCTATCAGAAGAGAAAAGAGGTAGATTGAATGCTCTGCCAAGCGAGACAGTTCTTGGAAAATAGAGAACAACACTGAAAATTTAGGTTTCCCAGACAATAGGCGGAATGCCATGACATACACATACCACACATATACACACACACACACACACACACACACACACACACACACACTCATACACACGCTCTCTCTCTCTCTCGCTTTATATCTCTCATGTACTTCAAAACCTATCAATGAGATGTAGTATTCCACTCTCCAACCTACCTGCCTTCATAAAGTTTTCAAAACTTGTAGAATCCAAGGTCATTTGCGGAATTGTGCAAACCATGTTTGATAGCACTAAAACCAGGTTCGCGCAAAGCATCTGAGAAAGGAGGACGTAATAAGGTCGCTGAAGTGATTACATTAAGGAATGGAAGTAGAGCCTTACTTCGAAGAAAGTCTTCCTCGCTTTGCACAAGAGAGCAACCACCGATACATTGAACACGCACGAACAGAATAGAACCAAGAGATAGGAAACTATTACTAAATAATAGACAAAATTCTTTTCTACCGCGCTAGCATCGAAACTCCTCTGAATTGATATTAGACTAAGTAATGTATAAAAAAGAAAACCGTGTCGTAATGAGTCTCTTTTGATTCCTGTCCTGTGTCTTCTTGCGTGGGATTATTCCCCGAAGGTCTTCCTGGGCTGCGGTTCATTGTACTGAAAAGTCGCAGGCGAATGAGTGTGAATGGAGAACAGGCGAACGTAATCTCATTCTGCGGGGTTAATAATTCTTTTTGCGGAGCGCGTAAAATAATGGTTGAGCTAACACGTTTGTACTTCAGAACCTATGCGACAGTGGAAACGCATTCTCAGAATTATTTGATAAGGCAAGGGACGAAAATATTACAAGTGAACAATTACAAAATAACAATTTTGTTTGTTTTCAATCTAGTTCAAATTTCGAATTTCAAGTTTAAGTGTGACATTTTGGAAGTATTTCATGTTATAGGTATTTGCTTTCTTAGAGGACCCAATTGGGACAACGTCTAAAACTAAGGATCAAATGTACTTGCACAGAAGAACTGTAAAGATTGGTCCAAGTACGCCTGCAGTTACATCTAATTGCAAACATTGTTTATCACGATGCAGGTTGTGTCCACTTCACTTTCGTGCCTCCTGTTGAGATCGACAGACTGTTACACGCGGCTCTCACGCGAGCAGTCGGCAAATCAATCAATCAGAGACGGCCTAAACCCAGAAAGGGTAGAGCGAAATGGGCGGAGACGGCGAATCGAAGTCTCTGATTGGATGATTATATATGCATACTATAACGATTGCTGAGATGTGAACGGAACATGCAATTACAAACGCAACTTGATTACCTGAAACTTCGCAAACATCAGGACTGATTGCGGTAAAACACTTTGTTCGCCTCATGTGATTAAATTGCGTTCCTTCGCACTAGCAGCACTTTCACAATGATGCAGACGGGGAAAATCATAATTTTAAAGTTACAATTTACCGTCTCGACGGTGTGTAAAAAAACTAAAACATTGTTTTCCTTAGTTCTCGGAGAATAGAGTATCTGCCCTATCAAGGGAGCAATTTAAAAAAAATAATTAATTGCCAGCAAATATTAGAAACAGTTGAATGTTGAGACAACCGAGAAAGTTCTTTGGACAAGTAATATAATTCATAGTAGGAAAAACTAATATTTGCACAAGAAAACAATTTTTTTAAACAATATTTTGAAGAAGAAGAAAAATCATGCATTGTGGGTCCAATCACGCGTGGTTTGGCCACCACGAATGGGTCCCACCACGCAAAGCAACGGGCCCGCTACCCAATGCGTCGGCCCTGGATTTATTTATTTAATTGAGATGATAAAAAACTCTTTACTACAGTATTATCTATTTATGAAGAAGGTAAAGAAAGATTACCGCTTTTCTGATCATGCGTGGGTTCCAGAGGATCGAACCGGCCTCTTATGACACGAGAATTTTAAGCCACCCCGCAATAAACTTCGTTGCCATTTCCGACGCCCAATAATATCTCTAATTGCCAGCAAAGTCTCAGGTAAAACTAATTTATTTACATGCATCACAATCGTAAAAGTGGCAAATACTACGCACAGGAAATGCCTTAAATTTTCAAAATATCGCGATGAGACTACTTTTTGCAGGATATTTACAAGGCTCCCAAGGTAGTGCGGATGACGTCAGCGATGGCTTCTCCGAGCTTCTTAGCTGCGGGGAGTCGGCTTCGGCGAATACGCGGACGATGTCCTCGGTGCTGGAGGGTTCAAATTTCGAATTCAGCGACCAGATTGTTGATGTTCTCCTGAAGGCTGAAGGGTTATCATGGCGCCAGAATTCGCGGCAGGACCCAATCGACATACTTTAAATTCCAATCAGTCATTTGATGTCTAGATCAGTTTTTAACCGGAGAAGCCACGATTTTGAAGGAAATTTCACGATTTTGAAAGAAAAAAAAGGAATTTCAAAGTAACATTCTTTTTCAGAATAGAAAAAACCTACCACATCGAAAACATAGAGGCACAATAGAAGTTTACACAAAACAAATAATGCAAATTAGAAAGAAGAAACGCTTTAGTAATCATTTTAGTTCTCCCGGTAGGATTCCCAAGGTTTCAGCCGAAATGTTGATTAGGACCTACACGTTATTCCCATGATCAGAAAAATTCTTTAAAAAACACACAAAGAAACACTTTGTTTTCCCAATTATACCCTTCCAGCAGTTACACACATTTGCCGTTTTTGTCTGGTATTTGGTTTTTCTTTCTTTTCGCAGCTGGTTTCATTTACTATATTATTGAAAACATGTCAAACCAGCTGGATCGTCTGCTGATATTGAAAACATTGCTTAATTTAGTGACATTGTCCAAACAAATCGCCTACATCATCTGAAATCTGACTTCCAACCGACGATGCTCGACGATGCCCAATACCTAATTCATTATGCCTGGCCTATATTGACATTGATGCAAGTGATTTCCATTGTAGGCTTTGTGGGTAACATTCATTTGATGGTGGCAGTCAAGTACAAGTAACCCATTCTATTGATTCACCTGAAAAGAAATTCAGATATCTGCGGACCACCTGTAATATTCTACTCGCCGTCCTCGCCTTTGATGACATTTTACACCAATCCACGCATTTCGTTTTTGGTTTTCTGCTCTACCAAAGGAAAGCTGTGCCGACCCCAATGTGAGTACCACAGTCGAATTAAATTTGGGTTCTTGAAGACGCGTTTGAATAGTCGAAACCTAACTGGGAACCTCTAAATCATTTCAAGCTTAATTTAACCCCTCGGTTCAGTCAATGTTACATTTACCAGTTCCTCCCCGTTTTTGGGATGCTTCATTCGATTCCTCTGTGTCTGATGATTGGCATCGATCGCCTCTTTGGATGCCTTTTCCCAATGAAGTAGGCAATATGCTTATTAAGCGTAACTTCTTGTTCAGATACAAAGTCGTCACGTATAGAACATTCCGCTATTGTGCCCTTATTACCTTGGTTCCATTTGCCTTTGCAACTTTGCTTTCTGTACACGCCTTTTTGCATTTGCCAAAGACATTGTAAGATTTAAAACTTATTTGTTTTATAAAGTTTTAGAACAACTGCATGCACTCTCATTGGCTTCTTCCCTGCAGAAACAGCGGAGTTGTGGGACAACAGCTGTATTTGCATTTATGGTTTAACAGCAGTTGTCTATTTGGCTATTTGGAGGGTTGTCTACCGCGTGAAACAGGGTATTGTAACTAAACTATGACATTTAATCCACACATACACACATACACACACACCCGTGCACACACACATGCACACGCTCTAACACACAATGTTAAGGGACGTCCTCGAAAGTATCCATGAAACCAGTCGCGGTGATGACTCTTCTTATTCTCTTCGGCTGGTTTCTTGCACAAGTCCTCCTGAGAATTGAAATGAACGTTCAGGGCCAAGGTAAATCAAATATATTTTTTACTGGTTGATTGGTTTTTAGGGAACTTCTTTCTCGTAATAGCAGGGTATTACAGTGGCACTCTCGTTCATCTCTCAATTGCCAGTAATTTCTTCGTATACTATTTTTTGAGGTATTTCGACAATGAAACTGACTGAACTGTTTTAGCACTGACTACAAAAGAGCGTTTAAAGAAATGTGGAAATGCGCCTCTCCAAAGAGTTCTACCGTATCGACAATTGCAGTTATCCAGTAACAGGGTTCGAATAAAAGAAAAGCCGATGAAAAAATTCATTAAAGAATTATTCTGTTTATAACTTAGCGAAAGACAAGGAGGGATTTCTTTATTCATTTATGGAACTGAAGAAGGACGTGATAAAGTGGAAATTGTGACAAGTCCTGTTTTCTTAGACGGTCCACGTCTACACACACTTAGGACCAATGATCGCACGTATTGGCTAAGAAAACTACGAAGATTGGCCCAAGAGCTCCTGCGGCTAGATCTGTCTGAAAATAATGAAATACTGTCCTTTGTAAACTTTTAAAATTGGTATTTATAAACAGAGACGCAAACATACACAGATACACAGACACACAGACACACACACATACACACACACCGTTGAGGAAAAGTCGTGTTAGATACGCGAACTGTCGATCAACTTCTGTAGACCGAATGTAAAATGTCACGAAGGTTGAAAGCTAAAAATGCCTTACATATAAAAAAATTAGATTACCTGAAACACAACAAACATGAGAACTGATTGAACTAAAATGCTCTTTTCTCCATTGTGATGCGAAACTAAGGTGTTTCTACGCACTAACAAAAGTTTCACAATGAGGAAGATATACAAAATTAATATTATCCACGGTAGTACGATTTTCAGGATCATGTATGCCTTTAAATGATATGGCTATATTCAAACATGTATGATTACCGTCTCAACAGTGTGTGAAAAAGAATCTTCGGTGAAGTTACATTCGTAAACAAATTTGTAAATAAATACGTTTTCAAAGGTTTCGAGAATTCGGATTGAATTGAAGTCATACATCATCAGAAATACTGACATTCCTAGAGAAAGTGACCAACTGGTGACTATGAAAAAGACAAGAGAGCATCTGAAGATACAAATAAAATCAACCCGGGAATTCTTCACCCGGAAAATATAGTATCAGCCCTTCGGCTGTCTAAGAAAAAGAAAAAAAAACTTAATTTTACCTCGAAAAAAGTTTTCCTTGCTTTGTAAAATATTCCCACATGTGTTAAAAGCACATGAACAGACTAGAGATACAACATAGAAAGCTATTATCAAGTGGTAGATCACATTTTTCTCGCTGCCAGACGGATACACGACCTTTAATTCAGACTTTTTAACCTTTAATAAAAACAAAGATACCTGAGAAAATGCTGTATTTATATCTCTGACCGTCACCAATTCCACAGCCGAGTCGGGGTTCATTGTACTGAAGGTACGCAACGAATGGCTAACTAACGGTTATGACATTCGCAATCCATTTTACGGAGCAAAAAAACAATTGGCTTCGGGGAATAACGAGTGTACTGTAGCTCTCTTTATATCGTTATAACCCCCGCAATTGGAACAGATGGCAATTATACTAATGTTGTTTTTCGATTTCCCAGTTATTGTCGTCGCCAATCTTAGTTCTCCCCATTTCAAGCCTTGGCGCTTGTAAACTGACCCCAGACGCAAAATTGCGTACCCAAAGTATGTGTGACATACGTACGTAAAACTCCGTCTGGTTCACATTTGCAAATCGCTGGAAAACTAGATTGGAGACAACTATAAATAATAATAATATTTTTACTATATACAGCAAAGCCATATGTTTTAAAGCGATATTTTTTGCAACACAAGGGTAGTTGGAAAAATAAATATGAACATTCGTTGGTTGAAGTACATTTCGCAGGTAATTGAATTCATCATAATTTTAATGGTGACATTCAAGCGATTGTTTATATGATCATGTTTGACGTCGGCGCTAGCTGGACTGGTGATTTAAATTGCGTACTTGCACTACTCTAGTTTTATGTATTTTATTTTTTTAAATAGATTTTTATTACATTTTCTGATTACAGTAGTTTGCAAGTAGTAAAATATTTATCCACAATGTAATAGTTTCATCGTAGCTTGCCTGACTTCTTTACAACAAATTAAAACGAATAGAGGTCCAAGTGCTCCTGCAGCAAGATCTGCCTAAACGATGTCATTTTTGCAAGCAAATTGTTGTATTAATAGTATTTTTAACTTAATTATCATACTTAATAAAAACAAACATAATTTGTTGTATTAACGTTTTGAAGCGGAGTAGAAACTACTTTATAAATTATTTTAAACATTAAAATGGTCATTCTGTTTTTTTTAAATTGTTGAAAAAGTACTTACCGTTGAACTTATTCGACGTGCTAGAAACACCATTCCATTGCTCAAATGATTTGAGTAAACATAGACAGAAAAAGCAGTGGATAACTAAAATCATTTCATTGCTTCAATTAAAATAAAGCTACCTGGAATACAAGAAAGATCACAACTGCCTGGATAGATAAATTCTTCTCTGCCACGTGTTTCCCACTCATCATTGCCGGCCTCAGTTGTACCAATTTTAGAAAAACTCCAACATAAAAAAGAAAGATAATTGTCGGAAATATTATCTTTTGGGACATGTAGACCTGTAACAAAGAAATAAATCCTATCTTCTTAAAACAACCCTGTGTACCAATCGAGAATGGTATTCCTCTTGAAAATTGCAGTTATAAACAAATTTTCCATGCGGTGTTTCAATGTATTTATATGAGCAGTTAAAAATAGCGAGATAAGTAGCAATTCTTAGCGAAAACCACCAGATGAGAAAAGCGAAAAATACCAAGAAACAACTGAAATTTTGATTTAAAGAATTTTAATTTGAAGATAGATTGAAAAGTAACCTATTGAAAAGCAGATCAGCAAGGCTCGCGGCAACGAATACCAAAAACCGCTGAAAAGCTATGAGTAAAGAAAGGAAGTAGATTAATTGTTCAGCCAGTCGGTCGAGATTGTCGAAAAATGAGTATACTGCTGAAATAGTGATTTTCAGTGCAATATGTACATCGATTTGAAAAAATTGAAGGGACATTGCAACTTGGTTCATTTGAAAGAGGAAATGGCGTTGTAAAAAACTATAAAACATGTTTTTTTTAAATTTCTGGTTCTCGAGATAGCTTTTATCGAAGTCGCTAAATCCGGTGACCATCCGGAGATTACGGGATGGCCCTAACAGTCAACGCGCCATCAAGGCTTCTTTAACGCAAAAACAAATACAAAACCAACCTGTTTCCTTGAAGTTTTCAATATCATTCGGTTCCAAAAATGTGACCACCGGGAAGGAACACACAAAATTTGACATCACCGAAAAGAGATTCGCGAGAAGAAGTTGACAAAGAAGGATGAAAAAGGGTCGCTAAATTCTTTAGTAATTTTTCAAACACTTTAACATACATTAAAGAAAACTTTCCGCGACATGAATGTAATTGTAATCAGCCCCGTGTTGATTACAAAAGAAAGGGCCACCATAGTCAAATAAGTTGTGGTTATAAAGTAGTAGGAAAAATCTTTCTCATCATCCCACACTCTTGCGCTCACGGGCTAAAATAAAATAAAATTCGAAGTAATAAGGCAAACCTCTTCGAAATGGCCAAGTCCGGGGAGGGTGGGTGGAACCATTGTTATTACTTGCAGAGACGCCGTGATCATTGCTGGGACGTGTTTCATGTCGAAAATGGAAGTTCGTCGAGCAAAAGCGTTAAAAGAGTTATAAATATGGGCAATAACTGTAAGCCTTGATTATTTGGCACATATTACTGTTATACAAAAGAGGTAATGTCGTCACCAAAGACCGGAGCCCATTCCTGGAAAATTGTTTTCCTGTGGATAAATTACTCTTACTCTACATTTAATAAGTGATCAGAAAATGTATTCTCGAAAAATGACTCGAAAACGACAAATTTACGGATTGTGATTTTTTTTTAAATTTCAATGAGCGATATGTGCGGATGGTCCTTGACGATCCCTTTAATGTGTTGTTGAATAATCAGTTATTAACACTTTAGATGTTTATTGTACATTCTTTTGTCTATGTTGAGTGCGTGGCCCTCATGGACGAGGGGGATGTTGCCATTTGTGGAGGAGCCCTTGTAAATCCAATGCACTTTCCAGTGGCTTGTCGAACATCTTTGCTAAATAGAATCACGAATAGAGGGCCAACCGCTCCTGCCGCCAGATTTGCCTGAATTTATATATTACGCATGATTTATATATTCTGTTTGAAGAATTACCGTTGAACTGATTCGGCGCGCCAGAAACACCATTCCACTGTTTAATTGAGTGGAGTAGATGTATACCGAAAGACCGGTAGATATCTAAAAATAATTTTATATTAATAGACTGAAATTAAAATTACCTGGAAGACAAGAAAAATCAAAATCGCTTGAATCGAAAAGCTTTTCTCTGCTTTATACTTTGTAGTTGCACTCGTTCTTCTCAAAAGTACCAACTTTATAAAAACACAAATATACAAAAGAAAGATCAAAGTGGGAAATAAAATCTTCTGGGCCATATAAATCTGAAACAAATTCACAAATTCACATTATCAAAAAAGAAAGAAAAAGAAAACATTAAAAAAGAAACCTACCCTTTGCACATGGAATATATATGATTTTTCAGAGAAATTGCAATTATAGACAAATCTTTGAAGATTAGCCGTTGCTGAATCCATATACATAAAAGAACAGTTAAATATGGCTAGGAAAAAAGCCACTGATAATGACAAAGCCCATGAGAGAAGGGTTTGAAGGAGAAAGATACAACTCAAAGGTTTTGTTTAAAAATGAATGAAAGAATACAAATCCAGTAAAAAGGAAATCAGCAAGTCTTGGGGCAATGAAAACAAAGAAGCGTTGAACCGCAATCAGAAGGGAAATGAAGTAGATTAGTTGTTCGGCTAATCGGTCTAAGTTGTTGAAAACTGTTTGTATTTACCTATGCTGTTCACACTGCATGCTTGCCGCGACCGCCGATTACGTACGGGTGCGAATCTCGCGGCGCTAACTTGTCAAACAACAATGGTTTTTTCCGTCTTTTTTAAAAGGAATTTTTAAAATTCGAAAACAACGACCAAAACTTTAATAATTCCATTACCTGGCAAAATAAAAAAAAACTTACACGTTTTAGAAAAATCTTCAACATCATCAGATTCCAAAATAGTCACCACAGGAAGTGAACAAGCAAGATTTGAAAGAACGGAAAACAAATTCGCAAGAATTAATTGACAAAGGAGGATAAAAAATGGACGCTAAAATACAAATAAAAAGTCTGACTTTTAAAAAACCTGGAAAAATACTTTTCTTGTCTTTAATAAGATTGAAATCAGAGCTGTGTTAATTACAAACGATAGTAGTAGAACAGTCAAATAGAGGGTTATAATAAAGTAGTAGAATACATTTTTCTCTTCAGGCGGAACTTCGATTACTGGCTGAAATTGTTTAAATTTATCATACAGAAGGGTTGACTGACCTCTGCAAAATCGCCAATTCTTGGGAAAATAGTAGACTCCAAATTCATATTGTTCTCTGTGATTTGTTTCCAAGCAGGAAACGTTCACCGCTGGAACGTGGGAATGGGTAATACTAATCGCAGTATTAATTTGTGCGGAACGCCTTTTCTGTTCGGAATCAGATGCCGTTTCTTCTTAATTTAGCCTTGGTTCCGAACTATAGGACTATCGTCGTGATTGGCAGGTGTTTCAAGAACTACTTCCTGTGACATAGTTCTTTAAAAATACTTTAATCGTGTGAGTGTATAAATCATTCGCACTTACTTCGTCAAATACAACTAAAATAGGAACTCATATACCTAAAAATCACTAGCCCTTTCTACTTTCGCTGTAGATACCCAGATTTATAATAAGGCATTTGCGGGACATCGTTTATCTTCCTTTTTCGTGGAATGGAAATTTTTTTGTCAAATAAGTCACAATCGTCTAAGGTTCCTCAAGTTTATTTTAAATTAATATCATTTGATCCATGATCAGACTTTTTTGTCATAATCTAAACGGCGACATTACAGCAGGTGATTCGTCAATTATGGACAGTAAATGCCCCTTTGCCCTCTTAGTACATGTTCCTAACAATATGGCTCATTTTAATTCTTTTCTCATTTGCATATTGCACTCATTGTGCCTGCAACCAACCCACGTAAGCAATTATGATGTTAACTTAATTATACAATTTAGGTGTAACTATCAGATCAATAACGGAGACTGCTCGGGAGACTATTGTTTTGGATATAGAGCTAGCTCATCAGCGGAAGTTTCTCAAAAGGTAAAAGATTCGAAAGAAAAAGAAAGGCTTCTGGCACAGTGCGTAAAACCAAAAAATGTCTTGTCTTGTTGCTGTCGAAGCTCGTACTATTTTAGGGTTGTCTTACAACTCCGAATTATATCGATAATATAACATGCGAAGAAAACATAAACGGAGAACTTTTCTGTATTTGCAAGTATGTCAGTTCAAACATTTCTATCTCCGTATAGATTAAGATGCAATTGATTTTTAGTTATAACTTTTTATTTCAGAACTGATTTCTGCAACACCCAAGCAATGAAAAAGGAACCACTAATAAAGCTTCCTGAAATCACTTGTCCTGTGGTGGATGTAGCCCACCCGGCAAGAAACACAACCTGTATGGGTCATTAATAATATAACCTTGCACTAGATGGAAAAAACTTCAGTTATGTGATAAAGAGATTTTAATTTGAATTATTATGTGTGAAAAAGCGAGTCTTAAAAATAGTGGGTGGTTTGGTTCCTGATCGTATAAAAAGTGAACAATAGAAATGTTAGAACACTATGAAAGAGATCAAAAGAAAATAATAACTTGACGAACTTTTCTAAACGCCAAAACCACCTCTGGCGTGATAAGGAATTAAAATATAATTATTTAGTGAATCACGTATTCGCTTATGAACAGATCTGGCAATAGTTAGTCCAAATATGTCACACCAGAGGTGGTTTTGGCGTTTCGAAAAGTTCGTCAAGTTATTATTTTTTTTTGATCTCTTTCATAGTGTTCTAACATTTCTATTGTTCACTTTTTATACGATCAGGAACCAAACCACCCACTCTTTTTAAGACTCGCTTTTTCACACATAATAATTGTTCTCTTTTTATAAGTATTCGTAGAATACTTGAGGCGAAACTGTGTTCCTCTATCCATATATTTAATGTTTCACACCCTGCCCTTAACTTCCATCTTAAGAAAAGAAAATTTCGATGGTTAAATCCAGCGAGGCCCGGGAAAAAGTGCGCTAGTCATTCGCGACCGCGGTGCCACACCCACCACTAGGAAATGGCGGTCCACTCATGCCATCATTTTTACGCTAATTCCGATTCAATAGAATTTCTCGAAAATGGACGTTTTTTGTCTGCTATTTTAACGTTTGTGAACCGATTAGGCTGAAATATCGCTCCCCACCGACCTGCACAGGGTTCCCACAGCTGTGTGAAATTTGGTGTTGATACGTCTACCCGTTCGCCCGTAGCGAGGGGGTATTCGATTACGGGAGACATCGACATTTTAGGCAACGGGGAGGAATCAAACCACCGCGGAGCGCTACGCGCTCCGCGCAAATTTAATGAAAATCCTGTAAAAACATTTATTAATCGTTTAACATGAAGGGAAACCGAAGTCATTAGGACTCAACTCGTTTCTTTCTTTATTTATTTTCTCTTGAGCTGATTATTTGCCAGAGAAAGTACAAACGAACCTTGTCCTGAAAATGTTTTGGTAGGCCACGTGTTCCTTATTGATTGCGGCAGCCGTCTGCCTGCCTTTCACTCAAAACACCGCTTATCTTTTTTTTGCTTTCCCTTTGGTTTCGGCTTAAAACAGCAACAAATTCAAATATATAAATTATCTCAATGACTACAAGTTTTTAATGCTATTCTGGGAGGAAACAAATTGTGTGGGTTTTTTTCTATTTAACTTGTCTGAATGTTTCAAACTTACATATTTTTACTCACTTACAAGTTTCAACAAATATTCGGAAAACTCAGTTTCCTATTTTTTGGTTTATTTATCATTATCATTTTATAGGTTCATTTCTGGAAAATGAATGATCCTCCATTTTTAAGTGTCGTCATTAATTGTCGGCGCTTTAAAAATGGTTGATGTTATTATACACAAATCACTTACTATGTGTACTTACTATGTGAAACAATCTGTTATTATACACAAAAGTAAAAATGATTTTTAATAAAAGTAGAAACGATAGTTGATACAAAGTTATCATTAATTTTATTGATAAAAAAAGGGAATTATTTAAGAAAACCCGAGGAAACGAATTCTCCTTTTTCGTGAACCCAGGACTCAACACAACATTGAAAAAAAAACTTAAAATTTTAAAAATATTTATTTTTAAAAAATATTTTTTAATTTGTTTTTATTGAAAAAGGCGTTTTCTTTACTCTGGGTACGGGTGTCATGGTTCACACCTCCACAAAGGGCGGCGCCCTTTGGATTAGGCGTCAGCGCCCTTGAAAATGGCCGTCTGGCGTTGGCCCCGCTGGGAGAACCACACTACTATCATAGCAGGCCAACTGCCCTATATTGATTGCGGCAGCCGTCTGCCTGCCTTTCACTCAAAACACCGCTTTTCTTTTTTTTCGCTTTACCTTTGGTTTCGGCTTAAAACAGCAACAATTTCAGATACATAAATTGTCTCAATGACTACGAGTATTTAATGCTATTCTGGGAGGAAACAAATTGTGTGGGTTATTTTTTCTATTTAACTTGTCCGAATGTTTCAAACGCACCTTCTAAGGCCAACACATATTTTTACTCACTTACAAGTTTCAACAAGTATTCGAAAAACTCAGTTTCCTATTTTTTGGTTTATTTATCATTATCATTTTAGAGGCTCATTTCTGGAAATCATTAATTGGATGCATTTTAGAAATAGTTGATTTCCCTACTATGTGAAACAATCTCTTATTATACACAAAGTAAAAATGATTTTTAATAAAAGTAGAAACGATAGTTGATACAAAGTCATCATTAATTTTATTTATAAAAAAAATGAATTATTTAAGAAAGCCCGAGGAAACGAAGAAGCGACCTTCGGCCGCAATTGACAGAAAGCGGCCTACGGCCGCAACAAAAACCAGGCGAAAAAGGAGAACAGTACGTGCGGGACCTTGAATTGTTTCGAACATGGCTACGTAAGTTATTATCAGATTTCACTTGTTACCACATGCATGTGATAGTTTTTATTTAATTAGCAGCGGAGTTTTTTGTTTCAACTGCAAAGTTTTGATTTTTGACTTATAAAAGCAGCGCAGAATTTTTACCAGTTCCGTGTTGACCCACAAATGTCAAAATTGCCCTTTTGTGAAACTAATAGTAACATCTAAATTGTGTCATTGCAAACATTCCCTACATCTTTAAAATGACAGTTTAACAAAAAAGGCACAGGGACGGGCCAGCCAAAAAAACAATTCTTCGGGCAGATCTGACAAATCTTAGAGGGCTAACTTCACAGGCGCCACATTCTCGGGATTTAGAGATTTTTGTACCCCAAAAAATTCAAATGATTACAGAACCACTTTTATGTCGTTATGTTTCTTTTCAAATATCGAAACAGTAGAAAAAAATTACTTCGAGCCAGATCCGAACCCTTAAAAAGAAAATTGTTCTGTAGTTATCGTGACTTGAAACTTTAATTAATTTGTCATTAGCTGTTCCAATTCACGGTTTACAATTTTTTATTGAAAACATTAAAATTAACTACTACTTAACTTGCTGTACTTTTCTAAACTCAAGTTGAATTTATACTGAAAAACTTTAATTTCTTAGTTCGTCTCTAACCAAATTTAGTCAAAACAGTTTGAAAATAGTTAACGAAACTTGTCATGTTTTTAAAAAAAACCTTGCTTTTATCTTTTTTCACGATGGTTTCCAATTTTTAATTGGAAACAATATTCTTTGACACTTTGGCAAGTAGCAATTAATAATATTTTTTCTGTTTGTAGTCTCGTTATATCATGAAATATAATTTTCAAGGAGAGCTCCAGCTTGATCTCCAAGGACACCAATGTGATCATATCAGGGGAGAAAAGGAGGGCAAGCATTTTCCGGGACTTATTGTTTTCAAGAAGGACTGCGAACGTTTTTTGTTGATTTGTTCCCAGTAGTGCATGGTTCTCCTCTTTTTCTGAATTCTGATTATTTTTTGTTCTTCTGTTCCCCGAGATGCTTTGTTAGCAATGTGTAATGCATTGAGTGCAGTGAAATATATTCGGTTGTTTCCTTCCATCATTGACGGTCGCCAGTTTCACGATTGTACTTTGCTTTGAAAATGGATTGTCAATGAAATTATAGATAGTATTTTTTTTTGTAATTGTTTGAAAACGGTATTATCAATTTCAGGTGGCGGGTCGGCCAGGTCCCGCAGGGAAAACATTAGAGGTTTTTTGCTAATCGGACATGCCAGACCACTGGTGGATATAAAAAAACCAAAAGTTAGGTCAAAAAACTGTCATTTTAACCTAATGAACAGAATTCTATCCTCATTCGAGAAATGTTGCATATTCTCATTTGCGCGCAGCGCGTAGCGCTGTGCGGTGGTTTGGTTCCTCTTCTGTCTTGTGCGGCGGCGGCGAAACGCACCCTACTCCTTTCAAATTCAATATTTTCAAATTCTGTTTGAAGCATCGTTTTCAGCATGAAAACTCCTGCAAAAACCCTACCTCGGATGAGGGGATATCGTTTTTTGGTCAAAAGTTCCAGAATGTGTGTAGGCCAAAAAAGCGCCGATGTCTCCCGTATGTCCGATACCGTTTTACTACGGGCGAACGGAAGCAACTATGAAGCTGAAATTTGAACACATGGTCGGAACCCTTTGCAGTTCGGTGGGCGTGAAGTGTCAGCCGAATCCGTCAAGTGGTTTTGGCACACCACTGCAAAAATTGGGTAAAATGATACATTTTGGTCCGCCGCGGCTTCAAAAAAGCATTGATTAAAACCAATTTCACCACGCTACACCTAATTAATCTACACAACCTTTTCCCAACGTTTTATATGCTCAATACTCCTAAATGCACTGTATGTGTGTATTTGCGCAGGCGACGCGATACGTAAGTGCGGCGGTCCCATCCCTTCCACGCTTACCCTGTAGTGCAGAGGCAGCGTGTCCGATTATCAGGCTGCCTGTCGCGAGATCGGTTCCTCGACTTTTTTGTTCTTTTGCTTTTCATATTTCCTCTCAGAAATTGTTATCCCAATATTATCCGCAAAACATTAAATTTAAAGTTTATAACACCTAGCGGCACGGCGGCCTTCAGCCACAGGAATGCAACTTCAAAATCAAAGCGAAAAAACAATAGAGCTAAACCAAGCGACCTTCGGCCGCTATTGCAATAATGCGGTCTACGGCCGCAACAGAAACAAGGCGGCCTTCGGCCGCATTTGACAGAAAGCGGCCTACGGCCGCAACAGAAACCAAGCGGCCTACGGCCGCAACAGAAACAGGCGGCCTTCGGCCGCTATTGTAATAATGCGGCCTACGGCCGCAACAGAAACCAAGCGGCCTTCGGCCGCATTTGACAGAAAGCGGCCTACGGCCGCAACAAAAACCAGGTCGCCTACGGCCGCAACACAAGCCAGGCTGCCTTCGGCCGCTATTGTAATAAAGCGGCCTACGGCCGCAACAGAAACCAAGCGGCCTTCGGCCGCAATTGAAAGAAGGCGGCCTACGACCGCAACAGAAACCAAGCAACCTAAGGCCGCAACAGAAACCAGGTGGCCTACGGCCGCAAGAGAAACCAGGCGGCCTTCGGCCGCAATTGACAGTAAGCGGCCTTTTGGCCGCATCAGAGAGCTGCCTTTGGCTGTAATTCAAAGCTGCCAATAATATATATATGCTTGGAATATAGTATTCAAAGAATATAGTATTCAAAGAATACTGATAAAAAGGGAACAATTATTGTGTGAAAAAGCGATTAGCGAAAGAATGGGTGGTTTGGTTCAGGGGCTTCGATTTGTAATACACACAAATTGAAATTAAAGCAAAGATACATAAATCTCTTCGAAAAAGGCTGCGGGGGTTTGGTTTTCTGTATGCTTCTGACAAAATAGATGCTGGTTAAAAAGTAATAAATTTAGGAGAGATTTCTTTTTTTATGTTGACGAATTTCAATGGAAGTTGAGTAATCATTTTGGAGTTGGATCCTTTTGTTCTCTTTTTATCGAACCCTGAACCAAACCACCCATTCTTTCGCTAATCGCTTTTTCACACAATAATTTGTTATATTTTTGAGGTTGGCACACCTGTGTTTTTTTTTCGTTTTCTCACCAAGTTAGCCATTTTAAAACAAGCTTTGAATTTTTAAATGAACCCTGTGGGGTCCGATTGTTGTCATAATGCGTCAACCGTTGTGGTCCGACGCAAAGTGCACGCCATTTGTTTTCGGCGCAGCCCGCAGAACAACAAAAGCTAAATGAAAGGTCCCAAAGAACGTTCTTTTCTGTTTTAAAGGCTATTAACAGTTGTATTTTTTTTAAACTGGTTCTTTTCATTTGGTAGAATTTGTTAGATGGTCCCAACGCATTAATTTTGCAATAAAAATACAAATGACTTTTGTATTGGTTTTTAAAAAAATAATTACATATTTTACAAACATTTACATAAAAGGCTGATTATGTGCACATTTTAAAATTTAACAAATTTTTTTAAAAAAACGGGTGTCACAATAAATTGCATCTTTCAGAAAATCATCTTAGATGGCCTCTACAAGTGTTCTTTTTCTGATCGCTGTTCTCAGCAATGGAAGTCCTCAATTTTCTGAATGCTTGAAACACTTGGATTCGGCTATAAGCGGCATAATTGGCAAGTAACCCTTAAAAACAAATTAAACCACGCTTTAGGGCTGACTACAGGTGTCCTTAGCCTTCTCGAATCGGTCTATGTCCCTACTGGAAGGACGCTTATGGTGCAACCTGTTTCACTGGAAAAAAGACATATTGCTGCAGGTAAAATTGCGTGTATTCCTTTTTTAAAGGGGAAGGGGCGCGTAAAAATAATTTTTCTGAATTGCGATAAAAGCCTAGATCTCATTCCCAGGATTCCGAAAATACATCTTTTACCCATTTTGGATAAAAATGAACCGATTTAGGAGCGTTTGAAATTTGGCGATATTACCATTTGAATTGCCGCCAACTTTGCGTCTCCCCATTTCCCACACTCTCTTCCCCACTCTAGCCGTGTTTCCGTGCGGCAAACGCGTAAAACGGCCGTGTAAACGCGCCCCTTTTGCAGTCCAAATCATATAAAAGGGGTATGATTCAGAAATGATATAAATTGGATAAAATAATTGTGAAGAGATTTTGAAAATCAATTTAACGAGGTCCTTTCCCTTTAATACAAATAATTAGGTCGAAGAAATGACAATGATCGATACTCACCTCTGCAAGTATTCACCTGTTTGGACGGAATGTACAGCATATCCCGGGATTATTGTATGGACTGTTGGAAATGAGGAGGTCGACTGGTGGTATACAAGGCGAATGCTGAATAACACCTTGAAGTTCTTATTTGGAATGTTTGTATCGATCTTTTATATAAAATTTCTAATAATAAATAAATGCCCCAAAACATCATAGAGCTTTTTCTATACAGTTTCAGTTATGATTCAACCTAAAAGACATTTAAACTTGCCGGGAATACATGTTCCAGCTAAAAAAGACATATAAAAATGACTGAAAATTATACTAGAAAGTAAAATTCAGAATAAAAGAATTGAAATTTTTTTTAAAACGGGCGAAATGTGTATTAGTGGATAAAACAGTTCGAACTTCGTGTGAAAATTTGGCACATTCATTGCAAATATAAGGTTTTAACTAAGAACCCCTTTTTTGCAAAAGTTAATTTGGTTAAAGTTGAAGCTAGTTTTGTAAATTTGAAGGGCCCTGAATTCTGCTTTGTGCGCAAGAGCGGCGACGAGAGACGCTGCTGACTGAGAGGCGCAGACACAAGCTGCCACCCGCACCCGTAAGGCATCGGCGCCGCCACAGCACGGGGGTTACTTAAGCGGCGTCGTTTCCCCAGCCTGCATGAAGCAGTTGGAACTACTAGCGTCACCCGTAAGCGTATATCCGGGGCACGTCGTTGGTGGAGCGCCTCCTGTGTGAATCGTGAGTTAATGTTCAGCTGTTTGGGGTTCGGCTGGCTTCATCTCATACCGATCGATTCTAGGAGCTTGATTCACGAAGGGGTGGGGACGTTAGTCTATACAACTAATTGACAATTTTGCAGAGTCTAAAATATTTTCCTAAATTTCGGTTTATTCATATCCTTTTTTGTAGGAAGTTTTTTATTGTTGTAATTTTCGTTTGTTCAATTATAGTCATTGCCAAAATGAAATCGGCGGGGAAATTTTCTGCATATTAATTAGAATATCTAAATCTCCTCATGTATCCTTGTCTCTCGCACTGCGTACCTCATTTCCGCTGCACTAGGGGTCATTTTGGCATGATTCCAGCTTGGCGAACGCTATATGTTTGTTTTTGATTTTGGTGGTGGTGAAAACTTTAATTTACAACTCGTTTACATTGTGAGATTTTTTGTTGAATTTTTTGAACAAATAACCGAGATAATAACAAAACTGAACAGAGATAAATGCCAAGAGAACTTTTTTCTATTATTCAAAGTAATTTTGTTAACTTTTAATGTAACTAATATATCTGACCCTGACGATTTATGGAATACTTACGGGAAAAAGAATGAAGATAAGTTGTACGGTCAACACGTAAATGATTTTTAAAAAAAATTCTATCTCTATTTAATTTTTGCACTCGTGCTCAGTCCTGTCCAATCAACTCGCATCATTTTTGTCATTTTTCCTGTTATTTTGAAACATGCGATCAAAAGTTATATCAACAACAAAAATTCACAACAAAATGTTAAGGCGAAAT
This sequence comes from Oscheius sp. G VE-2021, assembly GCA_022343465.1. Taxonomy (NCBI): domain Eukaryota; kingdom Metazoa; phylum Nematoda; class Chromadorea; order Rhabditida; family Rhabditidae; genus Oscheius; species Oscheius sp. G VE-2021. The sequence continues at coordinate 1,321,405 of JAJQXH010000008.1, forward strand.
GAAAACCAAAACGGTTTTTAGCTATGTTTGAACCTTAAATTGTTTAATAGAAATTTTTGCCACTTCAGAGTGGTTAGAGTGCGGTCGAAGCAGTTAACTGATTTTTTAAACGGGTTCTTACATAATTTTCAAAAAATTCAAAATTTCTTTTTCTTTCAAACTGGCGCTTTATTATTTCCCTTTTCACAAATTGATTTTTTTAAACCCAATTGATTTGAAGAACCTTTGGAAAATATCACAATAAATAGAACTTAATTATTTTGCAAACATGAAACTTTTAATTGATTTTCAATTTTTTTTACGTTTATTCTACTTCTTTGTTCTTAACAAACCTTTAGCTAAAAAAATTGCAACATTGGCATGGTATGTTAAAATGCATATTTGGGAAAAACAAATTTTATTTCATTTTTCGCAGCTTTTTCGGCGATTTTCAAAAATCTTTTCAAAAACAAAGCTGTTCTCCTTAAACAGCGGCCCTTTGACTCACCGTCGTTATTATTTGCGCCGTTCCCCTTTGTAAACTTGTTTCTGCAGAAAAATAATGTAACAAAAATCCACCATTAAAACGTTTGTTTCATGGTATTGTAGAATGGGCACCCATCATACGTACACCGCTCTTTTTGCTTTCTCTGGTGAAACTACCATAACTAGGCTCTTCGCAAATATTAAAAACTTTTTTCCTTTGTAATTTTTATTGATTTTTTTATTGATTGGTTGCGGAACTTGCGGAGGATACGGGTCCCATGCAGACGCTTTCTGTCGGGGCGCATTTTCCGTCTATGAGAGGGCATTCACAGGCTCCATGGGATTGAGCTGGCTTGCAACCACTGGGGCACTGAAGTTGATAATTAAATTGAAATGATTATTGTAAAAAAATGAAAAAGGCGCTTCTCATGTCTGCAAAACTCACAGTATCTGGCCCCTGGCTTGTGGCCAAGAGAAAAAAAGCGAAGACTATCGGAATCTGCATTTTCGGTGTTAATGTGAACTGACTCCACCGCCAACTTATATACATAGCCGTGAATTTTGTTTTCTTGGTGGCATGTTCAAATAAAAACAACTTAGGTGCAAATTATAGTGTTTGATAAGGATGGTTTGTGAGCAAAATAACAAACACTGTTGAGCAAAAGTAAAGCGATCTTTGGCACTGCGACACAAATAACAAGTTGTCTCTGTTTATTTTTATTTTTATTGACTTTTTCAATGACTTTAATACTTCGTCTCAGTAAAGTTCGAGCTGGTTCCTTATAGCCACTGACATGGATTTGGACGCGTTCATGAATTTTGCTCTAAAGTGGTATATAACCTTCTTATAACCTAAAACCAGACTTTTGATTGGCCATATATATTACAAACTACAACACAAAGAAAAACGAATGGTTCAAAATTGGAACAAAAACTGACCCCGTTTTGACTGATACATTGAAGAAAAGTGACAAAAAAATGCATTTTTCTTAATTTTTTTTTTGCGAAAAAATCACTTTCAATTGAATTTTTAAGGAAAATAGTCACCTCTGAATTTTGATTTAAGGCGCTGAATCGACGCGAAATAAAAAGTTACTTAGATTTTTAAAAAAGTGGGTCTCCGTTTTGCGATAAAAATAGTGATAGGTCGAAAATCATGTCATGTTCGTTTTTAAGATACAATTCTTTTCATTTTTATTTATATGACTTTGAATTCGCAAAATTGTTTTTAAAATTTTCGGTTTAAATATTTGACTTACCGTAACCCGCAAAATTGTTCTTAAAATTTTCGGTTTAAATATTTGACTTACGGTTATTTTAAAAACAGCCTATTGAGAATTGTGTTTTTTTGGCCGGGTTAACTTATTTGTTTCCAATAAAACATTTATAAACATTTTTGAAATACCAAAGATTATTTTAAAATGGTTTCTTATCAAACAGTGCACTATGCAGATGTTTTTCTGAGGACGTCAGACGACGAGACAGTCTTCAGATTTATAGAAAGAAGTGCATTAATAATCAGACATCATTTTTTCAATAAACTAATCATAAATCGAAATTTTAAGTAATTACTTACAACTTTTTTTTCTTGAAACCGTTTAGTAATGATGCCTTTTTTGTTACATTAGGTAAAAATAAACTATTGGCGTATTATCTCTGTAATGTTTTTCTGAGCTTAATCTTGCAATTATAATTTTTAAGTGTTTTGTGTTTTATTGGTATAACTGCACACTTTCTTTTCCTCCAAATCCAACGGTTAATTAGAGTAACATGAAATTAGAGAATAGTTACCTCTTTGATGAAACAGCAAATTTCTTTTTGCATCATTTTGACCAAATATTTTCGCAATCCCCCTTTATCGGGGTTCTGTTTCTGAGGTTCGTGAAACATGGAAATGGAAAACCCAGCAGCCAAACGCATTGTAGAAAAAAAACCTAGAAAAATTTATAAATGTACTTAAGTTGTGTGTTTCAGGATTATTTCAAAGTTCATTTTTTTTCAAAATTTACTAGTTAGCTTATGACATCGTCTTTCTACATTCTAGCACTTTCTTTCTTCTTCTTTTTTCCCAAATTTTCAGATCATAGTAAACTGAAACATTGATTACCTTCCTAATTTAATTTCGAAAAAAAGTAAAAAAGTACATGCGTATGAAAAATTAGTTTATTATAACTTATTGAAAAAATCAGGGAAAAAAGCCAGTACACTTTAGTCGTCTTCTTCTTCAACCCGATCCTCAAGGCAAACAAGATGTCGAGGTCAGCCTGAAACAAAAAAAAATAAATTTAATTTTCACATCCCTGTAGTTAATAAGTTTGCAAAAAAACAAATTTGATTTCATTTTTGGTAGTTTTCAAAAACCCCAGAAGTTTTTTTTCACAGTTCAAATCGGAGATTTCCAACCGTCCTTTCAAAAAAAAAGTCTTTCTATTTTTTCGGCGGCACCTGCTCTTTGACACATCGTCGGGCTTTTTTGATTGGGCGGCGTTCCTTTATGACTCACTTTTGCGAAATTTTGCGCCCTTGCCTGCTTTGGACTGGTCTGTCAAATTTGAAAAAAAAACATGGAAATAACTGATGAAACTACCAAATCATTTAAAACCAATGTTCAAAAAGTTTAAGTTGCGCGTTTCAGCTAAAATTTAAATACATTTGAATTATTTGCATTGATTCTTTCAGGGGCTAATTTCTACAATTCGCTTCACCAAGTAAAAACCAAGCTAACAGTGTAGTTTCAGTTTTAAAAAACTTACTTTTTCATTTCTATGTACTGACGAATAGACTCAAATTTTCGCCAGGTTCTCTCGGAAGACTTAAAGAGGATTGACTTCCTTGTGATGCCTCGGCTGATCTTTCTCCTGGTTAGATCTAAAAGAAATGTAAATGATCTGTATTTTTTTTCTATGGTTCTCTCTCTCGGAAAATGCTGACATACAGACAGACATTTGCGAACTATATATATAGATATGGATGAGATTTTAATAAAAACTACATGCTGATTTTCATGGAAAAAAATCACCATTTGAATGATTTATGACAACAGCAAAATACTCTTTTTTCATTTGAGTTAGAGAGAGAGAGCAGGGGTGATCAATTTGTTGGCCGTCGCCTGACGGCGACCGCACCCCCCGTTTGAAACGCTTGAAGGCCCAATGGCTGAGAGCCAGGAGTGAAAGTGAACCAGCGGCGTCCCTTCCCCTTTTTCGAGTAACACTTTACTCAAATTAACTAAAAACATTTTTTTTAAATTTTGCCACAAAAAATAACGTGAACGTTTGTGGTTTACAGTCCCAATTTGGTTTTACAAATTTGCAAACGAATAGTTAATTTTCCATACGAATTTTCACTGAAAACAGATAAACAAATAGATTAAAACATTTAAAAACATGTAATTTGGCTTGATTAATTAAAAGAATTTATTTCATTATTTTAAAAATTTAAACAAAATGAAATAAAAATACAAGTTCAATTATTCCATTTACTATATGATTTTAACAGTAAATAATCACTTTTATGTTTCTTTAACGTCGGCGTCTCGTGGCCGGTTACTGTGGTTAGCATTGGAGCGCGCTTGGGGGTCAGAAACATGATGTTGGCCTGGCCAACAACTTTAAAAGCCCCGTTCTCTGCGAATTCGCATTTTTACACGATCAAATTTAAAAGAAATACTCAGTATAACATCCAAATTGAGTGTTTGAAATTGTATGAAATTCCATTGATTTTCAGGATATATCAGAGTGGGAAAATTCAGTTTTTCAATCAAACACTTAATTTACATTTTTTATTGAGTATTTCCATCTAATAACAACATGTAGAATTGCGTATTCGTGGAGAAAGCGGTTTTCAAAGTTTATATTTTTGAGCAAATCTAATGACTTTTCACTAACCGCGCTCCATCTCACTCGCAGACCTTTAACAAGGATTTGATGATGGGGGCTGAAACAGTATGGTCATTTCGGTGATTGTAAAAATGAATCATAGAAAAACTTGTAGAATCGTATTATACAAGTTTGAAAAAAATATAACTAAATAAAAAATTAAAAGTTTTATCCAGCACCCGACCGCACCCCCCGTTTGAAGCGGCCAACAACTGACCACCCCTGAGAGAGAGATATTGAGAGAGGAGATAGACAAAGAGGAAACAGACAAGTTGTTTAAAAAAATTTCAACATGTTTATTTTTTTTCTTTCTAAAATTCACGTTTGTCTTCTTCATGTAGCCTACCAGGCACAAATGAAAACACAAACAAATCTTCTGAAAGTTTTACAATTTATTCACAGAAAGTTAAATTCACTTACGAATTTTCACAGGGTGAATGAAGCAAAATGAACCAATAATTATAAAAAAAAAACCAGAAATCTTTATTCTTGGTTTTCCGTGATCTAAAACGAAAAAAACTTATTAAAAATTATTTTACTCAGTTTATGAATTTTCTTGATCATGCCAATGTTTTAGCGGCTGTCTACGTTCTATTAGCTGGGTAACTTTAAAAAAATGTAAAAATTACTGATTTATACTTTTATGGGTTGTTTTCAAATTAAAAATTGCCGCTTTCCCTTTCATTCTTCTCACTAAAGTGCCGGGTAGAAAACGCTTTTTCAAGTGTTTGTGACGCAGAAAACCGCGTTTCAAAAAAAGCGGCGTTCTCTTTTTAAGTCAGGCCGTACGTGTTGGCGAGGGATACAATAAACACTTTTTGATTATTGAACAGCGGGCGGACAAAGAACCGGGGGGGGGCGGTTTTTTTAAAATCGTGTTCGCATTTTGTAAAAATTTAACTTTTTTGTAAGAAAAACATTGAAACAGCCCAATGACATTTAAAAAAAACTTGAACGATTTATACTTTCTTATTATAAAACTGAAAAATTCCGGGGTTTTCGTTCGACTGTGATTTATTTTTATTTTACTAATTTAGACTCACCTTTAAATTTTCAGTGTTTGTTCTCTTTAAATCTTTGAATTGAATTGTGATTAAATGAGTTTAGAGGAATATATCTATGATACCTGAAAATAACTTTGTAAACAGGTTTTTCAAGTAACAAATTGAATTAATTGGGATTAGGCAAGATGAAATTTAACCGCCGGCGATGGGAGTGCCGAGTGGTCGATCGATGGGACAGATGGCCGCGGACAAAGAGGGAAACAACAAAGGGAATTTCAATTCAGATAATGTGAGAAAAGTAAAGGACAAGTTGAAAGAAAAAACAAAGTTCTGCTATTTTTTTTACGACTTTTAGTTTAAGTTTATACTATTATAAATTTTTCTTTGCCTTTGTGGACGACATTTGGGGGTTTTGAAAGTTTTTTTTAAAGAACAAAAGAAAAAAGTTCAAAAAATAGGCGAAGTGCACTTTTGTTAGACTAAAAAAACCTTTTTATCAGCATCCGCCTTTACTTACCAAACAATAAATGTTTCTGGTTTTTTGTGTGGATGGTTCATGAACTTTGAAAAGGACAAGCCATACAATTTCACAAAAATGAAACATGCATGTGACACTATGATTTAATTTTTAAAAAATTATTTGTTTCAAGCGGGAGAGGAGAAAAAACCTTCAATTTTTTTTTAAACAGCGGCGCTATTAACAGTATCGAAAGCGTTTATCAACTACAATCGCTCTGGTAACATCATTTTAAAACAAGAGCAAAACATTGGATTGATGCAAAAACTTATTATTTTCTTCAGGGTTATTTGTTTATTTTTTACAGTTTAATTCAGAAAGCCTTTGAATTTAAAAAAACTAGTAAAGCCATTTATTTTTCAACATTTGAAGCCGTAACAAGCAACATATGGGCCACAGGATTTCTTCACACAAAAAGATCGACAAAAAGATTGTGAGGCCTGCTCCTGACCTTTTGCAGTTTTCTAACTTCTGACTTCAGAGAGAAAATTTTTTAACATTGAAAACAAAGCATCAAAAATTGAACGATTGTAAAAATCTTAATCACTCAGCGACAAATCCAATTTCATTAAGCCGCTTTGTAAACGTTCGAATCGATTGCATTCAACCAATTCGTTGAATGTTTGTTACTTAACTTGGAGTATAAAACAGTGAAAAGGCGACATCTGAACAATGCTATTTGGGAAATGATAACAAATAAAACAAAGAATGGATTGTGCATGTCTGTTTTTAAGCGTTTCAAAAACACATTTAAACAACCATTAAAATTCATTTTTAACTGAGATTGTCAATGCCTATATCAGTTTAGAAAACTAAGGTACAGGAATGGTAAAATTCAACTTGAAAAAAAGTTTAAAAAATGGTTTAAGGTTTAATAACATCAGGGATTATATCTGAATATGATTTTAGTTAGGCAAATTAGAGGCAACTGTATGAACACCTAATGCTTTAGTGAACAGATTAACCTCACCAGTGAAACATGCAAGGAAAAACCAAATTCTCATAAAATTGTCACACGGTTTTTTTTGCGCGGTTTCTCTGCCCACTCCTTATTTCGCGTTCTCTCTAATGCTAAAGGATTGAACCCGCATGTTTTTTTCATTTATTCATTCGCTGTTCTCTGTGGGACCATGTACTACTATCCTAATAAAGGTTTAAAATTCTAAGGTTAAAACAGTGATAAATTATAAATCAATTCAATATAAACAATACTAAAATTTGTTTCTTTGACATGTAGCCTTGTAATTAAAACATCGTAAAAGCAATTTATTTTTCAACATTTGAAAACCATAACAAACAACATCTGGATGACGGATTTTCTTAACAGCCTCGACAAAAAGATTGTTAGGCCTGTTTTTGCCCTTTCCCAGTTTTCTAACTTCTAACTTCTGATAGAAAACTGAAAACGAAGCATCAAAAATTGAAAGATTGCGAAAATCTTAATCACTCAGCCAGAATTTCACTCTGCAACTTTCACAGGCGAACAGTTGCACCAAACAAAATTGTTAAATGTTTGTTACTTAACTTGGAGTATAAGTTTTGAAATTTTTTTGTTTACTTTTTTGACTTACCGTAACCCGAGTCCAAAAATCGATAATGAGCTGAAAGTCTCAGAATAAGGTTTTTAGGTCATAGGAAGGTTATATACAACTTTAGAGCAAAATCCAAGACCTCGTCCAAATTCATGTCAGTGGTTATGAGGAGCCCGCTCGAAATTTACTGAGACGAAGTATTAAAGGGACCATCAGCCCCCTTTTCAAAATTTAGGCTAATCATATGCTAATCAACCCTTTGTGAAAAAACGTTGCTTGGAGCGGTGTTGGAAAAAATTATTTTAACTGAAATGAGTGAATTAGCATATGGGTCATTCTCATTTTTAAAAGGAGGCTGATGGTCCCTTAAAAAAGTTCTTTACTAAATTTGCCACTGATTTTGAAAAAAAAACCAATTAGTCTTCATAAAAAATTTTGGAGGCAGGCGAAGCCGACATAAAATCGATGCACACGACTAAGCAAAATTGTTTTAATTGAGATGATTGAATGGAGTTTTCAGTTCACTTAGCGGATTATTTACATAAATTGAATGATTTCTGGCTATTACGTTTGTAAAACAAACAAAAAACCTTTTTTGTATTTTGGGAATAATATACAAAGATTTAAAAAAAAATGTTTTGGCGGAGGATATGGATCACCATGAGTAAAATTTGAAGCACCATGTATATTGACCACACGTGTGAAACATGCACTTACAGTGGGGTAACTTTTTGTGCCTTTATAAATTAATATATCTCCACATATTTTGCTCTCTTTTAAGAAAGTTTGAAAATTGTCGTTTCTTTATTTTTTTTTATTTGCAACTCCATGTTTTAATTGTATAGTAAAGAAGTTCATTAACAGCTGCTTACAATTTTTTGACATTATCAGGTTTTTTGACAAACTAAAATTTTCCTCGAAAACATCATATTTAAGAAAGACATGAATTGACACAAAACAGAAAGTATAAGTAAACGGCACAAGACAAACATTTATATGAAGAAAAAAACTGTTTAAATGATTCATGTTTAACTTTTTTTCTAATGGTTCGAATATTGTTGTTTTTTTCATTGGCATGTTTTAAGTTATTGAACTAAAGTTTTAAACTAAGGGTCGTGTATAACATTTATAAAACAACATTTTAGCTTCAGTGCTTCCTCATAAAATTTAAGTGTTTCCTTCGGCTACAATTAATTTCAACTAACAACTATAAGTTTTAACAATTATTTGAGTCAAACTCTTAAAGACAAGTAAATTGATGTAATCGATAAATCAAAAAAGTTTTATAAGATCAAAATCTGAACTTGTTGACTTTGTAAAACATACAAGGATTTTAGTATTTTTGTGTGGTGGGAATTATATATATATAGAAAGTTTTTTTATGGAATATCTACTGAACAGCAATGTTAAAATTTAGACGCAATATATTAATCACGCAAGTAGAAGATGCACTTGAGAAACTTTTATTTTGAAAAATCTTTCTTTAAAAGTTTGTGAAATTTCACATATTTTGCTTCCATTTAAGTTTTGCTTCCATTTTTGCGTTCGATTTCAGTTTTGGTTTTTATACTTTAATTTTATTAAATGGAATTTAATAAATCTTGTTTTAGTCGAATTGGTGGAATATTTTATTTAGCCCGACGCATTTTGCTTTGAATCGACAGAAATTTTTAAAAATACCTAAATTGACCTGATGCTGCGAAAGCTGAACGTATCTGTTTTGTACATTTACCAGATTAGATTATTTCCGCAACCCCTAAAACTTTGTAAATTTTGTTTTTCATGAACTAATCAAGAAAATTTGTTATTTATCTTCAAAGCAGATGAGCTGGACTATTGCGAACTAGATGCGATATTCTAACCAGACAAGTGAAACATATGTTTAAAACAAAAGTTTTCAATTGCTCTATTTTTCGCTCCCTGTTAAATGATTTAAAACTCTTTTTACATGTTTTACTGGTGTGGTAAAAGTTTTTTTTCGTAAGTTTTTCGTTTTTGTATCGGTTGGTTCGTCTTGTAAAAAAAGGATCTTTCAATTCTCCTCAATAATTGTGAATTTGATCAAAATCTTTAACTGGAAGGATCCGAAACAGTTCATCGCCCAAGATAATTTGGCCAATTTGGTATTTAGCTTTCTTTTATTAGAAAACTTTTACCAGAATTGAAATTCCTGAAATTGGCATGATCATGTATGGCTTTAGACGGATTCTGATTTTGCGCATTTATCAGATTGGATGGATTCTACAAATGATGCGCTGGTAAACTTTATTGTTTAAAGAACAAATAACGTTTCTATTTTTCCTTACCTTTCCATAATGTTTTATAGGGAAAAAACGCTAAAGTTTCCCCTTTCGGAGCAATTGAATTTATAGTCTGAACAAGGTAAAATCAAGGAGCAGCGCAAAAACATAAAAAGTTCGTTAAAATTTAAAATTTTTCCTTTGTTAGGGGCACCAGAACGGGAAAAATCGAAAAGCCATAAATTAGTAACGCAAGTGAAACATGTGTGTGTGTGTGAATATTCTGTAAATGTTTTTATAGCACTTGTTGAGTTTTATTTTGAATACTTTATTAAATTATTCGAAAGTTTAGTTGTTTTTGTTTTTTATTTGCAAATCCATGTTTTGTTTATGCGGTATAGGTTTCGTTGAAACTAGGCAGGATTAACTTTTTCTCTGTATCTATTCAAATTAAATTTTTCATGCACTTCTTCAGTATCTTTTGTTCTAATAGTAAGAAAAAAAACACATTTATGAGCACCAGTTTTATTAGCTATACAATAACCTTTTTTTGTTTTGTTTGGAAGGGGTACCGCAGAAAAATTATAAGCTAGAAACCTATGTGTATTTTGATTGGCATATTCATGTTTTACTTGAGTGATAAAGATTTTAGTAGCAATAGTTGTTGTTCGTTTCCTCCATTAGCTACGAGTAAATTAAGTTTTTTTTCAGTTTCTTGTATACAATACTTCGTTTTAACAAAAAAGTAAATAAAACAGCAGCTTGTTATAAAATTCACAAAAACAAACAAAAAATTATAAAGTAAAGGTACCTACAACAAAAAAAGGATTTAAAGCAGCCATTGAACAAACTATATTTATTTTTATTCGCAATTACAGAAAGAAAACATGTATGTAGAAACAAAATTCTTGTAAAAGTTTACATAGCTGATTCTTTTTTTACTTTTTTTGTAGATTTTTTTCCAAAAATGTATTTTCTTCGCATTTTTTATTGGCACGTCTATAAAATATGTTATACATATGTGGTAATCGTTTTAGTAACAATGTGTTAATTAATTCCTTGCTTTCGTACAGTAAAAGAAAGAAATGATGTAATCAAATGAAATGATGTAAGACAAAAAGTCAAAAAAATTAGTTTCACAGTGGATTCGTTTTAATTAATGTGGGAAGCTCTAAAACCCATGCAAAAAAAAATTAAAAATACACAATGTAGACGGCAGTTGAAAGTCTTCTGTCTGTTTAAAAATAGGAAACATTTTGATGAATAAACAAATTTTCACAAAACATAAGCTGTGTATTTATATATCACTTCCATGTTTAGGAGTTTTTTCTAAATTTCCGAATTTCTTTAGTCAACAATTTTTTCTCGCTTCCGTTTTGACAAAATTAGTATTTCTGTGATTTGGGAAAACATAATTAAAAAGGTATTTCAAAAATAAAAATTTGTTTGTTTCACCCTGGTTATAAAGAAAAAAATTCTGTGGAAATTGGATAATGTTGGATTTTTGGGTTAAACGCGTGTTTAGACAATGAAAATACTGTAGCGTCTTTTTTGAATTTGTGAATTATAAAACGGGTTTGCAAATCCTATAATACTTTACAGTGATCTTTTATAGTTCACAGACTCACAAACACACACGCACACACATACACACATACACACATAGTTTCTTTTTTTTGTTAAATCACAAATCACCAAGAAGGTATTAAATTCACCATTTATAAACTTTAAAATGCTAATCTGGGGCAAAATGCTAATCGGATGGTTGAATAAGCTTCGCCGCTTTCCTTGATTCTTCCTGGAGGCTTTGTAACGTCACGGCTGTTTGTGACTAATCGTGCCTTCTATGAAAATGATTAGGGCTTTAAGCGTTAGGCATTTCGGATCCTTTTGTGAATAATTTCATTCAAATACAAACGGATTAAAATGCTTCCCACGCAATGTTATATTTCCGGAGACTACAAAAGGAAGCCGAAACACTTTCCTGCACCCTCTAGCGGAGTGTGAGTGAGTGAGTGAGTGAGTGAGTGAGTGAGTGAGTGAGTGAGTGAGTGAGTGTCTGTGTGTATGCGTGTGTATGTTGCCCGCAAAATTCAAATTTAATGTTTTTTTTTAAATTTTCTCACTGAAAATCTCGAAACCCAGAATAAAAAACTTGCACAAACCACCTGACTAATCCTTCCGAGTGGGAGTATCCGCTACTTTAAATTTAGAAAACCCAAATTACTTCTGGAAGAATTTGCTTTGTTCCCGTGTGTCATAAAAATTTCAGCATATAAATGCAAACTTACGATGACAGAAGAGACACAAAAATTGTATTCTTTCTTGTAAACATCCTTTTTCCTAAGCTCTTTCCGGAACCATCACAGATCAACAACTATTAATAATTTGTATTTGTAATTATCAGTATCTAATCTCGTTGAACCAAAACATTATGTGTTTTGCTTCTTTTCACCTGTATTTTTAAGAAGTGGGCGCTTGAATTTCACAAATGCCTTGAATTATTTTGATAGAAATGCAGTTTTTATACGTTAGACTTTTGATTACTTTCAAAAGCGATAAAACAATTAATATTTCATTTATAATGGTAAATGGTAAAATTTTCTAAAAATAAACAATTTTCTCTATGGTCAGCTCATCCTAACACATTTTTGTTTTTTTGCCGTTTCAGAAAAAAAGTCACATCAATGGTTTACTTGACCTTTAACTTAATTGTTTCAAAATAGCATATAACAGGGGTGATCAATTTGTTGGCGGTGGCCTGACGGCGACCGCACCCCCCGTTTGAAACTCACTTGAACACAATGTAGCATTTTTTCTTCCTTAAATCTATTTTGTCTTCGTATATCTAAAAGGAACTTTGAAGCATAAGAAATGGCATTTTTCTGCTTTTATAAATAAATTTGTACAAAATTAAATTTGTTTAAATTTTAATAATTTTTTTTGAAAACTTTTAAATATTTGAAATTTTTTATTAGTTTAAAAAAACTGAAATTTTCTTTTTTTAATTAAAGCTAAAAAATGGTCTATTAGTTAAAACTAACAGAACAATTTGTTTAGCTAAAACACTCAGTTGTTTTACCAGGCAAGGGGTTTCTTCACTCCTGGGATGTGGTTACTGTGATTAGCATTGGAGCGTGCTTGGGGGTCAGAACATTGGTTTTGGTCTTGCCAACAACTTCAAAAGCCCCGTTCTCTGCGAATACGCATTTTTACAAAATCTAATTTAAAAGAGATACTCAGTATAACATCCAAATTGAGTGTTTGAAATTATATGAAATTCCATTAATTTTCACTATGTGTCGATGTGGGAAAATTCAATTTTCCAACCAATTTTCATACAATTTTAAACACTCTATTTCCATTTTATATTAATTATTTCTTTCAAATTATAACGCGTAAAATTGCGTGTTCGCAGAGAACGAGCAATTCAAAGTTTCTATTTTTGAGAAAATCTGATGGCGTTGCAGAAAGCGCGCTCCATCTCAATGCAGACCTTTAACAATAAATCATTTTGGTCGTTTTATCGTTATTTGGAAGTTTCAGGGTTGAGACTTTCAGTGTTGGGAAGTTTCAGATTTTTCCTCTGTCCTATTTTTGGAATTATCAAAAATCGACAATTTATATTTGATATTTGTATATAATTATCAGTCTCTTATCTTATTACACAAAAACATTTACACGTTTTACTCTTTTTCACCTGCGTTTTTTTAGAAGAGAGGGCTTGAATGCCTTTAATTTGACTTTTTCAAGTTCTTTTTTGAAAGGTAAAAAGTACAAATCACGTTGTCTGTTTCGGCTTTGCAAAATGATAAAAAGAAAAATTCTAGTTCAAAATTAAAAAAAAAAATAGTTTTTTTGGACGAAAATATCCTACGCAATTTGTGATCTCCCGTTTTTTCTACATTCTTACTTTCGAATTATTTAAAACTACAAACAACATTCAAATTTGCAGTCAAAACTTGAATCAAATGCAAATTGACTTTTTTCATTTAAAAGTGATAGCACTTGCGGGCAAACAATTAAAAATGCAATTTCCTTTTTTTAAATGATTTTTTTCTGATTTGTGTATTATTTTAAATAGGCTTAAACATCTGCATTTTTTTTGTGGATTCGAGATAGTTCTTTGATAAAACTCTAAACAAAGATATAAATTCTGTTTTTAAACCATTTTTTTTCATATATAATATTTGCCGAGCATCAAAACTTCAATTTTACAAAAAGCGAAAAAAAATGTCTACATCAATGAAATGTTTCATTTTGTTCATTAGTCGACTCATATATTTAAAAACTAGTCAGTTCATATGATTTCCAAAAAGTGAAAAGAACTTTAGTTATGTGTTCCTAATTTAAGTTTCTATATATTGAACAAAATTACAGTAATCATTTATATAAAAATCATATAAAAGTGTTCAGGTTTTAAACTGAAAAAAAAGTTTTAAAAAATTACAAAACTTAAAACTTTTTGGTTGTTTAATGATTTCTAGGTTTCAACTTGTCCATTACTTCTGCCTTTCCGCGACCTTATATTATTTTCGTGCCATGTCACTTATAGTTGTCGTCAATTCTAATTTCCCATCGATTCGCAAATGTAACCCTTACGTAGTTATGCGTACGTATGCTTAAACACAACATTTTTGTACGCAATTTCGCGTATGGTGTGAATTGACAATTTCAGTTTCATCCATGCTTCGTAAAATCGCCCAAATGGTAACCCTCTTCGCCGGGATTTCAGCCACAATTATTAACGTGGCTCTCATCTACGTCATTCTGACCAAGTCATCTGAAAGAATTGCTCCTTACAAGAATTTCCTTTTCCTCTACACCAATTTTTAAGCCTCTTCAATGTTTCGCTTGTCAGAAAGGGGATTTTCAGTTAGTTAATTTTTGCTAAGCACAGTGCAAGAAATTTATTTATGATACAATAATTCTGTTTTTGTTGTTGTTTGAGAAACATATCTTTCTTTTAGACGATTCTTTTACCCTTGAACAAAACGAAAAATCGAAAATTTGCAAAATGTTTCATACTGTAAATTAGTTAAGGGTGCAAAAACAGCCACCCGCGGTTTCCTGTAGATTTCTTGGTTCCTTAGCCTTAATCCTAGTTATAATTGTTTGTTTGTAAAGCAAACATTTATTTTACAGAAAAAAATCTTCTTAAATCAGAAATGCATAAAGATTTCTTATCTGAATAAGAAATAAAGAAGTAGTCTGCAACATCAAGAGTTGAAGTATTCCAAATATCGAAATTTTCGAAATGTTCATTTAGCTCAATGAAATGTTTTACCTTATCCGTTAATTAAGGATAATTAAGGAGTGAATAAAGAGTGGTCCAGCAGAAAAGGAAGGTTTAATTTTCTATTTGGTTTAAATTGTATTTATTTGAATTTAATTTTTGCTTTGAAGATTTTGCTATAGATTGAAGAAAATTGTAACAATATAAATGATTATTAAAATTATCGAAGTATTTTATTGATTTCAATGATTCAACTTGTCCATTACTTTACCCCTTTATTAACATTTCATATAATCTGAAATTCCAGTGTTTTCCGTAAATCTCTCATAACTTTCTTGTTTCTACTATTTTCTGAAACACCACATGTTTTTATTTTTGTAAACAAATCATTTTTCAGCTTTTTTTCAGAAATGATTCGTGAAATCGCTCAAATCGTGACCCTCTTCACCGGAATATCAGCCACCATTTTCAATGTGGCTCTCATCTACGTCATTCTGACCAAATCATCTGAAAGAATCGGGCGTTACAAGTACTTCCTCCTTCTTTACACAATCAACGCTGCTCTCTTTGCATCCATGGAGGCTTTAACCCTCCCAGTGAGTTTTCTCTTTTTCCAGATGATTCTAATGTTTCAGACCTGGTACCTCCCCCCAAATGGCTACTTTTTCCTGTCAACAGTGGAATTTCTCCCAGAATCCATCCAACAATTCCAAATTATCTACTTTATATTCAGTTTTGCTGCCCTGGCTGTCATCACATCTCTTTCATTCCTTTATCGATTGGCAGCTGTCACGAGCGCCCTATCTCCTTACGGCTTAAACAATTTACCTTGGCTGGTTCGTCGAAAATACCTTCCTTTCGTCGTTGGAATATCCTTCATTGTACTTTGCTGGGTTCCTGGAAGCCTTTGGTTTCTACTTCCTAATTTCCATAATGAAATGCAGTTCGATGATAGTATTTTGGCTGCCACGGGAGTGAAACTGTCGAATGTTGGATATATTGGAGGGGAGATGAAGGTAATTATATTACTATAACCGTGTGTGCGTGTTGTGAGTATGTGTCTCTATTTGTGAGTTATTTACTTTAAAACCAATATTTCTTTAAACAAGGAGGAATGTGGTAGCAGTGTTATTTTTAAAAGAAACTCATTTTGTTTGTAGAGCGAAACATTGAACAAACAGAAAAATGTATTTAATTTTTTTTTTAAAACATTGACACTTTAAATGATTTAAATTTAAATGCCCCTTAATTTATTGTTTTTAAGTTTCGAAAACAAAATAACACTGGTAAAACCGAATTTATTGTGCGTTTTTCAAAAACAATTTCTGAAATTTGCATGTGAATTGAATTATGAAGTAATTTGCAAAATTCAAAAATATTAAGACGTGTTTTTTATAAGACTCGATTGGGTCTAAACAAAGTTGTGACATAGGAATTTTTTCATTCTGGATTTGAATGATATTGACTAATTAGTGCATCAGGGACCCAAATAATTAAAAAAAGTTGGTTTTGCCCCAATTTGGTTACTGTAGCTGGGATTACGGTAGCTTCTTCCGCGCTACTATATCTGGCTTCAACGTGAACCAAATAAAACACTTTATTAACAAAAGATGTAGATCATGTGATGGCAATCAAAAGTGTAATTGACAGTTTTCCCAAAAAATCAGTTTTAAGGCCCCTAAATTATGAAAATGTGTCATAATTGTCGATTTTACTTAGTTTTTTAGCCAAATTTCGAAAACTACGGAAAAGTGTCAATTCTCACACTTTATATTCGATTTGTAACACAAATCCACGCGTTTTATTAATTGACAGTGTTTGCGAAAAACATCCCCATCATTGCGAAAATACGCGCTGAAGTGTGCGGTTAAGCGCGCCAACGCACCCTCAACTCCAGCAGCGCGCGTTGATATTGGCCCAGTGAGATCGAAAATGACATAAATGTAAGAAGTTCACGTTAGAATAGTTAAAATGATTTTTTGAAACCAGATGTATCACTAATTTTCGTTTAAAATGACTGAGCTTATCACATGTTCACTACAATTGACGGCGGATGGCCCCATGGAGCTAAAATGTGGTTTTGTTGGAAATCATCAATATTGAAACAGTGGCCGAAGGCCGCTTTCTTTTATTGGCAGCCGAAGGCTGCCTTGTTCCTGTGGCGGCCGAAGGCCGGTTTCTTTTATTGGCGGCCGAAGGCCGCTTTCTTTCATTGGCAGCCGAAGGCTGCCGTGTTCCTGTGGCGGCCGAAGGCCTCTCTCTTTCATTGGCGGCCGAAGGCCGCTTTCTTTCATTGGCAGCCAAAGGCTGCCTTGTTTCTGTGGCGGCCGAAGGCCGCTTTCTTTTATTGGCGGCCGAAGGCTGCCTTGTTCCTGTGGCGGCCGAAGGCCGCTTTCTTTTATTGGCGGCCGAAGGCTGCCTTGTTCCTATGGCGGCCGAAGGCTGCTTTTTGTTTGTTGCGGCCGGAGGTCGATTCAATTTCATTCCATGGCTGCCGAAGGCCGAAGAGTACTTAAAGTTAAGAGGATTCGAAGTGAGAGAGTTTAAGATGTTATAAATGTTGAATTTAATGTTTTCCGGAAATGGGTGACAAAATTGTAAACTGTACTGCATTTTTTTAAAGGAAATATAAAAAGCAAAAGAACCAAAACACTGAGGAACCGATCTCCGGAGCTTCAGATTGACAGTTAGACTCGCTGCCTCTGCGCCATGGAGTCGCTATGGGGCGGGTTGGCCGCCGCGCTTATGTATAGCGGCGCTGCGCAAGTGCACAGTTAAATTTGGTGGAAATGACAGATAAAACGGTTCTGTAGATCTATTTGGGGTAGCGTGAAGAATTTCGTTTATATCAATGTATATTTGAAGCCGCCGCTGTCCAAAATGTACCATTTTATCCTATTTTTGGAATGGTGTGTCAAAACTACTCGACGGATTTGGCTGAATATCTACGCGACGCGAACTGCAACAGGTTCCGGTATGTGGTCAAAATTTCAGCTCGATTGGTTTATCCGTTCGCTCGTAGCAATGGTATATTTGACGAACGGGAGACATCGGCGTTTTTTCTCACCAGCCGCATCCTGGAAATTAGCATAGCAAAAACATTATGCTAATTTCTAGGGTGGGAATCGGTTTATTTTTGGATCCTGAAAACGATTCTTTGGTCAGAATTGGAAAATATTGATTTCCAATGGAGCCCGCCCGATTTGAAGTTTGGCCGCCCCCGCACATGACAGTGGAGGAACCAAACCACCGCGCAGCGCTTCGCGCTGCGCGCAATTGAAACACAAATAATTTTTTAAAGGAATGTTTTTCTCTGAGCAATGGTTTTAAGCTAAGGACATATCTATTAAAGCGTATAGAAACATCGAACTGATACAAAAAGTTGAAATGAAAAACATACCACTCTATTCAATTTGCTTCTCCTTTTCCCTGCCTCAAAAACCAAGGTATATTTTTTAAAGCGTTTACTTGTTTAAAAAAAGGTGCATTCATAGTTCAACTTTCTTAACTTAGTTTTGACACTTTCTTTATTCGCTTTTTTGTTGTTGTTGAATTTCAACTTTTTAATTTGGGTAAAACTGCACTAAATGGAGTATGATAAGATAAGATAAAAATACTTTTTATGTGGGTTAAATCGATGTTGTGTTTTGATTTTAAGTTTTTCTCAAAGGAAAAGAAAAGAAACTCAAAAAAGAAATCACGATAGGATGAACAATTTTCTAAATTTGGGTTAATTCGATGTTTTGTTTTCATTTTAAATTTTCACAATTTTATACAACGTTACTCTAGGGATAATATGCATGGAAATTTGTGTACGAGTAAATTTTAGTGCCCATTTCAGACTTTTTGTTAATACAAAAACTCAAACACTTTTATTTTTACTTCCATATTTTGGCAAAAGTTCCGCAGATGCGCGCGGATCTGTTTTTTTTTCTCTAGTTTTGTTCAAAAACAAACTAGGACATTTCTACCGTTGGTTCCACATTTTTGGCTTTATAAACTTTTAAAAAACCTCAAAATGTAATCAAACTGTGCAATTTGCGACAGACAAGCAATTTTAATTTGAAACAAATATTTTATAATTGAAAATCAAAGTTTTCTTTTTTTTAAATGTGGCTTTTATCTGTAGAGTGATTCCAGGGGTGACCAGTTGTTCGTTCGCCGTTTCAAAGGGGGGGGGGGGGGGTGCGGTTCAAACGGGGGGTGCGGTCGGGTGCGGGATATCAAGTAGAGACAACTTTTTTAAATAAATAAAATCCTATTAAAACAGCATTTATTTGTTTACCTGCTTACCTTCACCTTAGTGTTTCAGCGCATTCGGTTGATTGTGTTAAAGGACTGCGAGTGAGATGGAGCGCACTTTCAGAATCGGCATTGAATTAAAGCCAAAGTCGAAAGTTTGAAAAGCTCGTTCTCTGCGAATACTCATTTTTAAAAGTTGAAATTCAAAGGAAATACTCAATAAATACTGTAGAGTGAGTGTTTGAAATTGTATGAAATTTCGTTGATTCGTTGAATTTTCCCACACCGACAAAGCCTAGAATTCGGTCGAATTTCATACAATTTCAAACACTCAATTTGCATTTATTGAGTATTTCTTTTAAATTACATCTCGTAAAAATGCGTATTCGATGAGAACCAGGCTTTCAAAGTTGTTCGCCAGGCGAAGTTGCCATGTCTGACCCCCCAAGCGCGCTCCAATGCGAACGACAGTAACCAAAGGACTGGAAAACCCTTGTTATGTTGGAACACAAGAGTGATTTAAGTGAAACAAATCTTAAATGTTGCAAAACTTTTTTGTTGAGAAAAGTTTTTTAAAGAGCACATAATTTTTTTAAAAAAATTTCTTATTTTTAGCAGTTGTAAAATTAACATGCTAAATAACTCGAAGAAACATTTGAAAAAAATTAGACGCTGTGTCTATACACTGCTGATTTTACATTTTAAAATACAATATGGGATGAATGCTGCGTTTCCGGAGTTATTTCTGTCATGTGAAGACAAATAATAAACTGAAAAAATCTTTGTAGACGACTTCCCATTATAATGTTGGACAGTGCGACAAAAATCACAAACTTTATAAAACTTTATAACTCTATAAGTTTTCAAATGTTTTGTTTATGAAAATCGAAGAAAAGGAAAGTGTATTAGACACAATGAAACAGAATGAAAACTGTATTAGAGCGTCTTAAAAATTCACACTAACCACCAGTTTCAAAGGGGGGGGGTGCGGTCGCCGGTAGGCGACCGCGAACAAAATAATCACCCCTGAGTGATTCTTGGCAATTGATAACTGTCTTAAAAGCTAAACAAAACATGGAACTGCCACAGTCAAAAAATATTTTCAAGAATTTGAAAAAAGCTAACCTTTTTGTTAACTTATTCGCAAACCTTCTCCTTGAAAATTTGATTTCAATTCGCTTAATTTTTACTTCAAGTTTTTTATATACAGTTTTAATTATTTCACTAGCCCCAAATACAACGCCCATAAAAAACAAAAACAAACTGTGATTAACATGGGAACCTTTATTGCCGACCCGATGTTTTGCTCGGATTTTAAGTTTTTCGCAAAGAAACAGTGTTACTAATCCTAAACGAGGTGCACGATAAATACGAATTTATTTTTATACCCATTTGAAGTAACTACGTTTTTGCAACATTTTTAGAATTGAAATTCAATTTCTAAAAAAACATTCATGCTTTGTCGCCTAGTATTTTTTCCAACAGTTGTCTCGACAGCCGAGTGAAACATCCAATTGACATAGAGAAAAAAAACAAAATAAAAAAATCTAACCTTTGTTCATCTTTGTTCATATAAAACTATTTGCTTTTTTTTCTTTGCTACTTTTTTTACCCAGCTAAAACAATGATTTAAAGTTTTTGTGTTCTCTTGTTTTTTTTCATTGGTATACGGACAAAAAAATAGAGATAAAATAATTTTTTAATAGGGTCAATTCGATGTTTTGGCCTGGATTCAAGTTTTTCGCAAATATAAAAACGTTACCAGCGGGTGGCGCGCCGCAGGCGCGCCACCCGCTGGTAGAAAAAATAAACGGACTAACTATTTTCGTTATTCAAAAATCCCTTATACTTTGCTTAACCTTTTACCTGCTCAAAAGTTTTTTTTAACTAACGAAAACTAAGTTTTATAGTTTTTGCGTTTACTTATTTTTAAAATGAATGGAAAATATTAAGTTACTACGATAAAAACAAAAAGTTTTTCGAATTTTGACACTGATATAAATAATATGAGTTTTTCCATTGGTTCAAAATATAAAGAATTTTTTACTAAATTTTTTTTTCATTTTCAATTTGCAAATGTTTCACTTGTATTATTTATGGGAAGAAATGATAAAGAAATGTTTTTGTTCGGAACCCGTGAACAACTTTAAAAAAACTAAAATGAAAACTACGAATTTTAAAGATTGAAACACACATTTACAACTGAAACAACTTATTTTTAAAATTTTGTGAATTTTGAATGAATCAACAAATGGAATTTTCAGATCAATGACACAATCAACCCCGGAATGCTAATTTGCCTCCTTTCTTTTGGTACCTTGTGCTCAACTAGCTCCTCTATTGTCATTTTCTGTCTTATTCGCATTGGAGCGCATTTACGTGAACTGCGCAAAGTCGCCAGCGTAGCCTACCGTTTCCAATATGAAATGTTTATTCTTCTAACCATACAGGTGGTTTTTTTGTAAACAAAATATTAAAAAAAAATAATTTTTTAGATTTTCCTTCCCGTAATTTTCAATAACATACCCGCCGTAATTGCATTTTCCCTAGCGTATGCCAACGTCCATGTTGGAGATGAAATTCGAATTTGTGGAATGGTTTTGGCCTTTGCTCAAGTGATGGACCCTATTTTTACAGTTTTATTGATTTCTGAATATAAAATGGCTGTTAGACAATTTATTTATAGGGCAAGTTGATTACGGTAATCCTAAATATGGTTTCTTCAGGTTTTGAACAAGAAAGAAATTCGCATAGGAAATGCCTTCACTGTAACCACAATATAATGGCGCTGCGATAAACTGATCGAATAATGAACAATCTAAAATTGTTAATTGATTGAAACTGTGAAACAATGTGAAAAACAAAAGATTTTAAAAGTTGAACTTAGAATATCATTTCGTTAGAAGATTTATTAATTTTTGGTATGTTCGATGGTTTGAATGTTTCACATGAAAGGCAAGATGAGGTGACTTGCAAACAAAGCATTGGGTGCGCGAAATTCGATAAATACAAATAAAAAAGTTTTTTTTTAAATTGTTCAACATTTCTATTTTTCGTTTTTATGGTAATAATCTAAGCACCCAGTTCCAACAATTGTCCTCACATTCAGTCCGCTTCGAATAACAATTCCGTTTTAGCCAATACAGTGCAACTTTTATAGAAAAAAAAACCAAAAGCAAATATTATTATATAATATTTGCTTTTGGTTTTTTTTTCTATATGGAAATATTATTTTCTTAGTTTTTGTGCGAAGGGACATTGGAAGTTTTGAAAATGGGATTCATAAGTTTTTATGATTGTGCCAATGACACAGGTTTTAAAAGAAAGGATCTATTTGAAAAGAAAAATTAAGGAAATGGAAAGCTTCTTTATTTTATTTGTTTTACATTTTGCGCTTTTTCCGTTTTTTTGTTCCCAACATGTGGAAAAAGGGTACCGTGAAAACATACAGTTCCTTTTTTCATTTTCATCGTAATATTTTTTTAAATTTTAAGTTAGTAAAAAATATTGGCGGTTTTTATGAATTCCATGTTTTAGCTCAATGTCGTGTAAGTAATTCAATCGAACTATTAGTTTATAACAAACAAGTTATTAATAAATTTTATGTTACGCCTTCATATTAAAATTAAATTTACTAATTAACGCGTTCAATTATGTCTCCATGGTACTGTGGAAAAGCAGTCAGTTGAAGGAAAATAGACACGACAAGTTAATTTTACGGTATATTTTTTAGAAGAGAAAAAGTGCTTTTTTTCTTCACTTTACTAATTTGAAATATTCGATTTCATATATTTTATTGCAATCACCAGTTTTCATAGTTTTATTTCTTTTTATTTTCGAAATGAAAAAAACCCATTTTATTATTTGCTCAACAGATGTAGGTTTTTAAACCTATATTTATTCAAAACTTAATAATGGAAACACTTTAAAACGTCTTTGTAAGTGGGATTTATTTAGGTCCATTCAGTTGTGGAATTCCCATGTTTTGTTAATTGTAGCATTCGATAACATCAACCGCGGCTTGTACTAACAAACGTGTATACAATGAGCATTTTAAACGAAGACGAGCAAATCGTTTAAAGCTTGAACTATTATGTAGTAATCATAGACTTGAAACATCAGTGTAAAGAAAAATCATTAAAAATATATTCACTCGGATGTTTCATGTCTGTTTTTACTATATATTAATTCAAATTTGTTCATTAACTCTTAGGAATATTTCTCCAGAATAACTGACCTTTTCTAATGAAAAACTATTAACTGAGAGGTAAACATAGGATTGACTCTCATTTAGAAAACTTTTAAAAAAGTTAATGTTCAAATCTCAGTTTTTCTCGAAAATTCCATTTTTTTTAATGTTAAAAAAATATATGATAAACTCCAACAGTTTGCAGTCCGTAGCACACAAAATTTTCCTTTTAACTTGAAAAGTTTATGTGATGAAGCATAGAGGTAAACTTACACAAAAGATTGGTCTAGAAGTTTTCAAACAATCCCAAGATGCAAATGGGTCAGAATTGGTTTCTAAAACTTTTAATTGAAATTTGGAAGTCAGCTTCGATTAGCAAGGGAAAAACCAGGCTAAAGGCTAATCACACATGTGAAACATTTATGTAAGAACAAAATTTTCCATTTTCGTCAATTTACTTCTAGTCAACTTTTAATAAGTTCTAAAATGTTTAAGATTTTGTTTGCAACATTTAGTAAACGTTTCTTTTTTGTTTGGGAAGTGGTTTTTTCTGTATTAAAGTAAAAACTTCAATTAAGCAGAAACAAGATTAACAAAAGTTTCAAATACGTTACTAAGACTAATTCGGTCTATTTGAAAAACAAAAAAAATTGCAGTATAAAAGAACTTTTACTAAAATAATTTCAAAACATTATTAAAAATAATTTAAAAACGCTGATGTTTCATTTGTTTCATATATGTTTTGTTTCAAGATCTCAATGCTAAAGCCGAAATACGGTAACAACTAGAAAATTTTTTAACAAACAAAACTGATTATGTTCCATTATGAATATGTTCTACAAGACTTAGACTTCATTTTAATTCATTAGAAGTTTTCATTAAAGAAAACAAAAAAGTTTTCCACGCGGTGGATCCGAACCCTCGATGTTTTCATGGTAAGTGGCAGTCGCTAACGTCTTTATTTGATTCTATTGAAAATATTTTTAAAATAAAACAAAACATTGGGTTGACACAAACATGAAAACATCCTGCTTTCCGTTTCTTATGAACTTACCGTCAACAAATAGCATGAAAAGTTTACTTTAGTGTTTTTTTTAAAAATTCCATAGTTTGTTTCAATGTTTCCATTGTTTTTTAAAAGGATTATTACTGATTCGCAACAATTGGGCTGCCATCAATTGAAGTTTTAAGCATTCCAAGTTTAGGTTAGCAATCACAGGTTATAAAATTTACTTACAAATTTTTATTTCAATTTTTGAAACAACCACAAATTATATAAAAATTACAAGAACCCCTTTCTGGGAAAATATTTATCGAAGGCCTATAATTTCTGCTCAATAAAGGTTAAAAAAACATAAACTGATGTTTAGCTTACTTCAAGTTTTCGATTCTAGGGTATGACAAAAACCACAAATTACATCTGCGTCAGCATTTATTTGCCGAACATAAACTTTTATTGATTTTGCCGATGACTGCAACTAAAACCGAGAAATATAGGAGGAAATCGATGAATATCAGTAGTAAAACGTTTGTGTGACAACAATGTGGACAAGGTAAAACTTTTTTCCAAAAGTTATAAACTTTTCTTTTTTAGTGTTTTATGATCGAAAATTGGGCTTCTTTTGTTTTTTATCAGTATTTGCGTGATAAAAAAATTTTCTTATTGAATCCCTGTTTTCGTGCCATAAAATAACCATGTTTCACCTAAAACTCAAAGCAAATGTTACTTGCAGAAAGTAATGGACGCAAGATCCTCGCCAGACAAATAATTGATTGAGATGAAAAGTTCGGATTTTTCCTTGCTCTACTTTTATTCGCATGTTTTACTTTCATGGGAAATTATTTATTGGAAACAGTTAGTGGTGCACTTCCTCACAACAGTCTGCAAAAAAAGACTATTACAAAAACTGGGATAAAAAGTAAAACTTACATAAATATTTGTTCTTCCCAGGATTGCTGTACCAAGTATTTAAAAAAGAAGTTTCTCTTAAGAGATATACTTTATTTCAGTGTTTCACTTGTTTGGGAAATGCAATAATGTTGACTGCTAACAATATAGACGAGTCATCACCAGAATTGTGTAAATGCTTTTAAGTTTTAACTTTAAACATTAAAATGTTTAAACATGTTACCGTGGAAACACAATCGCTAATTTTTGAAGCAAGGTGAATATATTAAGAGGGTGAAACATTCATGAACGCTTTATTGTCAAGTAAGTTTTTTTATAAACCAGCTTCTGTGTAAATTTTGTTTTCACAATTTAAAAAATTTGAAAATTCCGGAAAAAAATGAAATGGTATTATGAAGAAAACATTTGAAAAAACTTGAAAAGTTACTTGAGAAAAGTGAAAGATGGCACAAAATAGTAACATTTTTTGTTAAAATCTATTCTGTAGTGGTTGAATTGCAAAAGAATCTTTAAATTTTTCAGATATTTCAATTAGCCTTGTGTTTCAACTTAGTCATTAGTTACGCAATATTCGCCAGGAAACCAATCAACCACTCGTAGTTTAAAAAAAAACAAAAATGAGCAATTTGTTACATAGGCAATAGACGAATTTATTTTAGGAACCAATTAGCAATTTTTGTTAAAAATTTTTTTTTGAATAATCACTTTAGTTCCTCACGATCTTGTTTCTAACTAACATTTTTTTAAAGTTAGGCATTTGTAAGTTTCACAAACAAGGGAAAGCTGAAGAAAGTTAACTTCTGCAATAAGATGGAGTCGCTTCTAAAAAATAGTCAGTGTTACAAAAGTGATTCTATATATAGTTTGTGCCAATGCTAGTTCGTTTAAACGACACTATAACAGAGAGATACAGTATTGCCTGCCGTCGCAAATGAAAGGGCGGGCAATTCAAAACATGACCAGTTCAATTAACTAAGTTTACAATTTTAATACTAGTTTGTAAAAATTTAATTAAAAATGATAGAAAACAATAGCGAAATTCAAGAAAATCATAGAATTTTAAAACGTAGCTACAGTAATCCAAAGAAAAATTGCGTGTGAACAAAAATGGCGTACGCAGTTCAGCGCTAAGGGCGAAAATTGGGGGAACTAGAATTGGCAACAACTATGGAGTTCTTTGAGAAAGCTGAAAATATCTTTCTATCATTAATGGTAAGCTGGGAATAAAAGATCCCAAAGTTCTGTGAAACAAAATCCAAAAATCGAAAAACTTGTGGAAAGAGATTCTCACTAATTTTTATTCCTAGGTCAAAATATAAAAACTGAGTGAGACAGTCAAAAACGCTATAAAAACGTAAAATTCTTGTTTTTAAAATTATAATTCCACATTACTAATTTAAAACGAATAGAAGACAACCCTTGAATATATCGTTAAATATGTATGGCATTCTTGTTTATGAAGGACAATCTTTTTTTACATTTGTGGGTTTTATTTTTCAATTAGACTTGTGTTTCAACCTGACCATTATTATAGTTATTTATCAAGTTACCGATCGTGTCTTTGGCCTGGCAAATTGAATATTGAGCAATTCGCAAAATAACCAAAAAATTAATTTTTATTAGTGTTACTACGAAGTTTCATAACTGTTAGATACTAAAGAAGGCGAACAAGTGCAGTTAGAAGTTGACCTCCATTAGTATGAAAAGGCAATAGTAATTTACTAATTCTTTTTCGTGAACTTTTTGTGAATGAAGCTATCAATCAGTTAATTTTTTAACATTCTAAACTTTCTTAATTTTAAACACTTCCATGTTTTACTTGTAACAAAAAATGATAAAACTTAAATTCAAGCAGTCGTCCTCTCTGATGCTTATGTAGTGTATTACTCTACACAATCAATATTGTAAAATTTTCAAAAACCAATGGTTTGAACAACAAACTTTTTCAAATGTATATTTCTTTTTTTATTCTTAAAATCACGCTACTCCATATTTTTTGCAAATTAACCAGTATCCATTCAATTATTTCGTAAAGTTGTTACCTGACGGTTTTTTAACAAAAAGTTCTTGACTTCCATGTTTCAGCACTCACAAAAATAACAGAGAAAGCGAACTTTTGCAATGCGGATTCTTCAACGGGTACCTACAGGAAAAAGCAGTCAAAAGCCAAATTTTGCATTTCTTTACGTTTGTTTTGCACGGATTTTGACACTATCGAAAAAATAAAACACGACAACAACTTTTCAAACCCAATTAAATGTATATTTACAATTTTTAAAATTTACAGATTCAAAGAAAAAATTGACAAAAAATCAGCAGCAGCAAAAATTAAACATTTTAGATTTTTTTCAGTAAGACTTATGTTTCATAATGATCATTAGTTTAGTTCAGATTCACAAAAAAACCAACTAACCTAGAAAATACAAAAAAAGAGTACAAAAAAAAGTACATATGCAATAATCAAATTTATTTTAGGAGCCAATCATTTTTGTTTATTTAGACATAAAATTTTTGAATAGTCACTTTAGTTCGTCATGTTCTTGTTTATAACTGACATTTTTAAACATAGTCATTTGTGAGTTTCACGACTGAGGGAATGCTGAAAAAAATTAATTTCGGCAATTAGATGGAGTAGCTTAAAAAAAATATCAGTGTTACAAAAGTGATTTTATTTAGAGTTCTTTGAGAAAGATGAAGAAAGCGAAACATGAATGCAGGTGGGCGTTTGTTTAAATTAAATTTTGAAACAATGCAGTAATATGTCAAAATTGCACGAGTTAACAATTAATTGAACTTATTTCATTTAATAAACTGCTTTCTAAAACTAATATTGAAATTAAAGTTTTTACCGTATTTAGGCAGCTTTGCAACTTTTATCAATTCGCTGTTTTAATGTGGTGCTCAATAGTGAATTTGTTTTCCCAAATAGTAAGTTCTTGACACTAAAATTAGTTATTAAAAACCGTTATTGACAAAAGAATGGTAATTTTAGAGATTCCCTAAAATATTTGAGGAACAAAACTTAGCTTTTCCCTATTATTTGCTGTTAGACTACCTTAAACCCAAGGTTCAGAAAGAAATATTTGTTGCCAAAAATTCCCGGAGTCTCTCATTTTCTCGGTTTGGTAATTACTTAAAAATGGGTTAATGCAATTGAATTATTAGTTACAAACATTTTAGGGGGTCTTAGAAACTTTAAAAGAAACAGTAACGTTATACTTTGTGACCTTGCGAGAAGAATCTTAACATTTTGAAATTCATAAAATAAACTCTACCGGATAATTTATTGGCAACTCAATAATTACACTAAGCTTAGAGAACGTTTCTCCCTCCGTTTCTCCCCCATTTAGTGTTATTGTAAATTGTAACTTCTTAAACTTCTATATTTCTGTATTATATATTTCAATATATATTGTATATTTATGGTATATTTCTTTTTTCATTCTAAGATGTTATTTAAAATCGCGCTATTCCTTCTTTTTACCAAATTAACCAATTATTTTCCAAAAATTGTTACCTGACAGTTTTTAACAAAACGTTCGTGACTTCCATGTTTCAGCAATCACAAAAATAGAAATCAGATTTTTAAAATTTCGATGAGCCAATCAGCAATTTTTTCAAAATTTTTTTTATTTTGACATAATATTTTTGAATAATCACTTTAGTTCTTCACGTTCTTGTTTCGAACTGAAATTTTTGAAGGGTAGTCATTTGTAAGTTTCACGACTGAGGGAAAGCTGAAGAAAATTAATTTCGGCAATTAGATGGAGTAGCTTACAAAAAAAAATCAGTGTTACAAAAGTGATTTTATTTAGAGTTCTTTAAGAAAGCTGAAGATTCAATGCAGGCAGGCATTTGTTTGAATATAATCTTGAAACAGTTTAGTGATATCTCAAAATTGTAAGAGATAACAATTCATTGAACTTATTTCAGTTATATAATAAACTGCTTTCAAAAGCGAATTATGAACTCTTAGTTTTTCCCGTATTTAGGTAGTTTTGCACCTTAAATCAATTCGTTGTTTTAAAGTTGTGGTAAATACTGAATTTGTTTTCCCAAATAGTAATTTGTTGACACCGTTATAAAAATTAGTTATTCAAACCCGTTATTGACTAAAGAATGGCAATTTTAGATCCCCTAAAATAAGTGAAAAACAAAACTTTGCTTTTCCCTATTATTTGCGGTTAGACTACCTAAAAACCAAGGTTCAGAAATAATCATTTTTTGGAAAAAATTTTTTAGAAAGCCTCTCTTTTGCTTCCGTCTGATGGTTACTAAACAATAGGTTAATGCTATTGAATTATTAATTACAAATACTTTAGTGGGTCTTAGAAACTTTAAAAAAAACACAGAAAAGTATTACATTTTAAGGTTGCTGGCAGAATCTTTACATTTTGAAATTCATTAAAAAAAACTCTCTTTGATGTTTCAAAAATTTTACAAAACGTAGAAAACGATCTTCTCTTCACTATTGTTTTTTAAATTTAGTGTAATCGTTCATATTTCCAAAAGTATTTTCAAAAACATTTAACAGGTAAAATTCGAAAAAATTTTAACTTAAAAAACCCAAAAACAAACTAAAACCAACATTATAACTTTTTTTTTATTCTGCAATATTTTACTACTGTTTAACAAAACAAGAATAAATCAAAAAATTCTACTAACATAGTGATTTTAAGTTTAAAAACAGATTTACATTGAAGTTTTAACTGAATAAAGAAAGAATCCATTATTTGAAGAAAATAACTGATAGAAAATAATAATGTTGCAGTTAGGCAGCTTCAAATTGGTTAATTACATAGTCTAAATCAGGTTATTGTACTGTTCTTGTAAGATAGCGCTTCATCCCGCTGAATTAACTGATTTAAATTTTAAAAACTTAAAAAAAACTCACCTGTGGTATGTTTCAGCAAAACTAGTCGTTCGATTTCTGTCATCCAAAATTTGTGCCACATTTCGGATAATTTTCCAGAAGGTCCCCATGTTTCAAGGAAAAAAAATTTATAAATCGTGGTATTTTAAGTAATACCTAAAAAAAGTTATAAGTTTTGGAACTTCATTGTTGATAAATTGTGCATTTAATTTTCTAATTTTTGTTTTTTAATGTTGTAAAAAATTAAAAACACCAACCTTTCTTGAGCAAAAAACTATCTTAAAAAAACATCGGAGTGAAGTTTTTTTATTTGTCCGATAATATATGTATCTGAAAAAAATATTTTTCAATTAAAAACAAAAACAACACAAAAACAGTAAAAAAATTGGTTAAAAAAATTTATGATATTAGTGGGGGTGAAGTTTAGATAAAAACCGAGTTTTCGCTTTTTTCTATATTTTCCGTTTAAAAAAAGCTTTTTGAAGATAAGATAGTCAAAAAAGCAAAGTCTTAAATTCTAAAATTAATTTTAAATTAATTAAAATTAACGATTGTATTAATTTTGTTTAGTTTTTGCTAATTGGATGCTTCAGACTTTCAATAAATAAAATGGAATTGCAGCTGTTAGTAATGGGTCGGCGTAAATGTGTTTTATATATACCAGAATTCAAAGCCCCGCTTCGCGGGTCTTTTCATTCAGGGTTGGGCGGCCGCCTCTGGGCCGCTTCGCGGCCCTACGTTTTGCGTAAGTACGTGAGACGTGAGTGAACGCTCGGGTCGGGTACCAAAGTGCGGCCGACCGCTCCGGCGCTTCGCGCCTCCACGGATGGCGGCCGCACTTTGGTACCCTCCCCTCGCTTGATGACCGCGCAACCCTTTCTACTCTCTGAAAATGAGAAGATCCCATTACTAGAAATTTCATGTTACGCTGTTAACAAAAAGAAAGAAACGGCCAAGTGTATATTCCATGAATTTATGATGCAAAAACAAGATTTTTCCCGGAAGTATGTTTCCGTCTTAAATCAAAACTACACAAAGCTTAATAGATTGGAAAACTGAAATGGGACCCCTTGGCAATTCTCACCGTGCTGATAACAGGTAAACTGCAGCTGATAAGACATGAACAACACCAAACTGGATGTTTTCTCACTGTCCCGTTACTGGTTTTCTGCTATTTTTTTCTTTTTCATAAAATTGAATGTATTTAAATGTTTCAGGAGAAATGAGTGAAGAAGATATTGAAAAGGAACTGTCAATTGAGAGAGAGGCTCTTGGTCGAGAACAAAGAATTGGCGATTTCTACGATGCGAGACGAGAGAAATTCGTAAGAGGGCACTTGTTTAAAGGGTGAGTTTTTTGTTTTTGTTTGTGTTATAAATACTAGTTGGATAAAACAAAACTGAACAGTGCCAAAGATAAAAAACAGCGCCACCAATAGAGTTTCAAACTTTTATTTAAATTATGCCAATGTTTTACAATTTTAGTTTATTTGACAGTATAAACGTCACTACGTTTCTAGTCTAATGATCTTTTCATTGAATTATTTTCGACGATTTTGGAATCGTTTTATAGCCAGGGGTAGTGGTTGTAAAACATTTCTTCTGCAAACAAATTTAGATAACCGATTTGTTTTTTTTAATTTAAAAAAAATTTTTTCCTAATATTTCAAACTTATGAAGGCAAAGAAATAATTCGAACTGCTAATTTGTTTTCGCTCACATGACTCCATGACATGACTTTTTTCGCCTCACTTCTATGTTGCAAAACAAACAGGTACAGGTACTTGCCCTTGAAAGCAGCTGATTTAAACAATGTTAAAAATAAAAAAAGCGTTTTTTTCTGGTTAAAAAATACGTACGAGGAAGTGGGTATAAAACATTTCTTCTAAAAAAGTGGAATGTTACAAAAATGACGTTTATAAGAAAACATAAAATGTCTGCTCAAGATTTTTCCGTAGGCTGATTTTAAAGGGACAGTTAGGGTGTTTTACAAGTTTATCGCATTGTATTAAGCTCAAAACATAGATCAAGAAAAAAATATTTCTGTTAAAAAGTCTCAATTTTTGGCAAGCGCGACCGTCGCCACTTTCTGCCCTAAATGATTAACTAAGCGTCCTGTGTTTACGCGATTCAAATTTGGACAAGGTTCCTTGCCGTATCTCCCCCTTCAGCATGACGACCCCCGGCCGTCTGCAGTGTCAGAAAATGCCCCCTTTTGATGCTGCTGACACCCGTAGCGGATCGGCATTGTCGCGGATAGGGGTCTAGCCGGTAGACCGTAGACGCCGGGGCCTCCTTATAGAAAGTGAATTACGAAAAAAAACGACTGACCCTTTAAAGTATCCACTGTATTTGTTCCCAACGACAAACTACGACCTATTGCGGTCGACGTGATGTCACAAGGCCGGCGTCTGCCGGCGCCGCTGATGTCACACGGCGGCGGGGCGCAGCTCTCTTGCTGTGAGACGCAGACAACGAGAGAAGTCCGCAGCGGACACATTTAAGCATGAAATTGGGGGGAAAATGAAAAATGTATTTATAAAAAGTTGAGAAAGACCGCTGAATTTGAATCTCTATTTTCAGAGATCTACCATCAGGGTGTTTGTTAGAAGACAACTTTCCCCAATTGGCAACGGATTTCCAATTCACAAGTAACACAAAAGAGAAGTTGAAATTGCTAAAACTGGAAGGACAGGTCTCCATCAGTGGCCTCTGCGGAATGGTCAAAGTGGAGGGATCCGCCAAATTCTTAAACGAAGACCTGGACAGCAGCAAAACTGCGCACTGCGTCTTTTCCCACAACCAGCAAACAAAAACTGCGAGGGTGAATCTTGGCCACAGAGAAATAAGGGACCTTGTAAATGACAACGCCCTTTCTTCGGAAGTGACCCACATCGTTGTGGGGATCAGAAGCCTATGTGGACTTTAGTTTCAAAGAAAACAAGAAGATTTCGAAAATGGAGATTGAGGGATTTCTCAAAGGAGCGGGAGTGGATGAAGGACCGGAAAAGAAAGAAAAAGAGACTCCTGAAGGGGAAAGTGCCCGAACGCAGCCGAGTGAAGCAGAAACATCAAGCTCATCTACTGGCAACTTACTTGCCAATGTTGCCAAGAAAATTGGAACTAGTGTTTCAATTTCTGGTAAAGGAGAATATACAAAATCTGGCAAGCACCTGGTCGAAGATATTCGTTTGAAAGTTTTCGCTGATTTACCATATTCCAGTTTCTCTCAGCCAAAAACTTTGGAAGATGGGCTGTCTGTTGTTCACAAAATTTCTGAAGAATTGAGAACAGCAGCAAAAGAAGGAGGAGTACCAGTAATTTATGAGCTGTGGAGCGTTGATGAAGTCAGAAGACAGCTTGGGCTAAACCCGAAAGATACAAGTTTCTGCTCACAACTGAGTGAAGTGAACATTGAAAAGATAAAGCAGGTTTTATACGAAGCCGAGGAAGA
This sequence comes from Oscheius sp. G VE-2021, assembly GCA_022343465.1. NCBI lineage: Eukaryota > Metazoa > Nematoda > Chromadorea > Rhabditida > Rhabditidae > Oscheius > Oscheius sp. G VE-2021. The sequence goes on from JAJQXH010000008.1 coordinate 1,354,943, forward strand.
ATTCCTTCGATTATCTAGTTTCGTCGAAACCGTCGAATTAAACGGACATTTTATCTCAGAAGTGGTTAAGAATGAGATTTTGAATCATAAGAGCCAGTGTACCGTTAGTATACTGGAAAATAGAGAGACCGTCAGGAACAATCTGATTGCTGTCAGATCGAATAAAGAAGATTCCTTGAAGGGATTACTGAAAGTATTCACTGATTTTGAAGCTTCACCCTTGTCTAAGATAAAGATGAGCGATTTTATCCAGAAGCACAAGAAGACACAAAATCTGATCAATTTACTCGACGACTTGAAGAAAGGCAAAGTGACGCTGATTCAGACAAAGAAGGAATTCTGGACAATTAAGAACAATAAAGATGCGTTCGTTCTCTTCTTTTCCACGGACCACATTGATAAAGACGATCTGGAGTGGCATCGGACGTTAGATTGTTTCCTACAGGAGTGTGTCAAGAAAAAGCAAGGTTTCTGTGCAGCTGTCCATAAAGAAACCCTGGTTGGCCTTCACGAAGAAGAGAAGATGATTGAAGATGGTCCTCGAATTGTAGTGATCCGAACCAGGGAGTACATTTCCAGAAAGTTTTTGTCATTCTCCGAGAATCAAAAAACTGGTGAACGCAAAAAGAGCTACGCAAAGTTCGGATGTCGCTATCTACAAATGGAGCCATGTTTTCATCCATTGAAAAAAGACTATGCTGAATTTATTTGTAGATATTGCGAACAGGAAGGGGAAACTTTATTATACTGTCTTGGATGTGAACACCCATTATCGCAAGTAAATTTGGATCCTGCTCATTACTTCTTTTGCCGGTATGTTGTATTTTTTTCGGTTATATAAAATTGTTCTTTCAGATGTGGTGGAAGACTAGCGCAAGAAGTAGATAAAATAACCTGTGAAACAAATAACCACACTACAATTCGCCCTTTTGGCGATTACTTTAAAACATAAATACGTTTTAGTTAATCAAATAACGAAGATGTCTTTATTGGGTGGGGTTGTTTTAGATTTAAAACCTTTTAAGGTTAAAATCTGTCAAAGCATTCCAATAAAACTGTGGCATCCGTTTCAATCAACTATAACAAAGACACCGACTCTAGGTTGTAACTAACAGAATAGACTTCAAAAAATCCCTGTATGCATCATTTATTTTTTTGTAAATCAGTTAGAGTATCTTTGATATATCCTTTCTAACCATAAGACTCCTTGTTGGACATATTTCGAAACACGTAGAAATTTTAAAAAGTCTTTTTTGTTTTTTTGAACATACCAACAATACTTGTGAAAATGGAAAATTTTCAGAATTTTATAGTTGTGGCGATTCGCAAATATCACCTGACACAGTTTTGCGTACCTCAACTTAGACATAAAATTTGTACGCAATTTTGCGTTTGGTGTCTTTGGGAAAGGCCACGGTGGGAACTAGGCTTTACGGCGACTAAATGTGACAAAACAAATAAACACCGGTTCTTCTTTATGGGTTTTCTGAACTAAAAAACCACGTTTTTAGACAGTGATGGTCGTTTCTATCCTCGCGTAATATTCCTAATTAATTTTACCGATGAAGTAAAACATTTTCATAAAACAAATATTTTTTTAAAATAAAATGAAAGGGTTGATGGTAATTTTCCGATTTCTCGCTGAGTGTGCTTTTAGTTGGTTCTGAAAATATCTGGAAATCTAAGTTTTTGAAATCGGAAGTTACGGAAATCTGCAAATTAGCTTCTTGAAAAATTTAGCAAATAAGCATAGCGGTTACAATTTTCGAGTGCTGCCACAGCAATTGCGCAACCCCGCAAGCTGAGTCATAGAATACTAACGTTATTGTCGCGTTTTAGTTTTTATAAATTGTGAAACAATCGCAATTCTTTGTTTTCTGATTTTTCGTGTTTCTACATGTGTACCCATCTTATCAATCAACCCTGCATCATTGAAACAAGACATAGAAAACATTGTACCTGGGTAGATTTGTTTTCAAATCGGCCGTTTGCAAACTCTTTTCCAAGGTTTTTCCTGCGCAGCGTTTTCATATTTAATTTTAAATAAGGTTTTGGTTAAAAAAAACTAATGCGAAAATAATACAGGGTGGAATTGCAAGTTCAAAGTTTTGAGAAATTCTTTTGTTATTTTTTAAATTTCTGAAAACGGTTAAAAAATTATTATTTATATCCGAAATTCACTTTTTTTGACTCTTTTTCTATTGTAATTGTAATTTTGAATGATTTTTTTGCATCAGGGTTTCGTGGTCAGATTAAAACAACGACAAATCGAAGACAACGATTCCATGATCATGTTCACATTTTAATTTTTTCTATTCTAATTTTTTAAACTTTTCAAAATTTTAAAATCGCCTAATTTTTTAAATCGAAGCAACATTTTTAGATTACAACTCTCAGATTGAAAAGAGAATAAGTACACCTCAAGAGATTTAATTTCTTCCCTAAACAATAAAGAACAACAAAATTAACTTACTTTTAATGAAATTTTAGAAACATTTATATACAATTTTAGTACTATTTTATTGCGTTGTAGCTTTTTCTGAAAACCAATCGTTTTTCAATATTTGGATGACTGCTCACCGCGCAGGTTACAACTATTTTTCCTAATGCTTTGTGAAAATGATGAAATAGTCAATAAGTCAGAGAGTTAAACTATTTAGAAAGTTTGAGATAACTTTCAAGCCGTTTGAAATATTTTTGTCTTATTAATAATTACTGTTACTTACTGAATTGGCCGACGAATTCTCATTATTGCAAATGATCCTTTTGTATAATATTTATGAAACAATGTACTAACTTAAATGTATGGTGCTTACTTACTTCGACAAACTTTTGACAATGTTTTTTCTTAAAATATTTTAACATGTCCTCTTTTTTGGAGGTGACGGGATGATAAAGGTTGATTAGATTCCGGATGGATTAGATTTTTAGCTCAATATTGGCTCGGTGTCAAAAGTATCACTGTTCAAGTGAGAGGGCTTATCATGAATTTTATTCCCAGACCCCGTCGCAGTCGCATGATTGACCACTACCAGCAGCGCTGCCTATCTTCTATGGGTGTCCGTCATCTACAATCGGCATATTTGGCAACTTTGAGCCTCGATATTTCATTAGCGAGGCATTTGTAACCCCAGCAATTACATATTTTCTTGACCTACGTTTTGAGCTTTATTCAAAAATCATTTTATTTTTGTTACACGGGTATTTTTGGAACATTTTTTTTTCAAATCGTGTTAAAGATTAAAGTGAATTTGTTAAACAAATTTTAAAAAAACCATCCAAAATTTATATATACATTCAAATATTTTTTTATTTTCATAATTTTCGTAGAATGAACAAAAGCCACCTTTGTGGATTTCAAGTTTTACTTTTTGCTTCCTTACGTTAAAGCATTATCAAATTGGACTCGCCTTCGCTTTGGGAAAACGGTGAAACATTGAAACGACGAACGAAAATTGGCAACCAAATTTTTTATTTATTAAAAAATATATGGAATAACAACAATTACAAAAAATCACTATTTTATGAATATAAATACAAACACAAAAAATAACCATTTTCTGACGCACAAAAACTATTTTCTAAAAAAATTTCATGATTTTAAAATTCATGTTGCAAATATTTTTCATTAATCTCTCACTGAAAATGCCTCAAAAAATTGTCTATCTTAGAATTTCACTGCTTTTTCCAAAACATTAAAACACTGCAGCAAACTTAAATTAGAATAAAAACATTTCGAGGTTTTTTTCTTTTTCACAAACGCAAAATGTCAAAGTGACCTTTTTGCTTTTTGACGCAATCACTTCACTATTTTAATGCTAGTTTCTTTCAGATGGAATGATCGATACGATCCAACCTGATGGAAACGAAGTCGCCCGTCCAGCTCGTCGTCTGCGTAAGAAACTTGTCAAAATGCAGGACGGATTCACCCGAATCGAAAAGGTTTCTTATATTTCGACATTTCAAATTTATAATATAAAATGTGTAAATTTAGTTTTTAAAAGTTAATTTTTAGTGCTCGAAACCCGTAATCGCAGCAATTGATATTCGCCACTGCAGCAATGACGTCATTTTCTCCATTGCAGTAAATTTCACCTTTTATAAATCAAAGTTTCAATAACAAAAAATTATCATCTTTCAAAAAGAGATCTAAATTTTAGATAAATTATTTTTAGACACACCACTCTACTGTTTTGTGAGTTTTAAATGTTTTTGAATGTTTTTGAAAATCGTGTATAAAGGCAGCTTTATCGTTTTTTTGTAGTTAACATTTTTCAAAAAGCATGCAAAGTTATATATTTTTCAACTTTTTGACAAACAAGGTTCCGCCAAATCATCTCACTATTTCAGATAACCAAATAGAGGTCCATATAATTGGAACACTGCTAATTCGAACATCTGAATCATAAAATAACATGGTGTAACATGTTTACATTAAAATAGAAATTGTGGTTAAAAAACCACAACCAAATTAAATAAACTAACAAAATTATTAAAATTTTAGTTGGTATTGCTTCTTCATTGTTTTTATTTTCCGTGTTTTTGACATATCACTCTAGTGTTTTTTAATGAATTTTACAACGTGTCAACATTTTAGTAGTTTACTATTTTAATACATTGGACAGAAAAAGTTAAAAATTGCTAACATTTCTTCAAAGTTTTGAAATTTTCCGAAAATGTTAAATAAAAGTTACTGTATAAAATTATATAATTAATTTTTTTTCAAAAAAATATGAAAAGTGAAAAACTTTTCAGCTTTTAGACATTTTATTAAAATAATTTGGCCAAATCGCTCTACTATTTTAGATCACCAAATAAGTTTGGGAGTCACTTTTTAATGTTGTGAACTTCTGATTATTGTTATGATATAGTGAAATATGCAACCACATTTGAAACAAAAACAAAAAAAAAGTTTCGATTTATATGTATAGATGGTTTTTGATAAGGTAATATTTAATGTTATTTTTTAAATCAATTCTTAGCATCCTCAAGGCTTGATCCATGTTTATCGTTTTTCATTATTTGTAAATATAGTTTATTTGCAAAAAAAACCTAATTGACCGCATAAGTGATATACCTAAAAAGTCCGTTAAATAATGAAAAAAACGTTTTTCTCTGGAGAGGTTTTGTGAAATCTAGGCAAGTTTATTAATTGTGTCGTGTACACACCTCACTGTTTCACCCTCATTTTAGATAATTTCAATTTTGCTCTCAGGTGGGGGTCACCAACTGTGACAGCTAAACGCTGGCTATCACAGTCGCTGACTTCCAAAAATTAAAGAATTTATTACACCCAAAAATTGCGTATATTTTATAAAATTGTACCGAAAAAAAATTTAAACCAAACGATAAAATTCGTTGTATTTGGTTGAATTTTGCACCCCGTTCTGTGGAGGTTTTTCCTCATTTTAGGCGGTATTTTTCTTATAAAGATTTTTCAATAGAATCGCAAAATATGTTTTATTTCATTAAAAATTAAAACGCAAAAAAATTAAATTTATGTTCTCTCACTGTTTCAGCAACCCATTTAGGAGATTTTACTTTTGTGATCAATGGGGTCACAACAGCAGCGGCTAAAACTTAGCTACCTCTGTTGCTGACCCCCAGAATTTAAAAAAAAACAAGTCTTTGAATTTTCTTAATTATTAGTTTGTTGTTAAAATTAGAATATATCTTTATTTTTTCGTTGTCGCTTTGTTAAAATAAATTGGTTTTTCACTTTTGCATCTTTTCAAAAACTACAGCATCCAAAGTGAAATTTCATAAAAAGTGAGTAAAACAGCTGATTTACAAAAGTTTGAATTGCAGACGTGAACAGTTTAAAAATCCGGATACTTCTGAAATATTTTTAGTGGGTCAAAAAGTTAGGTCAAAAACGTTAATTGTGCATTTAAGATTATCCAAATGTTTCATCCACGTTTTAGGTAATTTCAGTTCTGCGCTAAATTGGGGTCCATCACTGTAAAGGCTAAAAGCTAGCTATTACGGCTGTCGATCTCCGAAAAAAGATAAAAACTAGAATAGAAAATAGAAAATAGATCAAAATACATTGGTAGTGAAATAGTTATAAATAAGTATAGTTAACTTTTAGCCGTCGTGACCCCCGAAAAGTCAAAATTACATAAAAGGAGTGTGAAAATATTTCCCGCCAAATAAAAAATTTTGCCTTTTTTCAGAAGGTTAAAGTCACAATAATTTAAAAAGTGCTTTAAAGAATTAGGCATAAAATTAATTGCGGCGCTAAAATAACTCCGCTGTTTCACTCACATTTTTTAGATGTTTTTCCATTTTCAGTTAGTTCAGTTTACTGACTTATACATTTTGATCTGATGGATTCATTTTAATCCGGTTTAATTAAAATATTGCCCACATTTTAATTAAAAACACGGATCTCATTTATAATTTTAGTTTTGACTGAATTTCCAAAACATGATTTCCAAAAAGTGTCTAACTAATTTTGAACTAGGGTATTTTGTTTATTTAAATTTACAGAGAATATTTATGGGTAACAAAGTAAAAACTTCCGAACTTTTTGCTTAATTTAATCCAATGTTTCCTATTAAGCATAAAATAATACGATGAGCTATTTAAGTACTTGCTGGAAGCTATTTTGGATTTTTTTATTATTTGTGTACTAAGCCTTATTTGCCCCGTATCACTCACCTTTTTGGTAATTCAACTAGCAAAATAGTTAGGGTCACCAGCTTCAACAGCTAAAAAATCGAAGTGAAAAATTGAATTCTAGTTTAAGTATGTTTTTTTCCAAAGAAATGTTTGGTATTTGAGAGGGAACGATAGGAAGTTTGTGATGAAAAATCCTAAGTTAAAGAAAACATGTTGAAGGTTAGCTAATTTCAAGACCATTAAAAAAGTTTTTAAAACTTTCTTTTTTTATTCTTGTTTTCTTCCCTAAAATTACGACCCTTTTTTGGGGATCAGCGACCATGATAGCTAACTTTTAGCCATCACAATGGGTGATCCCATCTAATAGCAGAAGTCGAATTACCTAAAAAGCGGGTGAAACGGCTGGGTGACCTTAATTGTGAAATTAAAATTTGACCTTAATTTTAAAATGTTGTTTTCAGGAATGCATAAATAGACATTTTGCATCGTAGTTAACTTTTGCAATTCAAAATTCGGATTTGGGGTTTTTTCGCTGTTTAGACGCAAAATTGAAAACCCGTTTTTGTTTTTTTGTTATCAGAAAACACCAATTACAAAAAAACAGTGGTTTATTTACCGTTTAGTAAATTTCTGGGAGTCAACAACAGAGGCAGCTAGTTTTTAGCTGCTGGTGTTGTGACCCCGTTCGATCGCAAAAGTGAAATCACCTAAATAGGTGGCCAAAACAGTGAGGTGACTTTAGCGGTACAACTTTCAAAAGTTTGCAGTAGTTTCAAAAAGTAATTGGCATAATTGTAAAAAAAAAAGTAAGATTTGTAAAAAAAAAACGTTAAAAAAATAGTGAAACGGAGGAGTGATCAATAATCAAATTGTAGTGAAATAGTTAGAAATAGAAATAAGTATGATAGTTAGTCACAGTGATCCCCTAAAAGTTAAATTACACAAAAAGAGTATGAAAAAACTTTCCGCTAAATAAAAAGTTTTGCTTTTTTTCAAAATTTTTTAGTCAAAAATATATTTTACAAAAAAAGTGCTTTAAACAATTAGGCATAAAATTAATTGCGGGGCAAAAATATCCGCTGTTTCACTCACATTTTTAAAAGTTTTTCCTTTTTCACTTAGTTGGGGTCATCCACTGAAACAGCTAAAAGCTAGCTATTTCAGGTGTTGTTCCCCAGAACCAAAAGTGCATTTCATTTCATTTAAAAGTTTGTAAGAAAAATCAGAAAAAATAATAAAAACCCCATGATTTTATTTCTGCTTACAATTAGTTTTTAGCCCACATTTATAACTTATGATTTAGGCATTTTTTATTTGGTGGTTTCATTTTATTCAAGATAAAATTTTCCAGTCAAATAAAAACCAAAAATACTTTTAAAACGCTTTTAAAATTTTAACTTTTTTTGAGGACCAGCTACTGTGATAGCTAGTTTTTAGCCGTCACAGTTGGCGATCCCGTTTAACGCATTAGTGAAATTACCTAAGAAGTGGGTGAAACGGCTGGATGACTTTAAATGCGGATTTAAAGTTTTTGACCTAAATTTTTGAAATGTTCTTATCATATGGAAAAACAAATAGGAATTTAGTTATCTTTTGCAATAAAAAATTTTGATGTTGGGTTTTCTCGCTGTTGAAAACTGGGGAACAACAACAATCGAAAGTGAAACGTTTGAGTTCAAATGACAAAAGTGTATGAAAGTCAAAAAATTGAAATTTTTAATGGTTTTATTCAGATAGAGAGTCTCAAAAAGTTATTTTTTCTGTTATTTTAATTGTTATTTTTTCAGAATTCTTTTTAGAAAATTTTCTTATACTTTAACGGCAATTGAAACATGAAATTATCACATAAAAAATAATATTTTTGTTTTATCCAATTTTTATGGTTTAATTGATTATTCTTCTGAGAAAACGCCGATTCGTAACCAAGACTTTCGGAAACTGTATAACAAAATGAGTAAGTGGGATACGGGCGATGGAAACATCTGAATTTACTGTAAAAAAACTATTGTAAGCCATAATTTATTTCAAAAGGGTGTATGAACAACTCTAAAAATAGTTTCAAAAACGTGAAACCGGACAAAAAAAAGTATACTCCTGAACATGGTGCAAGGAAAAGTTTATAAATGATAACTTCGCAAATAAACAGTATTGTTTTTGCTCTCAGCGAGATTCAATATTTGTTGCCTGAAGCAATGTCTTTACCGCCATAGTGAAACATGTGTGATTTTTTCGTTATTGCGGTTAATTCATTTTCTGAATAACCACATTTAACACTTAATTTCACACTTTTCATTAAGTTTTTTTTAAACTTTAAATTTTTCAGTAAGACTTATATTTCAAAATGACCATTAGTTTGTTAATATTTACATTTAAAAAAACGCAGAAAATACAAAAAGTAGCAATTCGTTACATAGGCAATAATCAAATTTATTTTAGGAGCCAATCTGCAATTTTTGTTTATTTAGACATAAAATGAATAGAAATTTCTAACTGACATTTTTGAAAGCTAGTCATTTGTAAGTTTCACGAATGAAAGAAATGAAAGTTGTTGACCTAATTTCAAAAGGCTTTTGTAAGGAAAGAATAAGAGTTTTTTATTTAGCCAAATACATATATTCAGAGGCCAAAAGAACTCCCCCGTTTGACTCACCTTTTAGTTATTCTTACTCCTGCGATCAAATGGGATCATCCACTGAAAAAAAACCAGCTTTTTCACGCGTTGACCCTCAAAACGACTCATAAAAGTGTTAAAAATTCTAAGAAAAATCAGAATGAGGTCAAAAAAAAAATATTAAATTTTTTTTTATATCGAAATTTTTAACTGTGGATGTTTGGTATGATGGTTTCATTTTAATCATGATTAAATTGACCACAGTTTAACCAAAAATAGGGGTCCCCATTTAAAATTTTAATTTTCACTGAATATCCGAAACGACTTTTTAAACTGGAAATTTCAAGTAGTTCATAGAGAAATTTATGGAAACCACGCGTTTAATCATAATTTTACACTTACTTTAGTCAAATGTTTACTATTTGGCATAAAATTGAAAGATGACAATTTAAGCACTTTGACTGTTTCACCCGTCTTTTAGTTAATTCATCTAGCCATATTAGTTGGGGTCAACACATTCAACAGCTAAAAAAAGTTTTGCCAAAGGCATGTGAAGGTTAGCCTTTTTCGAGACCATTAAAATATCTTAAATCACGTGTTTCATCCTTAAAGTTACGAACTTGCCTTGGGGACCAGCTACTGTGATAGCCAGCCTTTTGCTGTCAAAGTTGGTGAACCCCATCTGAAAGCAAAATTGAAATTACCTAAGACGAGGGTGAAACGGCTGGATGATCTTAAATGCGGAATTAAAGTATTTGACCTAATTTTCAAATGCTATTTTCGGGAATGTAAGGTTATACCGTAGTTAACTTTAAAAGGGAAATTGAATTTCTCTGTTAAATTCATCCCACTGTTTCTCTCACCTATTTAAGTAATACTGTTGTAGTTATTCGATAAAAACGAAAAAGTGTAACCGGAAAACCACTATTACAATAATCAACAGGGATATATTTACCGTTTAGTAAATTTCTGGGAGTCAACAACAGAAGCAGCTAACTTTTAGCCCCTTCTGCTGGTGACCCCAGTTGACCCAAACGTGTATAAATCTAAATGGTGCGTGAAACTGCGGGGTAATTTAATTAATTCATACATTAAAAAACAGCAAATGTCAGAAAAAACTAATTTTGGTTTTATGATTTTCATGTTTCAGTTCGGTGACAATAACCGTGTTGGCAACAAAGAACAATTCTGTTTCCGTTCGGTCTTCTCGTGTGTATATATATATATCGTGTTTAAATATTCTGTATCGCCACCTTTTTCCACATCCCTCTATAGCATCATGGCGGATTTTAAAAACAAAGCGATAGTTTAGTTTTGATTTTCAAAAAAGTCAGTTTTGTTAGATAATTCAGCACTTGTGTAACCAGTATTTTATAATTGGTTTTTTGAGCAGACTTACTATAAACCCTGGTTTTAAATGGTGCTTAAATTGAATTAAGTTAAATTTCATATTAAAGTCAACACACGTTGAAGGTTAAATTATTTCAAGACCATTAAAATATCTTAAATCACATTTTGCCTCCTTAAAGTTATGAACTTGTCTTGGGGACCAGCTACTGTGATAGCTAGCTTTTAGCCGTCACAGTTGGTGATCCCAATTAACGCATTCGTGAAATTACCTAAGAAGTGGGTGAAACGGCTGGATGACTTTAAATACGGAATTAATTTTCTATGATTTGTTCTAACAAAATTAACTAAAAAATTTTAAAAAAATCAGTTAGGCAGAAAGTGGTGACTGATTTAGTTTTCAAAAATTGGGAAACTATGTAAAACAGAGAAAAATAAATTGACTGAATTTTTCAACAGATATATGGGGAATGCTGAATTTTGTCACTTCAATGTTTCGACATTTCGCAATATCAATTTCCAGTTTAAGTTGATGAGATTCTGAGCCTGGTCCACCTATTTGGTCACCGGGTTCTGAATCTCCACAAAATTCATTCTCATTTTTCTGTTATTGTGAAAATGAAAACTCACGCTTTGAGGATATCTAGATCCACCCAACGTAATTTTATTGGTAAAAAATTGAAAATTCAAAAAATATTTGTGATGAAAATTTCAATTAATTTACCATGGAATGCCACTTGAAGAAAGTGCAGAAAAGAAAGATAGAGTGCATTCTTTTAAACTTCATTTCAGCAAATTATGTCTCAAAAATTCTCAAAAAGTGGCCGAAAAAAGGAAAAGGTTGTGAATCTGGGGGACGTCCCACCCCTTCGTCAATCAAACTCCTAGAAGCGATCGGTATGAGATGAAGCCAGCCGAACCCCAAACAGCTGAACACCAAACATTCGGTGACAATATACCGTGTTGACGACAAGAATAATTCCTATTTTCCGTCTTCTCCAAATATATCGTATTTAAAAATTCTGTATCGCGACCTTTTTCCACATCCCTCTATAACCTCATGGCGGATTTTAAAAAAGGCGATGGTTTAGTTTTGATTTTCAAAAAAGTCAGTTTTGTTAGATAATTCTGCATTTTTGTAACCAGTTTTTTAAATTGCTTTTTTGAAAAGACTAACCATAACACCTGGTTTTAAATGGTGCTTAAATTCAATTAAAATAAATTTCATGTTGAAGTCAACACATGTTGAAAGTTAAATTATTAAATTATTTTAAAGACTTTGGGGAATATAAATATCTTAAATCACGTTTTTCTTCATAAAAATTACAACCTTTTTTGGGGACCAGCTACTGTGATAGCTGGCTCTTAGCCGTCACAGTGGGTGATCCCATTTAACGCATTAGTGAAATTACCTAAGAAGTGTGTGAAACGGCTGGATGACTTTAAATGCGGAATTAAAGTTTTTGACCTAAATTTTTGAAATGTTCTTGTCACTTGGAAAACAAATAGGCATTTTGAATCGTAGAAAAGTTTGAAAAGATCAACAACAGAAGCAACTAATTTTTAGCCCCTACTGCTGGTGACCCTAAAAGGTGGGTGAAACGGCTGTGTGATTTTCAGAGCGCAATTATTGCACTGATCAAAATTTTATTTTAAAAAATTTTCACGAATAATTATTTATGGTCTTTAAACTAGTTTAATATCTTTGCTTTGTCATCAAAATTTGGAAAATTTTTAAACTCCCAAGATTCCTTCGAAAACTAGATTTTGGGTTAACATGCCAATTTAAAAAATTCTACACCAATCTTAATGTTAACAGTAACTGCTTTCATTTTTTTCAGGAAAAGGTTTCCCAGTATATTGATTTTCCCAAAACCATTCAGTAAATGTCTCCAAGAACAGCTGAAGGAATTCTTTGTTGTGAAAGAATATGCCTTTAAAGGCCAAGTGGAACGTATAAATTTAAAAACCTAAGCAAAAACATTATTTTGTAAATATGAATATTTGGCAGGCAATAATTCAGCTTTAAAAGCATATCTTGTGTTATAATGGAAGGTGTTCCTAGTTTTAAAAACAAGTTTGTGTTTGTTCTGGGCGCATATTACTCTTAATCCTTAGGAAACTATCATTTTTAAAAACTGAAAATATTCCGATTTTCAAAAGAATAAACTCAAGATGTTCTCAATCTTCTCACGTTCAAGAAAGATTCAGTAATCCGCCTTTTTTTGTAAGTTTACAATCAGATCCTTTTAATTGTTAAACGTGGTAGTGCACTTGTCGGTCACAGTTCACATTGTTTTTAAATGCGCAAAAAACAGGAGTTATCATGAATACTAAATTTACATTTAATTAACGATACAAGAAGACTAGAATTGTTTTTTTTTAAATTCCACGAGGCTTACTACTGTTTGTTTTATACAATATGTTTACCGCTTAAGTGAAACATTTGTTGTACGTTAATTCATCTTCTGAAAAACCACATTTAACATTTAATTTCTCACTTCTTATTTAGAAAAACACATTTAATAATGGTAATAATAACATTTCAATTAATTAAAAGGATACAACTAAGTGAACTAATTAGAGCCTGTCAAAATGGTTGAAATTGTTGAGTTTTCTGCTAAACAATTGATTTTTCACGGTATCGCGAGTTAAGAAGCACCTGTTGTTCCGTGGAACAGTTCGTTTCTCTACAGGGAATTTGAAACATGAATTTAAAGAATAAAAAATAAATTTTTGTTTTGTCCAAGTTTTATGTATAACTTGTATAAATCGTATATATGAATTTTTCGTATAATTTTTTATCTTTAAAAAAATAAAGCTTTGAATAATGTTTTAAATGCGAATATGTTTTTGTAAAGTTTACTAAAACTAAACAACATTGAAATTTTTTATTGACAGTTTCTCATGCATAGTTCCTTTCTTAAAAAAGAATGATTTCCAAAAACAGAAAGATGGTTTAAATTGTTTTTTAATGATGTAAAAATATTATTATTTTCCTATTGAAGTCACCGTTTCACAAATTTCATTTAAATCGCATGTATGGCACTTTGTTAATCCCTGTTTGAGCTGTCTGAATGAGTTTTTCATACATTCATTTAGACATCTTGGTTTTAAAAAAAAGTGGTTTTTATTGAGAAGCCCAATGTTTCATTCGTATAGTATCACTCGATTTGGTCAAAGTTCACTAATAGGTGTTTTCGGTGAAAGCTGCTATCGAATCTTTCTTCGTGTGTTGAATAGTCTGCCTGAACATTCGTAATTGTCTGCTGGATACACCAGAGATCAGACGACGTGGCTGTCTCCCATTGGCCAGATTGTGCTATAAATCCTTTGGACCACAGCTTGCAACCACAACCGTCGCAAAGACGTCTTTGCAATTCCGGTATTTTTTCAATTCCGGTAATATGCGCGCTCCAATGCTAACGACATTCTTTTAAGCAAGGTATAAAAAACTCGGTTTTACTGCAACATCGCAGTTATTTAATTTTTTTTTTCAAAACTTTTATAAAAACTTTATTTTAACACAACATTTAAGAAATTAATAATATCTCGTTATTAAAAACAAACGTATGTTACAAAACATTTCGTCGAACAGTCCGGACTCCTTCAATTGACCGAAAAGGAGTTGGCCGAGGCTCTGAATATTCTCGAATCGATCTTCAGCGATTACCGCAAAAAATCTATGGCTCTTCTGAAAATTGGACTGGAACGCTCGAAGGCCGAAAATGCCTCGCCACAAGTAGCGGAGAATACCTGGCGTTTCCAGAACGCCTTGCTATATGCTACGCATTATTTCGGTCCTAAAGCAGATGCTGCAGAGCTGAGAAAAGCACTCCTCCATCTGATTTATTCTGAACTGGCCAACGCTCGTGGCATGCTGGGTCACCTGATGGAGGCAAAGACAAATTACGGTAACCCTTGAGTGTTTTCCAAATAAATCTGATTATTGCACTTCTTTGTTTCTTTATTTCATTTCTTTTTTTTTAAGTTAAAAAGGAAATGTACAAAAGGTTTAATGAACTTGGACGCTGGGGTTCCCCTAAGCACCACAAACTCCCATTTTCGCCACTCCCAGTTTTCGGAAAAAGTATGGCTAAAACCATAAAAACATTTCGCCCACAAAATGGACTTCGAAAAGTAAAAATAAGTTAGTTTTTTTCGTGTAATACGCAGTTTATGTTACTTTAATGTTTTACTTCAACGTTAACAAATCAATTTTCAAACGGAAGCAATTGGTTTCATCGATGATCTTTTATGTTTCATGAATATGTCAGGTTTAATATTTTACAACCAAGAATTTTCCAACTCCGCTCCTTCCATGAATTATGTAAATAATTTTGAGCTTTAATGAACAAATATGCTTGGTAGATTAAACTTTGGAAAATTTTCAAGAAGAAAGATAAATAGTTACTTTAGCCATCCGCTATAACGTAACACAAATGTTTCACATTGGCGGTAAAGACATTGCTTCAGGCAACAAATAATGGATCTCCTTGTGAGCAAAAATCATACTGTTTATTAGCGAAATTAGCATTTATCAACTTTTCCGTGAACAGTGTCTTCACGAATACGCCTTTTTTGCCAATTTTAACTTTTTAAACACCGTTTTAGAGGTGTTTAAAAAAATCATTTCCTGAATCATGCACGGATTTCAATTTTAACTAGAGTTTGGCTTACAAACTTTGACATTAAAATTTCAGTACTTTCTAATCAATACCAATTTTTTTTTTTTTTAAATAACTTTTATAATTACAGATACAATCGGTGGGGTTTCAGGTGGAAATATGTTAACTGTTTCAATAAAGTGTCAAATTTTTAAAGAATTGATTGAGACACTCTCGCGATAGTGTTTCATAAAAAGGAAAGTGAAAATATATTACGCACACTATGAACATGCGGTCTGAGGTTGCCCAGTTTACTTACAATAAAAACAAAAAAGAGCATTAAATTTAAAAGACTTTCGCATAAAAATGAGTTGACTGTTGCAACATAGATTCAATTTTGGCTTGAATCCCTTGAGATACTTTCTTCCCAAAGAAGACAAAAATTTTAAAAAAAGGTTTCGCTAGAAATCAATAAGCGCCCAGACTTCACGCAGATGCTCAAAAAGCGGCTTTAGGTCACACAGATGATAAAAAAGATTTACTTCGATTTTTGGGAAAACAATTAAAATTTTCGGCCGAAAAATAATTTTTCTAGCACATTTCGGTCCTTTTTTTTCCGAAAATGATTCAGTTGTCGAGCAAACATAATATATTTTATACATTTATTAATGAGAATGAAATAATGAAAAAAATTTGCCAATTAAAATTGCTAAAAAGAATGAAAGGAACGAAGGGAATCAAAGAGATCTAATTAATTTTGTTTTCACAGGTTGGTATGAGTTCCCTGTTTCATGAAAAACCCAAATTTCTTAATGTGCAGAAAATATCAGTATGCAGAACTATCAGTTACTTAAATTTTTCAAAGCTTTGAAAACTTTTATGATTAGGATTTTTTTCTTTTAGAAACATTTTCTATTAACCAAAACAAATTTTAATTTTTTGAAGAGTTTCTTTAAGACAACTTTAAAAAGTGTTTTTATTTTTTTTGCATTTTAGCAGTTTTAAACTTTTCCGCAAAATTTTTAAACAAGTTTTAAAAAAAACACAAGGTGAAGGAAGACAAATCCTAAAAAAAATGTGAAATATGCTAAGTGTTTCAAAAAGAGTCAGATTGATATGAGAAACTCCAAGATACTTTACGAGGGTTTAGTATACAAATTACAAATGCAAACAATTTTCAGTGGGATTAACCGATTGAGAGCAAAAAAAAACAGCGTTTCTTGAAAATCTTTCGCCAGTAACAAAATCTAACAAAGAATAAAATTGAAGAAAGTATACTTGTATTTTCACGTTTAATGGATGGAGTTGGCTGTTTCAGGAAAAAGCCAAATTTCTTCTGCGCAGATAATATAGCAAACGACAAATCAATTGGTAGCTGCTTTATAAAAACAGGGGAAAATATGAAAAAGACAGTTTTAGAAAATTTTCGGCTTGGGAAATTTTTGCGGAAGTAAAACATCGATGATTTATCACAGATACCTCTTTTCTTTAAAAATAGAAATTAAAAATAGAAATAGTTCTAGAAAAACACTACAAAAAAATCAAATTTTCATATTTCACTTCTTTCATATTTCAAAAAACAGAAGTGAACTAACTGTTTCAGCAAAAGGTTAAATTGAAATGGCCTACTATAAGATGCTTGGCTGATGGCTTCGAATTGAAATAAATTGATTGAGAAAAAAAATTGCTTCCAATAAAAGACTTTTGTCTGTAAAAAACCTAGTCGCTCAATGAGAATGAAAAAAGGAAGAATTTAGATGATTAATTGAATTTTGTAATATCTGGTTTAACGGCTGTTTCATGAAAAGGGCAAATTTTTATTGTTCAGATTCCATCGCTAATGATCACGCACACAGTAGTTGCTACTTAAAATTAGGGAAAAGATGAAAAACCCATGTTTGGAAAGTTTTCGGCTAGTGGAAAAAACTCACGGAAGTAGAGTTTTTGATTTTTTAAAGGTAGCTCTTCTTCAGACCGCAGAAATTTTAGAAGACCCTGAAGCAAAAATATTAGGAAATGTGAAAGGTTTTTCCTATGGAAAGAAACAAAATGTCCAATCTTTGCGAAAAAAGAAAAGAAATTAATGAAAGAGATCAATTGATTATTGTTTCCACAGTTAGATCAGTTGACTGTTTCATTAAGAATCCAAAATTTCTAATCCAATGTTGATGCCATTAACGACTTCCTGAAAAGCGGTATTGTAATATTTTATAAGACCCTGAAAGCCCTTTTTCGCACCCAAGACTTAAAGGGATAAGACAAAAATGAAACATAGAAGTAACAAAAACGTACCTTATGAATTAAAACAGTGTTAAAACAAATATTAAAGTTTTTTTTAGAACAAGAGAGTGAAATAATTTTAACAACGTTAACGGACCTTTTGGGGAGAATGAAAATAATTAAAAAAGCTCAATCTTGTGAACCTATTAAAAGAAAAATGGAAAGCCTGGAAATAGTGAATTTGGCATTTTTCGCATTAGAATGGGTTGACTGTTTCACTAAAAAGATTTGTTGCTCTTCAAAAATAATGGTCATTCGCTTGAACGATGGTCATTGTTCAAAGATCTATCCTATTTTTAATACCACGATGTGCTAGAAAAAAGCAATAAAGGAAAAACTAAAAATCAAATCAATTTGCCATTATAATACTTTAATTACTTAATTGTTACAGGGAAAAGTCAAAACGCATTAACAAAGAAGACATCAATCGTTTTAACTCTTGTTCTCATAATTCCAAATTACTCGATATATGTCAAAATTGTACATAAAATAGCAAAACAGCTAATTTTACCTATTGACTAAATTAGTCGTTAGAATGTCTTACTGGCAGCTAGCGGAAGCAGTAAGATAAGTTAGCTAAAAACTAAAAATGAAGTATTTGAGAAAATGAAAAAGGATGGAGGAACAGAAAACACAGCCGTTCGGGAAGACGGCAAAGGGCAAAACAAGAGCGATTGCACTCTGCTAGTAAAGAAACCCGTCCATAGCTGAAATGTGAACCAACTAAAGAAAGGAAACGTGAAAATCCAAAAATTCGAATTTTGGGGATATCGTACTTTAACATTTGACAGTTTCAAGAAAACAAAAAATTTCCTTTTGCACCCACGACTTTAGTCAATGTAAAATGATTTGAAAAGAAACATTTCAATAAAAGGTCTTCGTTTAAATAGTTTTATTTTTTTCTCAAAAACACCTTTCTTTACATTTTGCACTTTGTTTAGCAGAAAACAAATTGCTAAATTAGATGCAATATAGGAACAAATGAAGGAATTGCGAAACTTTGGTGCTCAAACGGGCAAGAGAGAGATAGAGAGAGATAGAGAGAGAGAGAGAGAGAGAGAGAGAGAGAGAGAGAGAAGAGAAAGATTTGAATAAGTTCCCAATGGCTGCGAACTTTTTGATGGATTAAAAAAACAGTCCAACGACCACAAACTAGTAAACTAATCCGTCGAATGGTTAAATAACCTCTCTCGAAAACAACCAAATGATGTCAATTCAATTTCATGAATTTTGTTTTGCAAAAATAGTCTATATCGCAAAATATCTTTAGACAGAAACTGATGTTATGGCCACATTAGGGATAATAAAATGAATAGATGAAACTGTGCCCAATGGCGCTGCTGTGGGCTGAAATATGCAAAGAAAGGTGACTGGTGAACAGTACACTGACAAATGTGATCAGATGATCCCATACTGAAACATTGATAAAACATTTCGAGGTGAAAATTTATTATGATTTTTGTGTACTGTTATAAAGATCTGCTGTTTAAATATTGTTAAGTTCTAATGTTGCAAAAACAGCAGTTTTAACAACACTGAAAAAATCAGTAGATTACTTTGCGCATTATAATTGCTTTTTAGTAATGACTCATTTACTAGCCTGTGAACGAACAACTGGAATAACTTCCCCTATTGAAACATTTACCAAAAATTTCTGAAAAGTGTAACTGACAACACGGCTTGATTTTCATAGAAAACTTCAGTTGGTATACAACTACCTTTTACTTTTATAATCAAGAAAAAAACTCTAGAATTCAACATTTTTTTAGAAACATAATTGAGTTAAATCATTTCTAACTAACGATAAAACATTGAGAAAAATTACAAAGCCTATTACATTACACAAGACTAAAACCAGAAAAAAACCAGAAGAGTCAAAATGATCCACAAACTAGAATTATAGCAGATATGTTTAGAAAAACACTGGCAGATCGAATGAGTCAACTAATAATCACAACTATATAACACCAAACTATAACATTGAGGAATAATAAAAATGTTTGCTGATTTTGGGCTAAAAAGTGGATATTTATGAATCGTCCACCCGTTTACAAGGGGCTTAAAGCGGAAAGAATGCCGTCATTTGGCTGCTATCCGCTAGACGGCTCAGGTCACGGGTTTTTTCAAAGCTCTGAGGATCACAGAAACAATATTCTACGTTTTTTAAAGGAAAAGTACACGAGAAAAGGAAAAAAAAATATTGAGAAATCCGTTGGTTTTCGATACGCGTCTTGCTATTGAGCTAACAGTGCAAAAAAAACTAACTAAAAATACAACAGCGAATAAACAATTTTTCAACCATTTGGTCAGCTCTTGTTTTGCCTGATGTTACAAGAAAAACCGGAAGTGTAATTTCATGTATCCTCATTCAAACATTGAGCGAACAATTAGTTAGTGTGAAATGTTTTTTAAAGGTGTTTTTTATCAGAAATTTCAGTAGGTTTCCTACTACTGCTGGATTGTTTCTTGCCATTTTTTTCTAAAATCTTGTTGCAACAATCAACTGAGGTTGGACTTTCAAAAGTAACCAGGTACTTTTACTATAAAAGAAAATTCAGAAAGGCGAAAATTCCAAACTGACTCAATAATAAATAAAGATTTGCCTGTGAAACTTTTCTGATGTAAAACTAAAAATTAAATTAATCGGCTTTTTTTTGTTGTCTATTTTTCACAAATTCGTCACTTCAATGTTACAAAGTTTTGAAACTTTTGATAGACTTTTTAAAACAATAATTCTTTAGTAGTTTTGTAGAAAACGTTAAAAAGTACAAAAATCTTTAGTACTTTTCAACGTTTTGTATTTTTAATTTTATTTTTCCAAAGGCGTTTTCTCACAAAACTTTCAATTCAATTTTCACGAAAATATTATTTTAGATGGGTTTCCATTAATTTTGTTGTATAAACAGGATTTCCGAGAATTTTCAGAGTACCACTAACTAACTAACCTTTGGGATTACACATAAGATGCCATTTTGAAACATGGAACTTCCAAAAGTGAAAAATCTAACAAAAAGAATTAAAATAATTGTAAACCTGTAATCAAATATATAGAGACGTTATTCCTACATCTAGCGTTTGTTTGTCATAGTATTTGAACTATTACAGTGTTTAGCCAAAAAACCTAACCTAATGCCTTACAATCTTCTTTCAATTGATTTTTCTTGTAGCACAAAATAACCGAATCAAAACTACCATTTCCTTTTGTTTTCTAAAATCTCTTTATAACATTCAACTGAGTTTGGAGACATTCAAATTGTTCTAGTTGTTCCTACAATTGCACAAATTAGACAAAACTGGAAATGATACAGAAAGCACGAAATTTTCCGCCTATCAATCAAAACAAAATCTGCTTATGTTTTTGTTTTTTTTTTACATTTTTGATTGTTTTAAACATAAATGAATTTAAAATTTTCTGTATTTATTGTCTTTTTGTATTTTGAGTTTTATTTTGCCAAACACGTTTCGTCAGAAAATAAAAATTTTCTTTTAGACTTTTTTACTATAATACAACGAAAAGTTTTATGTTTCACTTCATTTTACCATCAAAATAGCTGAAAACAGTAAATGCCATTTGCGTAAAAACTAAACGCAAGAAACCAGGTTGAAACATGGAACTTCCGAAAGCAAAAAAAAATCGAAGAAATATGAATAAATAAAATAATTGATTTCGTTACGAAAGTTATAGGAGTGTATTGCGAAAACTAATGTTTTAACTAACTAATGTTCTGATGTCATCTCAAAAACAAAGAAACTAATGTTTTGTAAACGTTGGATATAAGAAACCAGGTTGAAACATTTTACATTTTTTTGAAATTTCCAAAAACTAAAAAAAATCGATGCACGTGTTTCTCATAATGTTTCAACTATTACAGTTTTAGCCAAAACATAACCAAATTCGTTAAAGTCTTCTTTAATTGATTTTTTTTATATTTTAACAGGAACTTATTAAAATTAACATTTGTCACTGTTTTCTAAAGTGTCTTTGCAACATTAAACTGAGTTTGGAGACATTCAGTTTGTTGATGATATAGAAATTAAAACAATAATCTGTCAATGTTTTATAAATTCTAGTCGCAACAGTCAACTCATGTTGGACTTTAAAACGATAAACATTAATGCCATTTTTTTATTTTCCAAAAATCATTTAATTTTGCAATTAACGTAAAATCAAACATGTTTTAATTTAATTTTTGGTTCAACAGTGACTAAGCAAAATTAAAACTTATGGAAGATTTCCAAAATTTTGTTACAACAATCAACTGATGTAGGAATTTCAAAAAAAATTTCAGGGACATTTTCAAACTTCCGTTTTTATGAGGCATAAATGTAATTGGTTTATAAATGTAAAATTTCATAAAAGAAAAATCCGAAATTATCAATTTTCTTTTTTTTACTATTACAATCTTAGCCAAAGCTACAATTAAACCCTTTCAGATTTGTTTTAATTTATATTTTTATTACCAGATGAATGAATCAAAACTACCATTTGTCTAAGTTTTCTAAAACGTTATTACAACATTCAGTTTAAGTTGGAGTTTTCAAAAATAATCATTTATCTATAAAAGAAGAATGTATTTTTTATTGTATACAAAAAAATTCGGAACCGCAAAAATCTAAAACTAGTTCAATAAATTAAAAAAACAAAAATTTCTAACTTTACTGCTGTTAAAATAAAAATAAGTACCCTTTTGTTTTTTGCGATAGTTTCTACCGAGTCTTTTTCGTTTTTTCGCTAGTTTGAAACTTGAATGTTACAACCTCACATTAAATTGTGGTCAAAGTTGAGAAATTCAGTGAATTGCAAAAGCAGAAATAGATGTATGAATTAACGCAAAAAGAAAGTCTAGGTTCCACTTAATTTTTTATCAAATTAGTTGTAATTGGTTTTCGAATAGTTGTAAAAGTAGTAACAGATGTTTGGGAAAAGTTGGACGCAATAAACAAGGTTGAACCATAGATTTTTTTTAAAAATTAATTTAAAAAATTAAAAGTCAAATAAAAATTTTTAACTCAGAGGTTTCAGGAATGTCTTATTGTTAGAATAATAATGTTTTGTGATTCGGTACTGTGAGCCATTGGAGATATTATCCCTAATTCGAGCCTGTGTTTCTCATAGTTTTCAAGTACTACAGTATTTATCCTTTAGCCAAAACCTAACCAAATTCCCTAAAGTCTTCATTCAATTCAATTTTCATTTCACCATGTGCTATCAAAATTAAAATTTATCATTGTTTTCTAACATCTCTTTGCAACGTTCAACTGAGTTTGGGTTTCATTCAACTCATTTTTCCCAAAATTGCAAATTTTAGACAATACTGAAAAAGAAATAAATAACTTGAACCATACAATTCATGAAACAGAAAGCATTACTCTTACTCCAATCAATCAAAAATAATTCCTTTCCGGCTTCTTTCAACTTATATTTTCACCTCTAGATGAACGAATCAAAAATACCATTTGGCTATGTTTTCTAAAACTTTGTTGCAACATTCAACTGAGATTACAGTTTCAGAAATTGACTATTTCCTAATTTCGGTGTGGTTATAAATTAAAAATGCAATCATTTTACAAAAGTTTTTTTTTTAAATAATATTAAATCTACTATTAAAATCAGTATTTCGTAATGGTCGGAGGTGCTGACTCGCTCCGTTCGCTTCGCTGACTCTGCTCGCCAACACCGCCTCCCAGCGCTCTTCTTGAAAATTTGACTACATTCAAAACAAAAAAAAACAATTACAATGCCAATCAAAACGCCAATAATGGCTTTTGGCTAGATTTTGAAAAACAATTTTTGAGAAAAAGCCATTTTCGCGCGCTTTTACCGCTTTTGAAGTCCCTAACAATGTGGGTGGCGGAAAAAGCGCTTTTCGTCGTTTTATGCCAGTTGCTTCGATTAGCCCCGCATCGATTTTGTTTATAGCAACCTCCTCCATTTGATGCGCCAAACGTTTACATAAATTTTATTAGTTGGCCTTCATTTCTCGCGCACTCTCTAGGTCTGTCTGTCTCTGAGAAGAAAGAGAAAGATTGAAAGATTAAAGAAGAGAGAGAAAGAGAGAGAGAGAGAGAGAGAGAGAGAGAGAGAGGGGGAGAGAGAGAGAGAAAGAAATAATTGACTTTTATGTTTTAGAAATAATTTGCAAAATTGCTTCACTGTTTCACCCAGATTTCAATATTTTGTCCAACTCGTTTCCCTTAGTTTTCCCACATCCAGTCAAAAAATTTCATCAAAAAACTTTCCGCTTCTGACAAAAAACCTCGGGTATGGATTTTGTTAAGCTTTTACGGCGCTTTTGCCCCCCCCCCCCCTGGCAGGAAAACCGGGTTTGATTGTTTTAAAGGGGACCGCGTAAAAATAATTTTTCTGTTTTTGTGATAAAAGCCTAGATCTCATTTCTAGGATTCCGAAAAATACCTCTTTTACACATTTTGGATCAAAATGAACCGATTTAGGAGCGCATGAAATTTTGGGGAAATTGTCATTTGAATTGCCGCCAACTCTGCGTCTCCCCATTTCCCACACTCTCTCGCCCACTCTAGCCGTGTTTACGTGCGGCAAACGCGTGAAACGGCCGTGTCAACGCGCCCCTTTTGCAGCCCAAATCATATAAAAGGGGTTTGTTTTGGAATCATGGAAACAATGTCTACTCAATGAAACATTTGTAAAGAGACTTTGAAAAATCAATTTTGCGAGGTCCTTCCCCTTTAAATGAATGGCTTTTTGCCTCAAAAGCGAAATGTTAAAAAGCCATTGGCGCTTTTTATATTTCTTTTTTTTTGCCTAAAAACGTACCTGGACATTATTAATATTTTTTAATGCAAGATTTATTCAATGTTTTTTATGATGAGTCATTTCAATGCAGAGTTACTTAGATGTAGATCAATGATAGATTTGTTTGTTTTAATAGTTCAAAAGTAAGAACCTTCGGTTAAATGTTGGCTTCGGTTGTTTTGGCACAGCGGGCGAATTGCCCAGCAACATATACCCTTGTTCCCATATGTCTCTGCCTGTGTCTCTCCCTGTGTCTCTCTGTCTCTCTCTCTATCTTACCTCTTTTGTCTTTGTTTTCAATGTCATTTTTAACATTTTCTACCCTTCTTAACAGTTCAAGTGCTTGCCTGAGTATTCTATTTCACGTTTCTTACTGGAAACAATTTTGGTCCATGTAATTACATTCAAAGCAATAACAAAAAATCAATAACTAGGCTAATGAAAAGCTCCGAAAATGGCGTTTTTCCCAAATTATTACGTTTTAAAAAAACATTTGTTCCTTTTTTGAAGTCCCATACAAAGGGAATGGCGGAGAAAGCGCTTTTTATGGCTTTTTGTTCTAAAAGAACCGTTCAAAACACGTAAAAAAAGCCTTTTTTGGCGCTTTAAATTAGCTTCGTATTCGATTTCCCCAAGTTACTTTTACTACAACTGTCCTCGATGTTTCAATAAGAGGTCATATAATTCAAGTCACCAGTTCACTTGTTCAATCGTAGCCTTATGGTCTTGTCCTGCTAATTTGGTTGTTTTTTATTTCATTGGCCCGACTTTTTTTTTCAAACAATTGTTTCGCACATTCAACTTTTTTTTCAACAGTCCTTTGATGTTTCGTTATTATGTTATATAATTACAGTGGCCATCTCACTTGTTTCAGCGCCGTTGATTTGATTGTAATCCTCTCTTTCTTTCCTTCTCTCGTCCTCTCTCTCCTTTTATCTCTCTCTCTCTCTCTCTCTCTCTCTCTCTCTCTCTCTCTCTCTCTCTCTCTCTCTCTCTCTGTCTCTCATTCTCTCTTTCTTTCGTCCTCTCTATTTTGGTCTCCATCTCTGTTTCTGTCCTTGTCTTCTTATCACTCATTTAAATTATTATTGTTCTTTTATCATCTATGTCATTTTTAAAAAAATTCTTAACACAACAACTTCCAGATGTCATAAATACGCCTCTACAACTTAAGTTTTTAATGCAAAATGGGATCTAAGAAAGAACGCATCCCTTGGGGATTTCACAGGTAAACTAGTTAAAATTTTAATTTTTTTAGCATTATTTTTAATTTTTTAGAAAACGTTTGCCGGTTTCTTCTGGAGACAAGGCAAATAACTGCTAAACTAGAGGACCAGGTATTTATTTTTCTTTTGTTATAATTGTTTTAACTGGAGAGGACAGAGAACGATAACACGTACAAACACACACACACACACACATACACACACCCACGGGTGCTATAAAAATGGAAAAAAATTGATCCACTAATTTCAGGTCAACTTCTTGCCGAAACATTCGGAAAAGAAGATGTGCGTGAGATCCGCAAACACATGAAAAACATGCACAATTGGTGGAATTTTGTGGATCGGTCTCGTTATGAAGGCAATGATTATCATGCTGCCGGAAGAGTAAGTTCCTCAAAGTTTCCACTAACAACTGATTTTTCAGGTTCAACACAGCTTCATGTTTCACGCCGGATGAAAAGTGCAAGAAGGGAAGCGGGGAAAATTTTGAAATGCAAGGCGAAACTGTGACCTTTCTGAAAAGTAAGTTATTTATAAAGACATATTAAAATTAAAAAAACAGTTTATGAGTACCTATTTCACCAAAAATGACAAAAAAGTTAGTTTTAAAACTTTTTTCAAAAACAATTTTCAGACTTTAAATCTTAGTTTCAATAATTAAAACATTAGAGTATAAAGCAAAACAGTATTGTTTTTTATCCTAAATTTATGAAAACAACCTTGAAACTTAAAATTTAGGTAAACAACAATACAAATCAATATTTTCAGGAAGGCCGCTTTTAACTTCACCTACTTCTGTCAAATTTCTTCTACTTGTTTATTTAATAAATTTTGTATTTTCATTGATATAACGTTTTCTCTTTTGTTTTGTCTTTTTCCTAATTTTATTTCGACGTTTCAACGACGTGGTTTCAAAAATGTTTTAAGTCTCCCTGCAGTTTTGCCCACAGTCCAACAAATGAAAATGCAATTTCTGTAGAAAACATGCTCTGAAGATTACTTTTAAGTTTTGAATTTTTGAAATTCAAACCCTGCCCTTCTGAAAAAAGCGAAACATGAGAAACATAAGAAAAAAGTGAAAGCTGTATGTTTTATCTTTTCTAAAATTCAATTTTTTTAAATTTTCGATTAATTTAATTTCGCTGTTTCAGCTACGCGATTTTGCAAAGGTTGAAATTGTTTGAACAGTCTCCTTCTCTCATCTCAGCAAATGAAAAAAATGACATGTTTGTTCGAAACATTGAAAAAAACGTCTTTTTTTAATTTTTCGAAAGAATGCTTACAAACTCAGGTTTAAAATTCGAAATAATAGTTTTAAAAGGAGTTTTAAAAAAATTTAACAAAGAGAGTTTACGCTGGAATGAAGTATGTTTAATTTGAACGCTTGAATTTCACAAATACGTTACTGAGATTTATTGAAAAACTGCGGAAAAAATTGTTGCTAGACAATTTTTTGTCAATTGGAACTTTCATCGGCTGAATAAAAAAAAGCTGGTAATGTGAGATTAATTCCAGGTGCGTATTCGTCAATCCTAGTTCCCCAGCAATTCGAAAATGTAACCTGACGCAGTTTTGCGTACTTTCGTATTGTGCGTATTTACGTACTTGTAGTAAGCTTTAACACATAAATTGTGTATGCAATGTCGCGTTTGGTGTTAAAGTTAAAGTAAAAACGAAAGTTTGAATTTTCAGGCTTCAAAATTTAGTTTATAAAAATAATTTAAAAATTGTTAGAAGATTTGAGTAACCAAATTTTTTTTTCTAGATTATAGAAAAACAAAAAAAAATCAATTTTCAGGAAGAACATCGGCTTTAAGCTTCTACTCCGCTACTTTTTTCAATTAATCGATAACAATCAATTTTTTTTGTTTATTTAATAACATTATTATTTTTGTGTTTACCTTTATAAAATTATTTTACGTTTTTGTGGCTATTTGATTTGCAATTAAGCATATTTAGATGTTTCAGCCACGTGGTTTTACAAATGTTGAAAATTTTCTGCGGTCTTGTTCTTGAAGTCCATGAAAATGAAATATTTTGCGAAACACGATCTGCAAACTAAAGTTTAATTAAAGTTTTAAAAATCAAGTTAACAAACTCAGGTTTAAAAAAGAAGTGTCTTACTTTTGTTGAGAAAAAAACGAAAGCCAAGATTAATTTGTCATTTCAAAAAAAAATGGAATTTGGTGATAAAACCTAAATTATTATTTTTTCATTATGTGGTGTCTTAAATGCTTTACGAATATTGTTAAAGAAACATTGACAACAATTGTCAGTTGGTGTCGGCCCCTCTTCTTGTCAAACATAACATCGAGGTTAATTTATTTTAAATAATGAGGAATTCAAATCGTGATTAGCAAAAATATATTAATAAAAAAAAGTAAAATTTAGCATTTTAACAAATATTTATATTCTGAATTTACCAATTACATATCCTGCAAATAAAGAAAAAAACGTATAAAATAGGAATTTTGTTAATTAAACTGAAATTATTTTTTCTAATTACTTCGTGGCAATGTTTTACCATTGTTTATTAAGAAATGTTGATGACTTTTGTTAATAGGATGTGGTTCCTGGTTGTTTTCATACTCGCTGCACAAAAAAATCGATATAATTTTATTTAATTTAAAAAAAATTTTAAAAATCAAATCTACGAAAGCCAAAGTAAACGCAGACCTGCTTCACCGGTGCATAATTATTCGTTTTATTAGTTAGCCATGAAATTATTGTTTGATAATCCTCTATTAACGTTTTTTATGCGAACAAATTTAACTTGTTTAAACTTTTAAACCTGATTTTTTTTAAATTGGCTATTTCAGATATGTTGTTTTATAAATGTTATTTACGACATTGAATATTGCTCATTAGAGCCCTGCGATAAAACAATTGTAACCCAATTTCGTATTGGTTTTATTTAAAAAACTGCTTTTGTGCATTCGCCTAGAATCACTTTTTTGAATGTTTTTCCTACAATATTAAAGAAATATTAAAACTAATCGCAAATGGGCAACAGAGTTTTATTACTTTTAAATAACTTCGTATATAAAATTCAAATCCTGTTCTTCCGAAATAAAAACCGAAAAAAAGTTGGGAAAAACGAAACAAAGCCAAACGAATGCTGACATCCCAATCCAATGCAGAAATACCTGCTTTCATTAGTTAGCCAACAATTTATTTTACTTATCTTCATTATCAATTTTAAATTTTATAATTTTAATTTTTTAAAATTTTATGTTGTGATATGATTGAACTAATTTTCCTGTTTAAACTTGGTTTTTATGGTTTCACAAAGTTTCCAAGCTTGTTTGCAATATTGCAAAATTGGTAACATTTAAAAAAATAGAAAGTGCAAAACAAATGTTTTAACACTACCGATTAAGAAATATTGGCTATTACAATTTATTTTCGATTGATTCAACATTTTTTTTACAATTTATATAAGTTTTTCTGTAGTTTCGATCAAATCGTAGAAATGAGAAGAAATTACTTGTTCGAAATTGCCGGCATTGGACATGTTTTGTAGTTATAAAAAATAAATTTGGTTATACGACCGAATTTTTTTTAGCGTATATTAACTTTGTGTTAATGTTTTACCAAGTTTGTTAAAAAAATAATGGAACAGATTGTCATTGTGTTTGGCGTAATCCAATGCTTTCAATCATAAACTCGATTTTTGATTAGTTGTAATATTAATGTTTTTATAAGCAGAAATTCAAGTTCTTTCCTTTACAAATAACAAAAAAAGCCAAATCCTACGCTTCCAAAGCGGAATATAACAAATCTTGCCAAAAGCGAAATATTACACATTTTTAATTTTTCTAATCCAATTTCGCTGTTTTATTGAATTTGTTTTACACGTAGTGAGTCTATCAAAAGTTTTAATGTGTAGGTTCATCATTGAAATGAAATATTTGTTCGAAACAGTCTTTGAAAACTACGTTTTTCTAAATTTACAAAATTAAGTATCAGTAAACAAATTTTGTTTTTGACGAAAATGACAACAATTTGTTATTTGAATTTTTCGCTCATTGTAGCCCTATGACTAAAAAATCGAAAAGCGCATTTTTGTTATCAGCGCTAAAATCTTATTTTATTTTATGTGTTTTTATAAAAGAAAGTTCGTTTTATTACCATGAATTTTCTGATTTAATCAAATTGTGTCAATGTTTTACCTAAAATGTTAAACAATTATTAACACCGATCGCCAATGTGCCGTTTGAACATAACTTTTTATTACTATGTTTCCGAAATAAAAAGCGAAAATAAATGGTAAAAGCGAAAAAAGCCAAGCAAACGCAGAAATACCAGCTTTTGTCAATTTTAATTAAAATTCAAATAACCCTTTTAAATCATTCACCTACACTTTTTTCTGTTCTCCTTTTTTATTTACTTATATTTTTTAATAATACAATTTTATAGAAATATGTCCACTAATCATATCAACCAAAATTTTTCAATGGCCCCACCCGTGGGATTTCCTATGATTCCAGGGCAAGATAGAGCTCAGGTAAAGTTTCCTTTTCCTTTTTTTTTAAATTTTTTATCTTCGTTTGGACTATCAGTCCTTTTATCTAGAGAACCCAATTGACAGAGCTTTGCAGAAAGTTTTGTATTTTAAGGTTAGGGTAGGCGAAAAAAGGAAAGCATTTTTTTTTTTAAATTAAAACTGTAATGGAAGGGCAATGTTTCAGTAAAAGCTTAAATTCATTATTCCACCATTTGAATTGTTTCTCAAAAAGGAATTTGCAGTACCTCTCCAGAACCAAAACAGTTCAAAATTGGAAATATACCTTAGTTCACTGCAGCAGTGAAGTGAAGTCACACCCACAAAAATTTCCAAAAAATATTTTTCTTGAATTGTACACATTCAAAAGGATTAAAAATGATTTTTTTTAATCGGCTGATTTTTGTTTTGGTTGATCGCATGAAATTCTTTATTTTTGACAAAGATGACTATAAATAAATTCCAATAAAAAAGTTTAAAAAAACTAAATTTTGACCTACAGTAGCCCGGGTAAAAAATGAGTTTAAATTTCCCATATTTTATTTTAGAGCCTAATTTAGGAAACGAAAAAAAGGTTTTAAATTGTTTGTCTCTAACGGCAAGCTTTCAGGTCGCCCTACCTTTTACTATACTACCATTCACCGGATTTCTCCCAATGCCAGATGTTCCCCCTCCAGGGCTCGTGATTCCTGTAAGTTTTTAACTTTTGTTTAAAAAAGTTTATACTTTTTGAATTACCTCTTTTATCTTTAATGTTTTTTTTTAATTCAAAAGTTTAGGCAGCTCTATCTGTTGGCGCCCAGACCTCCCCCCTTCCTGCTCCGAAGCCTCTCGTCAAACCAAAGGTTTGTTGTTTTTTTTTAATGTAAATAATTTAAATTGAAAGTTTAACGGCAGCTTAAAAGTAACTAAGATAAAACAACAGTAATTTTTAAATCTAATTTGTAAGACACGCTTTATTTTTAGGTGCGTGTTTCAAAGCTGTTTTATTTAATTGCAATTTGAACTGGGGTAGTCAAGGTGTCTCTATCAGAGTTTTCAAAAATTGAAAACATGTTGGTTTGATCAAAAGTCATCTGTTACGTCAATGTTACGTGACGCCGTGTTAGAGTGTTTACTGGGGGAATGTGGAAAATTTGGACTAAAAATCAGAAACCCATTTTTTGTTAAAAAAAAACTATGGTTGTAAAAATACTATTATAACTAATTGATTTTAAAAAAAAATGCCTATTGGTCCTTTATTTCAGAAGAATATGGCAGACGAACTTGCTCGAATCACTCAAGAGCTCCAGTTTGAAAACTTGAATAAGGAGGCAGCCAAGCTAGCCTTGGAGACCCCGGACGAGGCAGCCAAGCTTTGGATTGAGGCTAAAGAAAAAGGCCAGGCTGTGAAAACGAAATGGGAACAGAAACAAAATGGAGAACTTGAAAAGGTGAGATTTTCATAAAAGAACTTGATTTTTTTTGTTTTCAGAAGAAAAGGAAAGCTCAGGAGTTGGCAAAGAAATTGGTCAAGGCGGCAAAAAAGGCAAAGGATAATGAAAACAAATTTCCAACCGCCTATTCAAGCCGAAGGCTTTTCGAGTACCGTAAAACCTTCAGCTCTCCTTCTCCCGTTGAAAGAAGGCCTTCTCTTGTTGGTAGAGGGAGACTTTCGCCTATTGACCGTAGAGGACAATCCTACAAAGGTGAGCGTTAACATTCATTGGAGTGTCAATCTCAGTAAACTATTTGCCTAAAATTATTTAACTTTTCTAGCAAATTTTTGACGTGCCAAATATTAAAAAAAAGGTTTTTTTCAGTTTGACGCGCAGAAATAACTACTTTTGGACCCATAGAATACTTTTTTGGTAAAAGTTTTTAGGAGGCTCGGAAAACTTAAGAATTTTAATTTTTTTAAAATCATGATCATAACGTAGAAAGCCGCAAAAACCCTTCAGAAACAGGTGTTTTGGGGTATTTGATTTTTGAAACCAAGACAATTATGAGAAAAACTAAAAAGAAAACAAAAAAACACCTCAATCGGATTCTGCGTGAATTTTAGCACTGATTCATTTAAAATTAAAATTTGATAAACGACTATTTTGCTTAAAAATATGTATGGTCACATACAAAACGCTAATTTTTCTTTACTGTACGCAATGCCTTTAGCAATTAGTGCCATGTTTACGCCAAATTCAAAAGGACCATTTAAAAGATTGAAGTGCATTAATAAAAAAACTAATTACAAAAAACCTCGAAAACCCAAGAAACAATTATTGGAAATACTTTTTTATGATTCTATGTGATTTCTATCAAAAACAGTTAAATAAATTAACGAAAAAAGTAAGCTGAACACTCAATTTTCAATTTCAAACGGAATTTTTGAGGTGAAAAAGCTTCTACTTTTTTGTGAAGGCAGAATGCACACAACACTTTACGAATACCATATTTGTTCACAATATTGGCAACTCCAGCCGAATCGTGGTCTTTTTTATTATATTCTTAAAGGGACCATCCACCACATTAAAGTAAAGTGACGAAAAGAAATTTTTTTTAAATTCCAATTTAAATTAAGCCGTTGCTTTCTAAATTTTATTTTTTAATGCAGATTGTTCTTTTTTTATTATTTAATGCAAAATTCAAAAATTTTAAAAGTCATACAACTTACTTAGAAAAATCAGAAAAATTCAGGGCGTCACCAATCACCAGATGACAAAAATGAGAAGAAGCCCCGTTCCCCAAATTATACAAAGAAGACGGACCACCGCCGATCGGAGAAGGACCAAAGCAAAACGAGAACCAGTCCAATCCCAAAGGTAATTTTTCTATTAAAAAAGTTTTAACTAATTTTTATTTTGTATTTTCAGAACAAATCTATTTCTCCTCCTCCACCACTTCCTCCTTCTCCTCTTCCTGGTCAGCCATGGAATATGGTAGGTTTCACGACTTTTCAGTTCAAATTGAAATTTGGCAGGCACAAAATCAGCCAATTTTGACTGGAGCTCCTCCCCATTGGTTCAATTTGAATGCGAGGCCCCAACTTCAGGTGAAACTTTATTTTTTTTCTTACTTTTTATTTGAATTTTTCAGGCATCCTCAGATATTCAAGTAATTCCTTCTTTGTTGGCTTCTACTTATCCTCAAAATGAACCTATTCCGCTAGTGATCAATCAGAATAGTTAGTTTTTTCTTGCATTTTCATCTCCTCCTTATACATTTTTCTCAATTTTCTGTTCCAGCCGAAATGACACCACATCCTCCATCTCCATCTGAAGTCATAAATCTTCAGATTCATGAAAACATTGTCAATTTTCCAATCCAGAACGGTAATTTTTTTTTTCGCTTTCTCTACGTTTTCTTTTTATTTAAAAAAAATTCCGATTTCAGGGGATAAAACGGAGGCAAAAATGCCCGAATGGGTGGTTCAAGAGTTATACCCGATTTTGCCCAAATACTACAAGCGCCTCGGCCCCGAGGACGCGCTTGAGTTCTTGATGCAATGTTCGGATGACAAATTTAGGTGAGTTTTTCTAGATTTGCAAAATTTAAGCTGAAATGAAAACTTTGGGGTTAGGTCAAACTGTCAAGAAGCGGCCTTAGAATACTAATATCCTCAAAAGCGGCCTGAGGCTACCCAGATTCTTAAAAAACGGCCTGAGGTTTCTAGTTTCCTTGCTATCCAGATTCGTCTGAGCGGCCTGAGGCTACCAGGTTCCTCAAAAGCGGCCTGAGGCTACCCGGCTCCTTCAACAGCCGCAACGGGATACCAAAGCTGCTAAAGGCGACCTGCCAAGTTTCTCAAAAGCAGGCTGAGGCCGCCCTTATTTTTTAAAGCGGCCTGAGGTTTCCCCAAAATATCAGATGCGGTGTTCCTCGAAGCGGCGTGAGGCAATATTGGTTGCCAAAAAGGTGAGTCTACCAAGATTAATGTTCTCTGGGGCCTCTTACCTCCTTTGTTTGTCCATAGACGTTCTACCAATCAAAAACAGTTGATAACATTTTTTTTTAAATTTTCGGATTAATACAATTCTGTATCTAAGTTCTGTATCACAGTGCTTAAAGTTACAAATAATTATAACATTTTTAACTGAGATTAATGTTTCGAGTGCTCCCGACTTTCTTTTCTTTCAGCTCTTACATATTTATCACATGTCAGCGTACCATTAAAATTCCTGTTTTTAAAAAAAGAGTTCACCCATTATCTGAAACAGTCAGAACATTTGAATATAAAGTACAAAAAATTCGAATTCCAAAAGACAATCTCTTTCACAACACAAGTCCACAGAAACGCTGCGTAACCACGTTAAACAATGAATTTACCTTACCACAGAAACAGTCAAATAGTTTTTTTTAATAAACAAATATCGAATTTTGTCACATTGAATTTCTCTTTTCCCGCTCTTTGCACGCTTGCAGTTTTGCTAGCCTTCCATTTTCCTCACTTTCTACACGACATTGAAACGTTGGCCCATTACACATCCTGTTAATCGACTAATTCACCACTCCTTTGAAACATTCAAATTGTTTGTGTAACCAAAAAATGGGACAAGGCTAAGTAATAAGTAGTTAAATAAAAGACTATAAATTAAGAACACACAAATTTTTTAGTTGTTCAAATTTCACAAATTACGCCTTTTTCCAAGGAAGGGGAGTATTTCATTTTCACTATTCACAAAACTTAAACCATACCTCTGAAACAGTCAGGTAATTTGTTATAAAAGTACAAATTTTTGTAAAAATTATTTAAAAATCGTATTTTCATTTTTTGGTGAATTTTTTAAATGTTCCGTATCCGAATGTTGCACAAATCCAATTAATGTTTTTAATGTTCTTTTTTTGTTTGTCCAAAGACGTCCTACCAATTGTGTTCTTTCAATTTGCTCGGTTGCCAAAACCAGTTGTCAAAATTTTTTATTTTATCGGATCAATACAGTTTTTCAAATAAGTTCTGCATCACAGTTTTGCAAAAATTTGGTAAACAATTCCAATTCTTGAAGAAAGTAATGTGCAAGTTACAAATATTTATTAAAAAAAGTTTAATTGACTCTGAGATTTCGGTTTTGAGTCCTCCTTACTTCCATTTTTTCAACTTTTACATTTTTTAACCTCATCATTAAAATTCCTTTTTTTTAAATTCACCCATTATCTGAAACAGTCAGAAAATTTGAATATAAAGTACAAAAAATTCGAATTCCAAAAGACAATCTCTTTCACAACACAAGTCCACAGAAGCACTGCGTAATCACGTTAAACAATGAATTTATCTTACCACAGAAACAGTCAAATAGTTTTTTTTAAATAAACAATTATCAATTTTGTCATCTTGAATTTCTCTTTTCCCGCTCTTTGCACGCTTACAGTTTTGGTAGCCTTCCAGTTTTTCTCACTTTCTAAGCGATTTTGAAGCATGGCCCCATTACACATCCTCTTCCTCGACTAATTCACCATTCCTTTGAAACATTCAATTTGTTTGTGTAACCAAAAAATGGGACAAGGCTAATTAATAAGAAGTTAAATAAAAGACTATAAATAAAGAGCACACAAATATGTTACTTTTTCAAATTTCACAATATACGCCTTTTTCAAAGGAAGGGGAGTATTACATTTTCACTTTTCACAAAAGTTTAATAATACCTCTGAAACAGTCAGGAAATTTGCTATAAAAGTACAAACTTTTGTAAAAATCGAATTCTATAAAAATCGTATTTTTTTTCTTTTTTTGGTGAATTTTTGAACTATTCCGTATCCGAAAGTTGCATAAATTCAAATAATGTTCTCTGTAATTTTCAACATAGCTCTTATTTCCTTCTGCTTGCCAAAAAAGTGACAAAATTTTTATATTTTCGAGGTGTGAATCAAAGTGTTTGGTATACAATTCCAATTCTCACCCATTATCTGAAGCAGTCAGAAAATTTGAATAATAAATACAAAAAATTAGAATTCCAAAAGACCATCTTTTTCATAACAACGCAAAAGCGCAGCCAATTAAATTTCCACGTTCAACAATGAATTTACCTTACAACAGAAACAGTCAGATAGTATTTTTTAAACTGAACAATTATTGAATTTTGTCACATTGAATTTCTCTGTTTTGATGTAGTTTACCTCTAATTGGATGACAAAATGTGACACAAATTCAAAATGTCTTTTTTCATTAATTGTAAGGTTTGTTTCATATTGGTTCCTAAATTTCACCATATCATATTTTTTTAATTATTGCGGTTTCGTATTCAGCACCCTGTTTGTTTTATTTCTACGTAGCCTTTTCACACTGTTAGATAATTTTAGTTCACAATTTTTCATTGTTTTCTTTATGTAGCAGTCGCTTATTTATTTCTAATTTGTAAACTATGTCTTTTTTTCTTTTCTTTCACATGGAAACAGCACCAGAGTGCATTCATATTTGCCATAATTAATTCACCATCTCTCTGAAACAGCCAAATAATGTACCTAAAATTACAAAAAAAATATTTAAAATTAACAAGAATGACTTGAACATTCTTCAAGTGAACATATTACGAGTTAAATCGAATGGATATTCTTTAAAATTCAATAAAAATGTTTATGTTTTTTTTTGTAAAAAATTAAGAACTTTTGAAACTGCAGAGTGGAACTGGGATGCTTCGCCCGACTTCCAATATAAACGTACTATGTGCAATCCCTATTTCGATTTGTGTTTTTGCTCAATATAAAAAATAGTTTAAGATTTGTTGTCTTCTCTTTTTTGGATATTTTCCGGAAAATGTGTTACACGAATGTTACAAATTAGTGCCAAACTAGTGCATTGGTTAGGAAATCAATTCGTGAAATGCCCTCCGTTTTGGAATTCGTCCAAGTGGTTCTGAGGAAGATCAGTTATATCATTCTCAGTTATGTCATGGAAAAGATCAGCAGAATTACTCTCCACAAGTTATTAACCACCTCAGCGAGACAGTCGGATAATTTGTTTAAAACTAAGAATTCAAGATTTGTTTTAAAAAAAAAGTTCTGTTTGACCAAATCTTTCGTTTTCTTTTACAGTACCTTTCCTCTTGAACAATCCCAAATGTTTGCCTTTTCAGTCTCCACAAATAATTTATCATCTCTACGAAATGTTCGAATAAGTTGTTTAATTTGGGCAAACTTTCAGTTTTATGTTTTTTGTCACATTGAATTTCTCTTTTCCCGCTCTTTGCACGCTTGCAGTTTTGCTAGCCTTCCATTTTCCTCACTTTCTACACGACATTGAAACGTTGGCCCATTACACATCCTGTTAATCGACTAATTCACCACTCCTTTGAAACATTCAAATTGTTTGTGTAACCAAAAAATGGGACAAGGCTAAGTAATAAGTAGTTAAATAAAAGACTATAAATTAAGAACACACAAATTTTTTAGTTGTTCAAATTTCACAAATTACGCCTTTTTCCAAGGAAGGGGAGTATTTCATTTTCACTATTCACAAAACTTAAACCATACCTCTGAAACAGTCAGGTAATTTGTTATAAAAGTACAAATTTTTGTAAAAATTATTTAAAAATCGTATTTTCATTTTTTGGTGAATTTTTTAAATGTTCCGTATCCGAATGTTGCACAAATCCAATTAATGTTTTTAATGTTCTTTTTTTGTTTGTCCAAAGACGTCCTACCAATTGTGTTCTTTCAATTTGCTCGGTTGCCAAAACCAGTTGTCAAAATTTTTTATTTTATCGGATCAATACAGTTTTTCAAATAAGTTCTGCATCACAGTTTTGCAAAAATTTGGTAAACAATTCCAATTCTTGAAGAAAGTAATGTGCAAGTTACAAATATTTATTAAAAAAAGTTTAATTGACTCTGAGATTTCGGTTTTGAGTCCTCCTTACTTCCATTTTTTCAACTTTTACATTTTTTAACCTCATCATTAAAATTCCTTTTTTTTAAATTCACCCATTATCTGAAACAGTCAGAAAATTTGAATATAAAGTACAAAAAATTCGAATTCCAAAAGACAATCTCTTTCACAACACAAGTCCACAGAAGCACTGCGTAATCACGTTAAACAATGAATTTATCTTACCACAGAAACAGTCAAATAGTTTTTTTTAAATAAACAATTATCAATTTTGTCATCTTGAATTTCTCTTTTCCCGCTCTTTGCACGCTTACAGTTTTGGTAGCCTTCCAGTTTTTCTCACTTTCTAAGCGATTTTGAAGCATGGCCCCATTACACATCCTCTTCCTCGACTAATTCACCATTCCTTTGAAACATTCAATTTGTTTGTGTAACCAAAAAATGGGACAAGGCTAATTAATAAGAAGTTAAATAAAAGACTATAAATAAAGAGCACACAAATATGTTACTTTTTCAAATTTCACAATATACGCCTTTTTCAAAGGAAGGGGAGTATTACATTTTCACTTTTCACAAAAGTTTAATAATACCTCTGAAACAGTCAGGAAATTTGCTATAAAAGTACAAACTTTTGTAAAAATCGAATTCTATAAAAATCGTATTTTTTTTTCTTTTTTTGGTGAATTTTTGAACTATTCCGTATCCGAAAGTTGCATAAATTCAAATAATGTTCTCTGTAATTTTCAACATAGCTCTTATTTCCTTCTGCTTGCCAAAAAAGTGACAAAATTTTTATATTTTCGAGGTGTGAATCAAAGTGTTTGGTATACAATTCCAATTCTCACCCATTATCTGAAGCAGTCAGAAAATTTGAA
Source organism: Oscheius sp. G VE-2021 (assembly GCA_022343465.1). Classification (NCBI taxonomy): domain Eukaryota; kingdom Metazoa; phylum Nematoda; class Chromadorea; order Rhabditida; family Rhabditidae; genus Oscheius; species Oscheius sp. G VE-2021. The sequence continues at coordinate 1,393,584 of JAJQXH010000008.1, forward strand.
TAATAAATACAAAAAATTAGAATTCCAAAAGACCATCTTTTTCATAACAACGCAAAAGCGCAGCCAATTAAATTTCCACGTTCAACAATGAATTTACCTTACAACAGAAACAGTCAGATAGTATTTTTTTAAACTGAACAATTATTGAATTTTGTCACATTGAATTTCTCTGTTTTGATGTAGTTTACCTCTAATTGGATGACAAAATGTGACACAAATTCAAAATGTCTTTTTTCATTAATTGTAAGGTTTGTTTCATATTGGTTCCTAAATTTCACCATATCATATTTTTTTAATTATTGCGGTTTCGTATTCAGCACCCTGTTTGTTTTATTTCTACGTAGCCTTTTCACACTGTTAGATAATTTTAGTTCACAATTTTTCATTGTTTTCTTTATGTAGCAGTCGCTTATTTATTTCTAATTTGTAAACTATGTCTTTTTTTCTTTTCTTTCACATGGAAACAGCACCAGAGTGCATTCATATTTGCCATAATTAATTCACCATCTCTCTGAAACAGCCAAATAATGTACCTAAAATTACAAAAAAAATATTTAAAATTAACAAGAATGACTTGAACATTCTTCAAGTGAACATATTACGAGTTAAATCGAATGGATATTCTTTAAAATTCAATAAAAATGTTTATGTTTTTTTTTGTAAAAAATTAAGAACTTTTGAAACTGCAGAGTGGAACTGGGATGCTTCGCCCGACTTCCAATATAAACGTACTATGTGCAATCCCTATTTCGATTTGTGTTTTTGCTCAATATAAAAAATAGTTTAAGATTTGTTGTCTTCTCTTTTTTGGATATTTTCCGGAAAATGTGTTACACGAATGTTACAAATTAGTGCCAAACTAGTGCATTGGTTAGGAAATCAATTCGTGAAATGCCCTCCGTTTTGGAATTCGTCCAAGTGGTTCTGAGGAAGATCAGTTATATCATTCTCAGTTATGTCATGGAAAAGATCAGCAGAATTACTCTCCACAAGTTATTAACCACCTCAGCGAGACAGTCGGATAATTTGTTTAAAACTAAGAATTCAAGATTTGTTTTAAAAAAAAGTTCTGTTTGACCAAATCTTTCGTTTTCTTTTACAGTACCTTTCCTCTTGAACAATCCCAAATGTTTGCCTTTTCAGTCTCCACAAATAATTTATCATCTCTACGAAATGTTCGAATAAGTTGTTTAATTTGGGCAAACTTTCAGTTTTATGTTTTTTGTCACATTGAATTTCTCTTTTCCCGCTCTTTGCACGCTTGCAGTTTTGCTAGCCTTCCATTTTCCTCACTTTCTACACGACATTGAAACGTTGGCCCATTACACATCCTGTTAATCGACTAATTCACCACTCCTTTGAAACATTCAAATTGTTTGTGTAACCAAAAAATGGGACAAGGCTAAGTAATAAGTAGTTAAATAAAAGACTATAAATTAAGAACACACAAATTTTTTAGTTGTTCAAATTTCACAAATTACGCCTTTTTCCAAGGAAGGGGAGTATTTCATTTTCACTATTCACAAAACTTAAACCATACCTCTGAAACAGTCAGGTAATTTGTTATAAAAGTACAAATTTTTGTAAAAATTATTTAAAAATCGTATTTTCATTTTTTGGTGAATTTTTTAAATGTTCCGTATCCGAATGTTGCACAAATCCAATTAATGTTTTTAATGTTCTTTTTTTGTTTGTCCAAAGACGTCCTACCAATTGTGTTCTTTCAATTTGCTCGGTTGCCAAAACCAGTTGTCAAAATTTTTTATTTTATCGGATCAATACAGTTTTTCAAATAAGTTCTGCATCACAGTTTTGCAAAAATTTGGTAAACAATTCCAATTCTTGAAGAAAGTAATGTGCAAGTTACAAATATTTATTAAAAAAAGTTTAATTGACTCTGAGATTTCGGTTTTGAGTCCTCCTTACTTCCATTTTTTCAACTTTTACATTTTTTAACCTCATCATTAAAATTCCTTTTTTTTAAATTCACCCATTATCTGAAACAGTCAGAAAATTTGAATATAAAGTACAAAAAATTCGAATTCCAAAAGACAATCTCTTTCACAACACAAGTCCACAGAAGCACTGCGTAATCACGTTAAACAATGAATTTATCTTACCACAGAAACAGTCAAATAGTTTTTTTAAATAAACAATTATCAATTTTGTCATCTTGAATTTCTCTTTTCCCGCTCTTTGCACGCTTACAGTTTTGGTAGCCTTCCAGTTTTTCTCACTTTCTAAGCGATTTTGAAGCATGGCCCCATTACACATCCTCTTCCTCGACTAATTCACCATTCCTTTGAAACATTCAATTTGTTTGTGTAACCAAAAAATGGGACAAGGCTAATTAATAAGAAGTTAAATAAAAGACTATAAATAAAGAGCACACAAATATGTTACTTTTTCAAATTTCACAATATACGCCTTTTTCAAAGGAAGGGAGTATTACATTTTCACTTTTCACAAAAGTTTAATAATACCTCTGAAACAGTCAGGAAATTTGCTATAAAAGTACAAACTTTTGTAAAAATCGAATTCTATAAAAATCGTATTTTTTTTTCTTTTTTTGGTGAATTTTTGAACTATTCCGTATCCGAAAGTTGCATAAATTCAAATAATGTTCTCTGTAATTTTCAACATAGCTCTTATTTCCTTCTGCTTGCCAAAAAAGTGACAAAATTTTTATATTTTCGAGGTGTGAATCAAAGTGTTTGGTATACAATTCCAATTCTCACCCATTATCTGAAGCAGTCAGAAAATTTGAATAATAAATACAAAAAATTAGAATTCCAAAAGACCATCTTTTTCATAACAACGCAAAAGCGCAGCCAATTAAATTTCCACGTTCAACAATGAATTTACCTTACAACAGAAACAGTCAGATAGTATTTTTTTAAACTGAACAATTATTGAATTTTGTCACATTGAATTTCTCTGTTTTGATGTAGTTTACCTCTAATTGGATGACAAAATGTGACACAAATTCAAAATGTCTTTTTTCATTAATTGTAAGGTTTGTTTCATATTGGTTCCTAAATTTCACCATATCATATTTTTTTAATTATTGCGGTTTCGTATTCAGCACCCTGTTTGTTTTATTTCTACGTAGCCTTTTCACACTGTTAGATAATTTTAGTTCACAATTTTTCATTGTTTTCTTTATGTAGCAGTCGCTTATTTATTTCTAATTTGTAAACTATGTCTTTTTTTCTTTTCTTTCACATGGAAACAGCACCAGAGTGCATTCATATTTGCCATAATTAATTCACCATCTCTCTGAAACAGCCAAATAATGTACCTAAAATTACAAAAAAAATATTTAAAATTAACAAGAATGACTTGAACATTCTTCAAGTGAACATATTACGAGTTAAATCGAATGGATATTCTTTAAAATTCAATAAAAATGTTTATGTTTTTTTGTAAAAAATTAAGAACTTTTGAAACTGCAGAGTGGAACTGGGATGCTTCGCCCGACTTCCAATATAAACGTACTATGTGCAATCCCTATTTCGATTTGTGTTTTTGCTCAATATAAAAAATAGTTTAAGATTTGTTGTCTTCTCTTTTTTGGATATTTTCCGGAAAATGTGTTACACGAATGTTACAAATTAGTGCCAAACTAGTGCATTGGTTAGGAAATCAATTCGTGAAATGCCCTCCGTTTTGGAATTCGTCCAAGTGGTTCTGAGGAAGATCAGTTATATCATTCTCAGTTATGTCATGGAAAAGATCAGCAGAATTACTCTCCACAAGTTATTAACCACCTCAGCGAGACAGTCGGATAATTTGTTTAAAACTAAGAATTCAAGATTTGTTTTAAAAAAAAAGTTCTGTTTGACCAAATCTTTCGTTTTCTTTTACAGTACCTTTCCTCTTGAACAATCCCAAATGTTTGCCTTTTCAGTCTCCACAAATAATTTATCATCTCTACGAAATGTTCGAATAAGTTGTTTAATTTGGGCAAACTTTCAGTTTTATGTTTTCTCCACTAATTGAATGTTTCACAAAGTCAATAAACAGCTTATATAAATGTTCGGTTAGTTTCAGATATCTAATCTTTTGTTTAGCCCATGGCAGTATGACTAAACACAAAATAAACGATTGGAGTTATCGACCTCACTCCTTTAAGCGCCAAATTAAAGTAACGCCAAATTAAATTCAATAGAAAATTTTTTTTGTCAAAATTAAGAAATTTTGAAACTGCACAGTGGAACTGGGATGCTTCGCCCGACTTCCAATATAAACGTACTATGCGCAATCACTATTCCGGCTTGCGTTTTTGCCAAACAATTTAAAATGTGTTGTCTTCTCTTTTTTTGCTTTTTCCAGCAAAACGTGTCACATGAATGTTACAAGTCAGGGCCAAACCAATGCATTGGTTAGAAAATCAATCGGCGAAACACTCTCTTGTGGAATTAGTCTAAGTTCTTCTGTTGTACTTTTCACTCTTTCTTTTCGTCATCACTGTTGTTTCCACCGTACTTGCTGGTATATTCATTTTTGTAAGTACTCAAATGTTCGAAGTCTTTCTCTTTTTTTCGCTTTGTTATATAGTTCCAATTGAATACCCACAGGATCAGCAGAATTGTCTTTTTAAATTCCACAAGTAATAAATCTTCTCACCGAAACAGTCGAATAGTTTGGAATAAAAGGAAAAAAAATCGAAATTTGTAAAAATCGCAAAATTTCTGTATTTTGCCCCCACTAATTGGCTCGATCACCCGGGGGGACAATCGCCAAAAATATATTTCATTTTGGCTGATATGCTTTCCAGGCAACTGGATCCATGGATGTCATTTCTGACAAAATTGGGAATTATCGCTTTCTACTTTGACCTAAGATGCCAAATTGGTAACTCCGTTCAGCGTCAGCCAAATTTTATTCTGGGGTGATCAATAGATTGGAAATGTAATTTTTTTTTAAAAACATGGTAAAGAACAGAATATTGATTATTGCGGTCCAAAGCGAGTTAGGGCCTCCGAAAGACAAAAAAAAATTAGATTTTTTCACTTTTGATTCAGATTATTGTGTAAGTCGTTTGGGTTAGCTAAATTTCGATCTTTCCTCGTTTATAATGGATTCAATTAAGTATTGCATTCAATTAAGCAGTCGCATGGTTTAAATACACTATTCTAGAAAATGGGCGATTTCGGAAATCAGAATTGTTTTTTTTTTTTTTTTTTTTTTTTTTTTTTTTTTTTTTGAAAAAAAAATCACTGGATTACTCAGTCTAAAAGTTCAAAATTTTCGATTGTTGACTTTAGGTTCATGTTTCAACCTGGTTTCTATTAGACAACTGATCCTAATAGGACAGTCATTTGTGCAGTGCCTTATTTGACAAAATTGATTGGAAAAGTCAACAACAACATCGTTTTCACACAACTTGCTTGGAATTTTCTACTCTTCCACCCACTGAATATGTTGTACTTACTTTTAAACGAATTTTGATGTTCTCCTCTTTGCAATCGAATATTTAATTCAAACTTCTTTTAAGATAGTATAAAAAACTCGTAAACTTTTTTTTGTTTTATTTTGTCAATTCTAGGAATGAATTCAACAAAATTAATCTATTTATCCAAAGTCAGTAATCGGTTTAGATTCCGAACTAAATTTTTTCAGTAAAATTGTTTATAATTAAAGTTGAAATAAAATAGTTTTCAAACAATAAAGCAAGACATATTTATAATTAAAAAAACAAATTAGGAAGCTCAGTAAGACGCAAGGATTGTTGGAAACAGAAAACGAAAAACCTTAAGCTTTTGTTCGAAACAGTGGAAAAATTTAATTATCATTTTATCTTCTGCCGGTTTTTGTTTTTGAGATATCTGCTTACTGAAGCAAAAAACGCGGTTTTTTGTGGCACGCCGTTAGTTTTGCCAAAAACAGATGCTTTTTGACAAAGATTGTTTGTTTGTAATATTTAAAAAAATGAAATGAGGGTGCTCTATGTAACAGTGCTTGTTCGAAAAGTTCACTAAACGCTTAAAAGTTCGAGAATAAAAATAGAGCATGCGAAACTTTTTTTTGCCACATCATTCCCTGTTTAGGCAAATTTATAGGCCCTTTTTAAATGGCTTGACACTAAACAGTTAAAAATAAAATTCCATTTCTATTTTGTCTATATTGATTTTTTTTGAAGTCCCGCTCCCTCACAATTTCGAGTTTGACAATCTTCACAGAAAAAAATCTTCCTGAGAGTATATAAGAATTTCGGATAATGTTTTATTACTCAAACGAAACAATTCACCGATTTATATTTTTTTATTTGCAATTTGCATGTTTCATCATTATGACTTTTGTTAAACGTTTATGTAAACTGTAAGTCGTGGTCGACGCCAGTGAGTAAAATGATAAAATGTTTTATCTTATTTCTGGATTTCCATGTTTGAACAAAGTTGTTATTGTGTCCCTTGTGCGAAATTCGAACTAAATTTTATCAGTGAAATTGTTTATAATTAAAGTTGAAATAAAATAGTTTTCAAACAGTAAAACATCCAAATAAGACATATTTATATTAATAAAAAACAAATTAGGGGGTCACTAGGTCGCCAGGATTGTTGGAAACAGAACACTTGAAACCTTATCATTTTATCTTCTGCCGGTTTTTGTTTTTGAGATATCTGCTTACTGAAGCAAAAAACGCCGTTTTTTTTGGCACGCCGTTAGTTTTGCCAACAACAGATGCTTTTTGACAACGATTGCTGGTTTGGAAGATAAAAAATGAAATGAGGTTCTAAGAATGAATGAAACACTTTTTTAACTTAAACTGTTTAAAATTCTTTTGAAATGTCGGATTATTCGCCATGCAACAGTGCTGATGGCCGAAGTTCGATTAAACGCTTAAAAGTTGGAAAATAGAAATAGAGCATGCGAAACATGCACACAATTTTTACCATATCATTCAATGTTTAGGTAAATTTATAGGCCCTTATTTTAAAATCTTGGCCTCGATAAACAAGGGTGAACTTTATTTATTTTTAAATAATCAATTTCCATTTTGTCAACAAAAAATAAAGATTGGTGGCTATGCAAAAAATAAAGCAAGTTTTCTCTGGTTACAGAGATCATTTCCTTGTACGTAAATAAATTCGACTTTTTTCTGATGTTCTGTCTCCTTCTGTTCATATGCTTTCCATGACTAATTATCGTTTTTAGCTGTTTTTTTTTAAATTTCACCTTAATGCCAGTATATAACAACTATATTCTTGATAATTTTATTTGCGACATCATTTAAGGTTTCTAATCAAAATTTCAATTTTAAAACACAATTTAAACATGCGACAATTACAACTTTTACTTGGGGCTATTTATATTCTTTGTTTTTTGGCGTATGTTTTCCTTTTCCCCTTTGTTAATTATTTTTTTTATATTGGAAAACCTAATCAAGTCGTTTTTTCCTCTCTTAAAATTAAAAAAAAATAATTTTAATCATTTTGTTTAACATTTTTAATTTTTTAAAAGATGTGCTTTTAACTTTTTTAGTTGTTGTTTCTGTTACTGTTCTAAATAGAAAATGAAATCTTTAAGTTTTATGTGAAACAGCGAACAAAGTTAGTTTTCAAAAATCAAGTATTATCATGTGCAACTTTTTCACACTGTTTCATTAAAATCTCTTTTGTTTGAAGAACCGAAATTTTTTACTCAGAATAGGATTTTCCTCTGCTTTCATGGCCTAATATCGATTTTATAAGTATTTTAAATTTCACCTTAATACCCGCGGTACTATAGGTTATAGACAAACAATTTTCTTGTCAATTTTATATGCGTGATGATCGAAGTTTAAGCGCAGAAACAAAATATCTGAAAATTTGGCTTTTTTCTGAAACAGTGAACAAAGATACTTTTTGAAAAATGTACGGCTTCTTTCTTGATTGTTCCATATTTCCTTTTTTGAATTTATTCTGTTTACTAAGTTTACTTCATAAATAAATGAAATTCACTTCATAACGCCGATGAATAAAACGAAAAACTCTTTTGACAAGCTAAAGACTTAGAGTTTGAGAAGAACCTTGTATTGTTGTAAACAGAAAATAGAAAACTTTGAGTTTTAGGTAAAGCAGTGAACAAACTGTGTTTTCGAAAACAAAATTAAAATTAAATTCATTTGAGGAATCGAGGTTTTACTTTAAGGGGGAAGGACCACGTAAAATTGATTTTTCAAATTTTTTAAAGTATCCTTGTTATAGTTTCATTGAGTGGATATCGTTTATGCGAATCTAAAACATATCCCTTTTATATGATGTTGACTGCAAAAGGGGCGCGTCTACACGGCCCTTTTACGCGTTTGCCGCACGTAAACACGGCTAGAGTAGGCGAGAGAGTGTGGGAAATGGGGAGACGCAGAGTTGGCGGCAATTTAAACGTCAATTTCCCGAAAATTCAAGCGCTCCTAAATCGGTTCATTTTGATCCAAAATGGGTAAAAGAGGTAATTTTCGGAATCCTGGGTATACGATCTAGGCATTTATCGCAAAATCAGAAAAACTATTTTTACGCGGTCCTTTCCCTTTAAGGAAGTTTGTTTCAGAAAATGTTTCCGAGTAACGCATTTGTTTTATGTCGTATGTATTCTTTGTTTCCATTTTTTTCACATTTTATTATTTCGGTTGGGGTCGCATGTATTATTGTTCCCAGTTAACAAAGCAAAAACATCGCATAAATATCGAGCTTTTAGCGCTGAAACAAAAACTCAGAAAGCTTGGCTTTTCTCTGAAACAATGAACGAAGAAAAGTTTATAACACCATGTGAGTCTTCTTCTGGTTCTTTTTTTTCTGAATTGCTGCCATTTGCAAAATTTAGCTGTTGTTGAATCAATCCATCCCTTATTCATAAAAGGCGAAAATTTTAACATCTATTTGGAGCTGAGTATCTTTTTTCAACTTTTTTAGTTGTTGTTTCAGTTAATGTTGAAAAGAGAAAATGGAAACTATAACATTTATGTGGAACAAGGAACAACATTTGTTTTCTAAAGCAAAAAACAAAATGAAAATAAGGACACAGGCCAAAAACAATTTTAAAACTGAGGGCCGGTCAGCTCTTCAAATTTTTTAGGGGTTCATTTCTGTTGTGGTGTCGCATTTTAATTTTTCAAGAAATCCAGGCCTCCCTTAAACAGTAAGCTTATAGAAACCACTAAAAAACGCTAACAATTGTTTTGAAACGACGGAATTGTAACCATTAAATGAAATTCTCACACAGAAGTATTGCAAGTTGAATCCTCAAAACTTTAACATTTCGGCAAAACAGAGAACAAAGTTAATTTTCAAACACAAAAACTTAAAAAGACATCATGTAAAACATTTTGACCTACCACTTTTTTTTTAATTTTCATTGAGTTTTCATTTTCGAGCAGAGAAAAGCAAAAATAAATAAATTAATGAATTATTTTAAAAAAACACTAAAAATAAATTATTTTAGGTGTGTTCATAAGTGAGATCTCTTAACAACCAAGATTCAGTGCTGTAACACAATCTCGAACGCAATTAAAATTTTCTGAAACACTGGACTTAATTAGGAGCGTCTTTTTCGTTTCGAAATCTCTTTGTTTTGCCCAAGTGTCCCTCCAGCCGTCTCCCATCGAATGATCCCCCCTGCATAAGGGCGCCCACTTTTCTCGGCCGGCCGCCTTGAATTTTCATCATTTTCCGTTCTTTTCTCTCACTTTTCCTTACAAACCTTTAAAAAAAACATTTCAGGAATCATAACTATTCCTCTAATTACTGCTTTAAACTACAATAATCTAAATAGACAAAACACTGAAATGTTGATCTAAGACGCCAATTTCATCACCAAACAACAACTATCCCTTAATTCACGACGAGGTCTCCATTCAGGTACAATTTTAACATCCAAACTCTGAAACGAAAATTCATTACTACTTTTTTTAAATTTCATAACCGTCGTTTCCAGTTGGCCCACGATTTCGAAATCACTTTGCAGAGATATTCCACAAAGTGGACTGCATTTGCGTCAGCTTAATAGATAAATTGGACCGCTACTCCCAGTTGACGTGAGTGTAAGGGCCTTTGACAGTTTAAAGTTTATTTTTCAGATTCAATCCTCCTGACAAGAGTATTCAGCTGGAACGTTGTGGCCAAAATCAATGCAGCTTGGCACAGAAGGAGGATGGTTACTGTCACCGAGATCATCTGCGATCATCTCTGAAACAAGATTAGCTCATTGTTTTACCTTACTATATGTACTTGATCAATGTTTTATTTGTTGACTTTTGGGTTTATTGATTATGTCATAAATTATATTAACGACGGAGCTACAACATGAACTCTCTTTATTTTTCTCTCTATCTATCTATCTCTCTCTCTCTCTCTCTCTCTCTCTCTTTCATTCTTTCTTTGTTTCTCTCGCTCTTCTTTGTTCAGGCGGAATAGTTAAGGTATTAGTCTTACCTTGTTTAAGAGTCTAAATTGGTTGAGCATATAAAATACGAATGATTTATAAACTGAGGTTTTTTAAACTTTAAATAAATGTTTTAGTTTTTTTTTAATTTTTAATGTTTTCGGGTTGTTTCGAGTGGTAATTCTTTTTTCTTCATGTAGCAAAAAACATTGCAAAAAATTAAACATTTCTTTGCTGTATTAGACACAATTAACAAATATAAGCAACAGTCTAAAGTACAGCAATTTTTTTGTATCTTAAATGTTACAAAATATTGGCAAATAATTTATGGAACTTTGAAATTCAATCAGTTGGTTTTGAATCCCTGAGAGTAATTGTATTTGAAACAGACTGCAGATAAATTACTCAAAGCTAGTGGAGACTGAATTCAGTGGGAAAACCAAATAAACATTGAAAACGCTTTTTTATACCCCGTTTGTTAAAAAATCTTAAAAAGAGCAGTAAGCCTAGAAAAAGAGAAGGCAGATTGGATTAGAAATTGGAATTCCGAAAACTTTTCAATTATTATTGTTTTTTGGTGGTATTGTTGTTTTTCAATGTTTTATTTCTATCTTATTGAAAAGTTTGAATCGACAACAAAGTTTTTGGGATTCTATCCATTTCAATTGAAAAATGAAATCACGTTAATAAAAAAATTAGTTCACTGCTTCACCTTACTTAATTATTTGGTTATTTTTTATTGTTGCGTAAGAATTAGGTTAAAAATCGAGTTGTGTTGGCAAACAAATAGCCATATAAGTAAGGTAAACAGACAAGTTTTTCAGAGCTGTATATTATTCTGAATAAATCTTTCCAAAACCTCTAAACGTTTACCCTTTTGTTGAAGAAGCTTGTATTTATGTTTTTAACCTCAGAAGACAAAGTGTTGTGAACGAAACACAGAAAAATTGACATGTGTGTGAAACAGTAAACTGACATCAAACCACAATAAAAACAAAAAATGAAAATTTCGATAAAAAAGTTCAACTGCAACATCTTTTTTTAAATAAAACTTTTTAAGCCAAAACCTGTGAAAATGTGTAAGCAATTTTTGATTGTATTCTGCTTCTGCAAATTACTGTAAACACAATATATCATATCATGAACTTTAATTAAAAAAGTAAATTGGGTAACACATCTTTTTTCGTTTTCTAACATTTTTTTTGACTTCTCATTTATTTATTAAACCAAGATTGTCACTCTCTTGTCTAAACGGTTTTTTTTAGTTTTCTTTTTGTTTTTCCGTCACCTTGAATTGTTTTCCCTCTGTAAATAAGTTTTGAGAATCAAAATTAATTAAGATTTTAAATGGTATTGTTTGTGTGAGTAATCGGGATTGTGACATGTAATTTGCAATTCATGTAATTTGCAAATAAAAATCCCTTCTATTTAGGTTTTTTACAACCCTGTCTGAAAGTATCAATAAAATGTGACATTTCATTTTTTTCCCTTTCGTTTATTTATTTTTTGAGCTCAAGCCTCCAAATTAATTTGAACAAAACACAGAAAAGATCAAGTTTGTCTGAAACAGTAAACAAATATAATCTTAAAACTTAAAAATAAAAATAGAAAACATACAACAAATTATTCCTCTCGATGCTTTACTGAAATCTTTTTTAGTTGAGGAAACAGGGTATTAAATTGTGTGTTTTTCATGTATTATTATTTTTGGGTACGTTTTTGGGTAATCCAGCTTTTTTATTTGTGGAGCTGGTGTTTCTTCATTGTTATAAATAAAACTAAGAAAACATAAAGTTTGCTTGAAACAGTGAACCGTCTTCCTTAAAACCCAAAAAAATAAATAGAAAAAAACAATAAAAAAATTCTTCAATTTGTTCTCAATGGTTTATTGAAATGTAATCTATGGATCCGGGGTGGTTACTACTATACTATATATGTTTATCGGTGAATTGCCTTTGTAGCCATATAAGTAGGCCAAAAGTAAATAAACAAGTTTTTCAGAGCTGTATATTATTCTGAATAAATCTTTCTAAAACCTCCAAACATTTACCCATTGTTAAAGAAACTTTTGTTTATGATTTTACCCAGAGAACACAAAGTGTTGGGAACGAAGACAGAAAAAATTGACATGTGTGTGAAACAGTAAACTGACATCAAACCACAATAAAAACAAAAAATGAAATTTGAATTTGCGATAAAAAAAAGCTAAATTGAAACTAGTTTTTACCACTAAAACTTTTTTAAACATAAACCTGAAGCTGTACATATGTTTTTTGAGTGTTTTCGGCTTCTACAAACTGTTGTAATCATAGACAACTTTAATCAAAATAGTAAATTAAGTTAGAAACATGGCAAACGAAAAAATTCGACGTTTAATGTTTACGTTTCACTTTTTACGTTTTCTAAATGTTTTAATGGCAGTTCATATAATTGTTAAACGGCCTTATTTGTTCTTTGGAAATTAAAGATTTTCATAGTAATGGAGCTTTCAGCTTTTGTATTTTTGTATAAATGCCGTTTTCTTCACATTTTATTTCTTCCCATTTTCGTCAGCTTGAATTATTTTCCTTCTGTAAGTAAGTTTTCAGAAGGTAAAATTAATTTAAAATCGTAAGTAATCGGCATTAAATTGGAAAGACTCGAAAACATGTACTTTGCACATAAAACTCTCTATTTGGGTTTATTACAACCCATTCTGAAACTATAAATAAAATTGGCACTCTGTTTTTCCATGTCATATATTTTTTTTTGAGTTCAAGCCTCCAAATTACTGTAAACAAAACACAGAAAAGATTAAGTATGTCTGAGACAGTAAATTAACATTATCTTCAAATCCAAAAATAAAATAGAAAAAGAAAAAAACTTTTCAAATGCTACTTTTTACTTTTATATTTTTCATGAATGTTTTATTAATATGATATTCATTTGTTGAATTGAGACCTTTTCTGCTATCTTTCATTAAATTTGGGAACTTTTACAGAATGTTTTTTTTAAACTTTTACAGAATGTTTTTTTTCTTCTTATTCTTTCTTTCTTTCTCTAGGTGATTAAGAACTGCATTTATTCCACTTTACTCGGAAAACAGATTTCAAGTTTCCTTGAAACTAATGTTTCTCAAAGTCAGGGAAAACAAATTATTTGAACGAAATCAGTAACAATGTTTCACAAAATAATTGTTTCAACGCTGAAAAATTGTTTCCTATTATCCCTTGCAAAACTTCAAGCTGATAAAAGTTGAGCGAAACAGTCGCATGCGTTAAATTTAAAGAATTTCCAAAATCTTACCAAATAGCGCGTAAAAAAAACAATACAAAGTCTTGATATTTTTAAGAGATACCTACTTAACATTTAATTTATTAAAGTTTTTTACATCGATTGGTCACACCCCACTTGCGAAAAAATAAATGTGAAAGTATATCATGCGAACGAAACATTTACGTGAAATAAAACAAAAATAAAACACATTATTTCTCTATCTCTCTCTCTCTCTCTCTCTCTCTCTCTCTCTTTCTTTCTCTCTCTCTCTTTCTTTCTTTCTCTCTCTCTCTTTCTCTTTCACTCTCTCTCTCTCTCTCTGTCCGTTCTTGGTTATTTCTCTCGCACCCATTGCCTTTATTCTAGCGCCAGCCTTTCACAAAAGCTCCTTTGTTCGTTTCTTTTTGTCTCCGGCCGTTTTTCCCATCGATCCATCTTTTTACATTCTTCGTATACTTTTTCCCGCCGTTTTTCCAATTTCCAATTTCCCTTTTCATTTTTTCGTATTTTCGAACTTTAAAGCATTTTTTGTTTGTTTTAAGTATAAACTTGCAGGAGTCATACCTACTTCTCCATTACTTTCAATCAAATTCTATTGGCGTCAACGAAAACTATTGTAACATTTTAACTTAAAAGTTTCAAGAAGAAGGGAAAAGGTGACGAAAAAGATTACAAGGCAGTCTATGAGGTTGGTTCTACTAGAATCCACCAGAAAAGTTTAAGGCGTGTTTTGGGGTCCATTTGCTGAAACATCAGAAAACAACTAAACCAATCTCTTTCAAGATCAGTGAAAAGTAAGACAAAAAGTTCTCATGCAAAAAATGATAATTTCAGTGGACCCATGAACTCAAAAAAGCAGAATAACCTCCACAAGGCGGAATCGTCGATGTTGGCCATTTTGAATAAAAATTATATTTTTTAATTTAGTAAATATTTTTAAAACACTGACGTTTTGAAATGTTTGAAAAAGTTATCTAGAAAAAGTATTCTAGTAGCTGGTATTAAAAAATATATACAAATTCTTGGAAAATCACTTTGCTTGACATGAAAAATCGCTCAACTTCCAAGTAACGTTTGGTTAAAAAATTTACAATAAAAACCATGTTGAAACATGGAGATGTCTAAAAATACAAAAATACAATTTAGTTGATATTTTATGTAGGAATCTTTTGTATTTGTTTGCTGAAAAATCCTAATTGCTTAATGCATCTTTGACCACCTGTGTTTTAAATTTATATTAAGCAAGTTATTTTGCTGTTATGAAATAAGTGAAATAATGTAAACAACGAAAGCCGGAATCAGTCCCAATGAAAAAATATTCAACATTTCAGAAGCATTCGAAACATTCAAAAAACATTAAACATTCGGCTTTTTGAGTTTTTGTTGTTTTATTCTAATACTATATTGGCTCTTTTGACTAAAATCTTAAAAATTTAGAAAATTGAAATTTTTACTTGCATGTTTTTAAGTTTTTTGAAATCATTTGACTCTTTTAAATGAGAAATAAACTAACTATAAACACTTTTAATAAAACAAAACAAAAGCAAAAGTTTTAAAACGAAAATCCTCACAATTTCAATTTTTTGTTGGTCGAAACTCAAAGAAGAAGGCAAAACTAACAGTCAACTTTTGCTGGAAAACATAGAATGTTAACAAAACATTCATGTGATCAAAAGAAAAAAAATACCCCAAGGCATTATTTATTTTAAATTTCAAGCACATTCCACAATCGAAGCTCCTTTTGTTAGCTGAATCCTCTCGTTTAGAAAATCCTAAATTCAATTTTTTTTTAAATAAATCTAAAATTACCTGAGCCATCGGACAAAATCGATAAAGTGAAACGGAACCAGTGAATCCTGCCAAATTTCGGTCAGCGAAGCTCAAAGAAGAAGGCTAAATTTTGAACTTTGTAGTTTGACCTGAGAAACAAATTCACCCGAATTCCATTATCAGCTACTGAATTGGGCTTTATCGGCGTGAAACTGCATTTTGAAGTGAATTTTTGAACTTTTCCGTTTGAATTTCGAAAGCAGTACTGAAATTTGAATTTGAGTTTCAATTTTAAAATTATCTTTTGAAAAAAGAGAACTTACATTAGTTTTCAATCCGTTTCTCAAATCTTCAGTCGAGCAAAATGGAAATTTGGAGAAATCGTGGCAGGACCCAATGGCGTATTGACAGCCCCAACCACGACCGTACCAATAAAGGGAGTTTTCCAAGGCGACGGAGGTGCGGTTGATTTTGTACCAGGGTCTGAAAAAAATATACATTGAAAAAAATTAAATAATTTAAATAAACTATTTTGAGGTTTTGAGGTTTTGTTTAAGGTTTTTTGACTTACATTTTTCCAACGAAGGTTTGTTCCAGGATAGTAGCGGACAGGAAAGAGAAGTGGTTCTTGTAGTTTGAGAGCTTTGGAGTCATCAGTTCGTTCTGAAAGTTAAAATAAAAGTTTAAAAATATTATTTAATGGTTTTTATTGGGTGCCACTCTAATGTTGCATTGCAATTTCAGCTCTCACGGACACTTCTAATTTCAGTATGAGAGTACCATTATGCCAAAGCTAAATTAAATTTCAAATTTCACCGTTATTGTTTAACTTTGGTCATTATGCTTCATTGTTTACATTTCTGTTAATTGGGGAACTTTAAATTTTTCATGTAGATTTTATGAATTTCAGAAACAAGATTGCTATTTTCAGTAGTTCAGGCTTTTCCTAAACATGAAAAACTGGTTTAGATATTAGAGGTTGGAACGCATATACACATGATCATTGAAATACTGTTAGTATAAAAATCCCAAAATCAGTCTTGTTTAAGTCATGCTGAAACATGAAACAAACAAAAGAAAATAACTATAATAACAACTTTGATTGAAAATGTAAAAACAAAAAAAAACAAAATGTTTTGCAACCTATTCATTGCTATATCACAGTTGCAAATGTGCTTAACAGTAAACTTTTTCAAATGTTTCATTTTGTTCAAATAGCTTCATTGTTTGAACTATTGTT
Source organism: Oscheius sp. G VE-2021 (assembly GCA_022343465.1). Lineage (NCBI taxonomy): Eukaryota > Metazoa > Nematoda > Chromadorea > Rhabditida > Rhabditidae > Oscheius > Oscheius sp. G VE-2021. The sequence goes on from JAJQXH010000008.1 coordinate 1,410,211, forward strand.
AATTTTCGGTCGCTGTTCGATTCTGAATTTATATAAAAAATAGATTGCAATCTAATCTTCATTAGCTCAGGATTTTTATATAGATGAAAAACGCATGATTTAGATAATTATGGTTGAAATATGTATATACACCCATTACCGGCTTAATCTTGTGAAACTCGGGAAAATTTTCACAATAATTTGAAATATCTGTCAGAAATCATTGCAATCTTTCATATTGGTTTCAAAGATTTTGGGCAGAAAAAATTGGAATCGCAAAACATTCTCCAAAGTTTAGGGGTCATTAGTTCGTTCTGAAAGTGAGAAAGGATATAAATTTCATATTTTTAATCTTTTTTTCTAGAAGTGGCACTTTATTATTTTATTTCCGTTTCAAGTACGAGTGTTTGTAGATACAATCAACTAAAAACAGAAAATGGTTTTATATTTGTGACTTTGAAACATCTTTTAAAATGGGGTAATTTGTTGCCAAAAAAATAAACAAATACTTTTTTAAACGTTATTTTTTGTGTGATTTATGTTTAAAAAATGTTCCAAATTCGTGAAATTGTGAAAATGTTTTAGAAGCCCCAAAAAAAAGAATTTCATCTCAAAATTGAATTTCATATTTTGGAAGGGTAGTTCAATGTTTCTTTGTGGTTTCAACTTATAAGGGCACCACGGCGGGCAGTGAGTCTTTGCATTTCCAGGTTTTAATCAAATTTGTAGAAAAAGAACATTTTATAACTTTAAAAAAACCTTTAGCCTACAAAGCAAACATATGAACAATAAAAATATTCTTTAAATCGCAAAAAAAATTATTTCAATTTTTTTTTGTGATTAAACATTTTTTTAAAGCAAGAATGTATTAGACACAACAAGCAAAAAAACACAACAATCAAAAGGTGCCTAAATTGTTAACTAATTATTAATTTTAATTTTTTAAAGAGAATTTACAGAATTCACTACCTAATAGCTTGTGGAAATTTGTATCGAAAAGAAATGAAACAGTCAATTTTGGCAATAAATACAGCTGGGCGCTTCAAAATATTTTTTTAAAACTATACTTAGCAGATGTTTTAAGTTTTTCCTTTATTGACACTCAAGTAAAAACGAAATTTCTTCTTTAACATTTCTTTAAAACTGTTTTTTTTTCTTTTGATCAATTTTTAATTAATTTTAAGTTGATTTTATTTAAACTTTTACACAATTTTGTTTCACTCACCCCAAACACATATTCATTGAGATGGATCCTATCCTCGCTATCGGCTTCCAATCCTTTCAACAATGGGCAATTGAAGTGAGCTTGGACCAAGGGCGGAAAGTTTATTTTATTTTAATGTTACTAACTTGAAAAATTTTAAAAAAAAACTTGAAATAAGTATTAATTACCAAAGTTGCCTTGGCAAAATCCATGTAGTGCCTGATTGCTTTTTGATTCTTGTGACCGTCAAACCAATCATACTTGTCAGATAATGGAGCCGTTTGATTTTTGTTTTTGGGGACGATTGTGCCGAATCCCTGAAAGAAAATATTTTTCATACACTTTATTAGGTTTATGAATGTTTTACTCAATCGTTAATCATCATTGAATAATTTCATCTCACTCAACTGTCGAAAATAAGGCTTAAAATCAATCAATAAAATCAAAAAGTTTTTTTTTGATATCTGACTATTATTGTCAATAAAAACTGATATGAATGTTAGCGTTGGCTAATTTTTATTTTACCAAGATATCGTTATAGAATAAAGTCGTCCAAAAAAACAAAGAAAAAGTACTAGGGGATATTACGCCCAAGACTGTAAAATATAAATTTCTAAGTATAAGATTTAGAGATTTTGTAATTTTTTCACAACTGTCATAATTATTACACTGTTTAGTGATTAAGTTTTTTGCTGATTTGTTGATAAAAATTTAAATTTTGTATAATTGTTGTCAAAAAGCTGATTAACGAAACAGAGGAAGGATATAACAAAATCATGGAAAGACAAAGAGAATAAATAACGCAAACTGGTATCAGTGAAGATAATTTATTAAAATTTAAATTTTAAAGTTTGAGTGAGTTGTTTAATTCTCAATGAAAATTTTAAGATTAAATGAACCAATTGTCTTGAAAATCAACACAATTTTTTTTTCAATTTTATTTTGATATTATGTCGATTTCATAACTTTTCCAAGTGTGGCCGCAATGTTTTATTTGTATTGTTACGTTAAAGTTAATGATGAATTTTTTGTATGTGTTGTTTTTTAAATTTAAAAATTTGTTCAAAACAAGTGAAAACACCAAAATTTCATTTGGTTAAAATAAATTGTAAAACTTAATTATTAACTAACGTAGTTATTTTTTAAAAAAACTCTTACCATTTTTCTGTATTTACCATTTATTTTTAGGCGATTGTACCTCGATTGTGCGAATGTTTCAGTAAAATGTTATTCACGATTAATGAATGAAATGATATTGGCTTGACGCCCTCCCAAAGAGATCGAAAGAATCGATATAATAATACATATGACTATGTTCCTGCTGAATACTACAAATTTTGGACAATGAATCCCACTTTATTCGTTTTACAAAACTATTTATGTTGACAAAAACAACTACCAAAATTTGATTAGATAAAACGTCGCCAATGTTTTATTTTTAAACTTTTTAGTTACTAAACTAGTTTTTGTTAAGTTAGTCAATTTTTTAGTTATGATTAGTTTTTGTTAAAATTTAAAAATCCTGTTGCTTACCAAAGAGTGGAGAATTTCGTGCCGGAAAAGGTCTTTCGAGGCTTTAAAGGCTTTCCACCTGGGTCCATCGCAGATATTCAGGAGCCCAATTAAAGGTCTAAAATTCATTATAAAATTAGTAGTTAGAAAAAATAATAAAGTTCTCACCTTTGTCCATCCTTGACTCCACAGGGTTTCGCTGAAGCCAGAAGCATTGGATTTTCGGTGCACACTTTGGCATTCAACTGGAAGTTTCACTTTATTATTAAGTTTTTACCTTTTAATTAATGGTAATCGAGGTGAAGATAGTTATCGTGGTTATTAAGTTTAACTTTTTCGTTCAAGAATATGATCTATTAAATTAATTTATATATTTAATTTAACGGAAAATTTTGTTTGTGTTGAAAAACATTACTAAACTGCGGAACCAATCAGTAACCGGTCTCTGTGCGATTACTGATTGGTTTTTTTTAAAAGCAAAATTTGGTATTTTAAAAAAATTAACCTAATAATTACGGAGAAAAAACGGAAAAAAATTCACAAAAAGTACAACACACAAGAAATCGTTCTGCAAAGTGAGGAATTGCCGCACTTAGAAGAATTTTTTTTGCCTTTTAACCAGGCCCAATTGCTTTTTAAAATTTAGGTTTAAAAAATTTGTTTTATAAAAATCATATCGTAAAAACAATTATTTACATCACATTTTAAAACAGTTTTTTGAATGTTTTTTCTGGCATTTTATAATCAAATTTCTATTCGGAACTTCAGTTTTGCAGTCGCAGAAAAGTGAAAATGTAATTTAAAATTTTTTCAAACATATTCATATTCCAGGCTTGATAAAAATTCTATAAGCACGTAATGATTTCGAGCTAAAAACTATTTTTTATATGCAAGTTAATGTTTTAAACGTGTTTTTCTACAATAAAATAATCCAAAGGCGACTGAAAAACAATGTCAAAAAAGGATGCTAAAATAAATACATATGCAGTTGAAAAAAAAATTATATACAATAAATGTTTCAATTTGTAGTTTGTTGTGTGAAACTGTAGTTTGAAACTAATGATATAGTTTTCAAATGCTATACTGAAACTATTTACACTGATCGCGGCTGTTAGTTTATCGATTATTTTGATTTTTTTTTTTGATTTTTGTTTTCGCTGTGGAATTGACGAAACATTTAGTTTGAAAAGTTGAACAAAACAGTGAACTCACGTTGCACCAAAAATTATTTTTCGCATTTCTATTATGAGCAATAGGTAAAACTTTTACATTTGTGTTTTGTTCAAACATAAAGTTTTCAAATATTCAAACATACAAGTAAAAAATGTTTTTGGATTTAAAAAAAATATGCCTATTTCAACTAACATTAAAATCCAGGTCAACCCAATCTTACGTTTGCAAGGTAAAAATATGCAAAAGCTTTCAAAATGCTGTGTCCTCTGAAAAATGCTCTAAAAATAAAACCAAGCAAAAAGTTTACTTTTGCGTCATTTGGAACTGTGGAAACAGTGGTAAGCAAATTCGAAAAGCTCACTTTTGCGAAAAGTATTTTAATGTTTTCCTTACAATACAAAATCAATTCTAATTTTTAATTAAATGTAAGTATTCTTAGAATACTGATAAAAAGAGAACAATAAATGTGTGAAAAAGCGAATCGCAAAGAGAGTTGTGGTTTGGATTGTAGGAATTGATAAAAAGAGAACAATATTGTTTCGTAATTGAATTGAAATTCATGAAAAGCGAAAAGAAATCGCTGTGAAAAATCTTAAATTTTAAACCTACAGCTATTTCGTAAGAAACAAAAAGATAACCAAACCACCTCAGCCTTTTCTGAAATCCGTTGATAAAAACACCGATCTTTCTAATTCTCTCTCTCTCTCTCTCTCTGACTTTCTCTCTCTTTCTCTGGCTCTCTAGCTCTTCAATTGTTCCGCTCTCTTGCCTTGTCTTGTTCCTATGGCGGCCGAAGGCTGCCTTGTTCCTGTGGCGGCCGAAGGCCGCTTTCTTTTATTGGCGGCCGAAGGCTGTCTTGTTCCTATGGCGGCCGAAGGCCGCTTTCTTTTATTAGCGGCCGAAGGCTGCCTTGTTCCTGTGGCGGCCGAAGGCCGCTTTCTTTTATTGGCGGCCGAAGGCTGCCTTGTTCCTGTGGCGGCCGAAGACCGCTTTCTTTTATTGACGGCCGAAGGCTGTCTTGTTCCTATGGCGGCCGAAGGCCGCTTTCTTTTATTGACGGCCGAAGGCTGCCTTGTTCCTGTGGCGGCCGAAGGCCGCTTTCTTTTATTGACGGCCGAAGGCTGTCTTGTTCCTATGGCGGCCGAAGGCCGCTTTCTTTTTTGGCGGCCGAAGGCCGCTTTCTTTTTTTGGCGGCCGAAGGCTGTGGTGTTCCTATGGCGGCCGAAGGCTGCCTTGTTCCTGTGGCGGCCGAAGACCGCTTTCTTTTATTGACGGCCGAAGGCTGTCTTGTTCCTATGGCGGCCGAAGGCTGCCTTGTTCCTGTGGCGGCCGAAGACCGCTTTCTTTTATTAACGGCCGAAGGCTGCCTTGTTCCTGTGGCGGCCGAAGACCGCTTTCTTTTATTAACGGCCGAAGGCTGCCTTGTTCCTGTGGCGGCCGAAGGCCGCTTTCTTTTATTGACGGCCGAAGGCTGTCTTGTTCCTATGGCGGCCGAAGGCCGCTTTCTTTTATTGACGGCTGAAGGCTGCCTTGTTCCTGTGGCGGCCGAAGACCGCTTTCTTTTTTTGGCGGCCGAAGGCTGTGGTGTTCCTATGGCGGCCGAAGGCTGCCTTGTTCCTGTGGCGGCCGAAGACCGCTTTCTTTTATTAACGGCCGAAGGCTGCCTTGTTCCTGTGGCGGCCGAAGGCCGCTTTCTTTTATTGACGGCCGAAGGCTGTCTTGTTCCTATGGCGGCCGAAGGCCGCTTTCTTTTTTGGCGGCCGAAGGCCGCTTTCTTTTTTTGGCGGCCGAAGGCTGTGGTGTTCCTATGGCGGCCGAAGGCTGCCTTGTTCCTGTGGCGGCCGAAGACCGCTTTCTTTTATTGACGGCCGAAGGCTGTCTTGTTCCTATGGCGGCCGAAGGCCGCTTTCTTTTATTGACGGCCGAAGGCTGCCTTGTTCCTGTGGCGGCCGAAGACCGCTTTCTTTTATTGACGGCCGAAGGCTGTCTTGTTCCTATGGCGGCCGAAGGCCGCTTTCTTTTTTTGGCGGCCGAAGGCTGTGGTGTTCCTATGGCGGCCGAAGGCTGCCTTGTTCCTGTGGCGGCCGAAGGCCGCTTTCTTTTTTTGGCGGCCGAAGGCTGTCTTGTTCCTATGGCGGCCGAAGGCTGCCTTGTTCCTTTGGCGGCCGAAGGCCGCTTTTTGTTTGCTGCGGCCAGAGGCCGATTCAATTTCATTCCATGGCTGCCAAGAGTACTTGAAGTTAAGAGGATTCGAAGTGAGAGAGTTTAAGATGTTATAAATGTTGAATTTAATGTTTTCCGGAAAAAAGGTGACAAAATTGTAAACTGTACTGCATTTACTGAGAGGAAACATAAAAAGCAAAAGAACCAAAACATTGAGGAACCGATCTCCGGACCTTCAGATTGACAGTTGGACTCGCTGCCTCTGCGCCATAGAGTCGTTGTGAGGCATGTTGGCCGCCGCGCTTATGTATAGCGGCGCTGCGCAAGGCACAGTGAAATTTGGTGGAAATGACAGGCAAAACGTTGGAAAATGGTTCTGTAGTTTTATTTGGCTTAGCGTGTGTAATGTAGCATGTATCAATGTATATTTGATGCTGCGGTGGGCCAAAATGTACCGTTTTACCCTATTTTTGGAGTGGTGTCCCAAAACCACTCGACGGATTTGGCTGAAAGTCCACGCCCACCGACCTGCAACAGGTTCCGGTATGTAGCCAAAATTTCAGCTTGATTGCTTCATCCGTTCGCTCGTAACAAAACGATATGAGACGAACGGGAGACATCGGCGTTTTTTCTCACCAGCCGCATCCTGGAAATTAGCATAGCAAAAACATTATGCTAATTTCTAGGGTGGGAATCGGTTTATTTTTGGATGCTGAAAACGATTCTTTGGTCAGAATTGGAAAATATTGATTTCCAATGGAGCCCGGGCGATTTGAAGTTTGGCCGCCCCCGCACAAGACAGTGGAGGAACCAAACCACCGCGCAGCGCTTCGCGCTGCGCGCAAATGTGGAATGTGTTCTGCCGGGCGAATTCTTGAGAAAATTCAAATTTCAGTAAAAATGGTTAGAGTGTCTAAACTATAGTTAAAAGTTTGAATAAGTTTCCAAATGGTGTTTTTAAATTACTTTTTAGCAGCCAAAAGGTTTTTTTTTAAATTTAAAGTCTGCCCAATGTTATGTTCGCAAGGTAACAAGGTATGAATGCGTTGAAATTAATTACTCTTGGGTATTTGACATTTTTTAAAACCTTAATTTTCACATTTTAAACAAATTACAAACCTCGGCAATAAGCACAAAATTATAGCCATGAAGGGGAACTCCAGCAGAAACATCAACTAAAGTGGACCTTCCAGTTTCCTGAAAATAAGGTTTCAAAAATATTTTATAATTTGAAAAACTCACAATATCAACGGCTACCAATTTGCTTTCTCCGTTTGGAACACATTCCTTGAGGACACTTGGCTCCAAGAAAGTTTTAGTTTGACGAAGGACATTGATTTTTGAGTGAAAATCTATCACTGCTTCTTGGATTCCTCTCTGAAAACAAATCTATAATCGTTCCCGATTCTAAATCGATCGATTTGGTTTTTACCGTTAGTTGATAGTCAAAATTGAACCATAAAAAAACGGTCTCGTTAGTAAATAATTTGAAACATTTATTCAAAAAAATATGAAAAAATCGACTTATCAAAACGATTATACTATTTCCTAAATCATAAGTGGTTTGAATCAGTCATTTGGAAACACATATTAATAATACAAAAAAACTGAAGCTGATCAAAAACGGAAAAGGTTTTGAATCATCCTCCGACAATATATGATTAGCATAATATAAATCAAACAAATAAACTAACATACACTCATTGTCTGTTAAATTTTGAGTAATGAATGCTTGGTTATTATGAATTTAAATAACCATATTGAAACAGTGGAGTTATGAGACAAAAGCGCGCTGTGTAAAATGGCCAAGAAAAAAATTTTAAAAAAATTAACATTCTTAGTTTTATTTTGTAAAATTGGGGTAGAATTTTTAAGAAAATTGAAACGGATAAAGTAGATAAATATAATGTTTTTTTTTGTTTTGTGTTTAGATCATCGAGAAAAGTATTGTTTTTGTCAATATTCTAAAACAGCCACTTGTTGATCTTGCAAAATGTCATTGTTTTAAAATTTTAAGACATCATTTTTAGTTTTTTTTTAAAGTTTTATCAAAGTTTCAAAATGTTTATAAATCTTTAGCATCTTTAAATAATCAGTCAGTAGAACATGGAATTTACTTACTTCAATTTTAGCCTCAAGTTTGGGAAAACTGGGTGGTCTGAGGACCAAAACCGTCAGGGGGTCGTATTCTGCAGCCAGAAGCAGAGGGACCAGGCTGAGCCACCACATGGCGTTGAATGTCGCCTGGCGACGCGCGTAGGAAGACAATTTTGGGATGACGAACAGAAACATTGGGGTGATTGGCTTTTGGAAGAGAAAAGACGTCATTTTGCAATAGCTAGAGCTAAGAGAAAACAAAAGGCAAGTTTCCAATATAGTTATTCAACATTACTGAAAAAATATAGTTGTTTTTAACAATTTTTCTTTCATCTACTTGGCTGTTTACTTATTGCTTAATTTTTTTTAACGCAGTATATGCTGTATGTGTCTCAAAACCAAACTCTAAAAATAGGCTAAATAAATAAAACAGTGTTATTATTAAAGGTGCCATTTTTTTGTAGTTGCATGTTTTATAATTTTCACAAAAGAACCGTCCATCTTCCTCTATAATGGTGAGTCGACAGTGATGTTCAATTTTTATTCTATGCATTATTTGTATGTGAGCTCATTGTGAGCTCTATGTTTGAACATTTGAAATCGTGAAACTGTAACTTCACTAGATGAACAAGTTTAGTTTAAAGGGGAAGGACCTCGCAAAATTGATTTTTCAAAGTATCTTTCTTATAGTTTCATTGAGTAGATATCGTTTTCACGATTTCGAGACATACCCCTTTTATATAATTTGGGCTGCAAAAGGGGCGCGTGTACATGGCCGTTTTTCGCGTTTGCCGCACGTAAACACGGCCAGAGTGGGCAAAAAAAAATTCAAGCACTCCTAAATCGATTCATTTTGATCCAAAATGGGTAAAAGAGGTATTTTTCGAGATCCTGGGAATGAGATCTAGGCTTTTATCACAAAATTAGAAAAATTATTTTTACGCGGTCCTTCCCCTTTCAAGCTCACAGCAAACCTAGGACTAGGAGAGCAGCACTTATGCAAATATTGTAAAACACGAAACTACATTTATGTGTTCGTAACAAATAAATACGTGAATCCCCCAACCATTATGTAGAATATACCCTGTCAGAACAGAATTTCATGAAACGCTTATATTCTCCTATAAATTAAGTAGTTTTTCAATGTTTTGTAAGGTTTCAATGTCTTTCGATCGAAACCAACAGAAAAAATTTTAATTTTTAACTTTAAAAAAAATCATAAATGCTAACATGCAACTTCTAATGATGAGACATGCAACTTCTTTAATTAACTCATTTAAAGATGACAGTTGCCGCAATTTTTCCAATTTCCAACAGGTTCCATGTTTTAGAATACACCTATAATTCCAAATTTTGTTTTATTTGCGATCGAATGAAAGCTCTTGCAAAAGTTATAACCAAAAATTCTTTTTAAGTGGTTTTTTAAACCCAAATATCCCGCTTTTAGGTAAATCTGGCTAATAATGCTCAAAACATGAAGTGGATGAAAGTTTCAACCGAAAAAAAACTATATATATATATATATATATATATATATATATATATATATATATATATATATATATATATATATTATATATTTATATATATATATATAAAGTATATATATATATATATATATACATATTTATATATATATATATATATATATATATATATATATATATTCGGAAAGTTGTAGATAATATTTGCTTTCTTTAAGTTTTTAATTTTTGAATATTTTAATATAAACGATTATGGTAAAATAATGGATTCTTCAGATATTTGCGGAACATTGACTTGCAAAAGTGTTTATATTCTCAATTGCATATATATGTTTGTAAATAAACATAATCAAGTACTGTTAGATTTATTTTAGTAGTCCAGCAACGTTTATTTCCAAACTTTTTACTTTGTTATATGTCTTAATGCGGTTTAGTCAAGATTCCCAACAAAATGGAAGAAGGTCATAAAGCACACTTTAGCAAAATATTATTTTAATCTTGACGATGACGATAAATGAAAAACAAACGTCAAAAATTCAAGCATAATTCGACATTTCTTAAAATACAAAGCAATCGGCACCCGAACTATCGAATATTTTTGGGTTGCCACTTATATTTTTCCAATATGTTCAAACATTGAATTGACGAAGCTTTTGGAAATAGCATTGTTGTGCTAATTTCATTTAATCGTTTTTGAATATGCATAAAAGAAGTACTTGAGCAATTTGAGTAATTCTAATCGAATGAAGTAATTCTTAATGATATAGCATTTATGAGTAAAAATTTTATCTTTTTGGCAAAAATGAAATAAAATTATTTTTTAAACACAATTTAAACAAAGCAAAGTAACAACTAGCTATTTTTCAAAACACTAAATTTCAAAGTTTTTCATATTGAAAAATATTTTACCATTAATGCCAAAAACTCGATATAAAAAATCCTGAATTTCTGGAATGATTTCCACCGAGAACATTTAAAAAATTTACATGAGGAAGCTCATCCCTGGAAATAATGAGCCCGAAAACTTGAGGGTTGAAACACAAGAGTCGCATTGGCGGCCATTTTAATTAAGCGTGTAAAAGCTATTATTTTGGCGTTCGATCTAAATGAATAATTCTATTTTGTAATTGTGCAAATTACTTGTTTTCACTGAACTGTTAATTTGGGTTTGTAAAAAGCTGAAAAAATTTGTCAGGAGCTGGAAAACTTTTTTTTTCGAACTTGACGAAATGACTTTCCCATTTTTCTTAATGTTAGTACAAATCAATTTCTAGAGTACATATTAGCCAAGACATCAAATGCTTACCCAATTGAGCAAATAATCTGCTAGTGCTGAAACATGGAGTTCTTATTTGCCGTGAAATAGCTAATAATTCAACAAGTGTTTCAACACAGGAACACAATAAATACCCATTTTGGATCAAAATGAATCGATTTAGGAGCGCTTGAAATTTGGAGAAAAATACCATTTGAATTGCCGTCAACTCTGCGTCTCCCCATTTCCCACACTCTCTCGCCCATTCTAGCCGTGTTTCCGTGCGGCAAACGCGTATAATGGCCGCGTAAATGCGCCCCTTTTGCAGTCCAAATCATATAAAAGGGGTATGTTTCGGAATCGTGGAAATGCCATCTATTCAATGAAATAATTGTAAAGGGACTTTGAAAAATCAATTTTACGAGGTCCTTCCCGTTTAACATATGCGGGAAAATGGATCTGATCTGATTTGTTGATCAAAAAGAAATTTGGATTGACTGTAAAAGATTTTGCTCTTTGCTTTTTGCGACCATACTATAAAAATATAAATATAAAAAGTTTCAAAACAAATAAAGCATTTGAATGATCTCGCAGCCTTCTAAAACCAACTTTTTTTTCATCGTAATATAAATTATAGAGTTTGGGACAGTTTACTAATCAAGACATCATCATTCAACTTTTTTCTTTGCTTGCCACAATTGCGATCCCACTGTTTCACATTCGTATGAAACTTTTGAGCTCGCAGCTTTAACGGGTGCTCTTCCTCGGGAACATTATTCGAATGTACCCGAAGAACGGCACCTCAGAAATTTGGGTTACGAATTATTTTGTAAACGAATTTCTCGAAGTCTTCTAAAAATCCGAAATCTGAAAAATTGTGGTCTGAAGCTCATTCCTGGAAATAAAGAGCCCGAAAAATTAATGGTTGAAACAGTAGAGTCGCATTTGCGGGAATTTCAATTAAGCGTGTAAAAGCCACTGTTTTGGAGTTAAATCTAAATGAATAATTTCATTTTGTAATTGTGCAAATTACTTGTTTTCACTGAACTGTTAATTGGGGTTTGTAAAAAGCTGAAAATTCTTTTTCGCACTTGACGAAATGACTTTTCCTTTTGTCTTAATTTTAGTACAAATCAATTTTTAGAACATTGCTGAAGACTAGCCAAAAAATGAAACGCTTACCCAATTGAGCAAATAATCTGCTAGTGCTGAAACGGGGAGTTATTTGACTGCAAAACAAAACAGGACAAAGTATAACTTGAAATTATCAAATCATCAGGGATTTGCTTAGATTATGTGCTAGTGCTGAAACATGGAGTTCTTATTTGCCGTGAAATAGCTAATATTTTAAACAAGTGCAATGTTTTAACACAGGAATATAATAGGCTGAAAAAAATCTTGTCAAAATTACCGTAATTTCGGTTTAAAAGTCACGTATTCCACAATTCGCAAAAACCTTGAATAGACATAAGCAAGGCGAAAGGTTTTGATATGAAATTCTTTTTGATCATCACATCGCATGAATTTCATTTTTTTAAATATTAAAATTAACAGCCATGTTTTTGTTCAATTCAATGGTTCAAAACAGGAATATAAAATGTCAAAGAATGGGAAAATACTTGTTCTTGTTTTAAATAGGAATGTATTTCAATGTTGACGGGCTGTATGGTAGTTACAGCAATCCGGGCGCAGCCACAAGCACAAAAATACCAAAAAAAATTGACCAAAAATCGAAAAATTTCCACAAAGCTTCCTCCTTTCTGGGGTGAACTGCCGAAGCTACATTTGACAAATGCAGCTTTGGAAGACCACCAATATAAGAACAAAGCTCTAAACTTGATGAGTACTTGAAACGTTGGGATCGCATTGTTAGCTAAAATCACTTTTTTAATAACGATTTTCAAATTAAATGCGCTTTTATTGGCGTTTTAACGTTAAAATTTAATTTTTGTTACAAAACTATTTTAAAGATTTTAAACAACTTTGAGACAAGTACGCTGCTACTTTCTTGCTGTTTTATGGGTTCCAGACGAAGATTTTCTGCGGAAACCTAATTTAAACTAACTTTTATGTAACTCTCTTTCTAAATATTGTGACAGTCGTCAATAGTTTGTTTTGAGTTTTATTTGGTTTAGCGAGGGTCGCAATAGTTCCTAAAGACATTTCGTATTTTTCGGTGTGATTCTCGTCATGTACATTTGAAAAAAAACACGTGGAAAATCACCCGTGAAAAACCAGTTTCAAAAATTGGAAACCGATATGAAACAGAGTTGAATTAACAATTCACTAACCACATTGTTCTAACAATCTTCCTAATAAACATTTCTTTTCCTACCAACTTAGATGTAAACATGAAACATGCGATTGGTGTTTGAGAAAATTTAGTACACAATCAGATGTTCATTTTTTTTCAATAAAAGAAAAAATTTATAAAAGTTTCTATTTTTTCTGTTCATTTCAAGGATTTTGCCAAATTTTTCAGATGCATAAAGTAAACGATTATTGTTTCCGTATCGAAATAATGGGCCATTGCTGAATCGGTGATTTTTTGTTTTGTTATAAGTTGTCTAAAACATATGAAACCATGATTAAACATATTTCGCTATAAATTTTAAATGTTTGCCTATTTTTAGGAGTTTATAAAACTGAATGGTCTAATCGATTATGGTACAACTGTCATGTGCAAAAACCTGAACATTGAGAAAGGGAATTCGTATTGTTTAATAGGAATTTAAATCTGACTGCATAAAATGGATCATTGACCATTTTTAAAAAAACCCATCTGAAAGATGTGACGAAATGATTTAAAAAAGTTATGTTAAATTACTAATTGTGGAGTAACAGATTTTTAAAGAATTTTTTAACAAAATTCTTGGCGATGTTTGAAACGTGTATATTTCCTTGTTGCACTCAAAATGGAATTTGCATGTTTCTTTTTTTCTATCAAGCTAAAAATTAATGAAAGATTCTTTTTTTTCTATTTGGCTTGACTTTTTTGCCTAATTTTGAATGACTCTCGAATAAACCGATGATTGTACAACTATTCATTTCTTGTGATGGTGTTGAAACATTGGATTTTTTTGAGCGTTTGTATAAACACCTTTGAAGGGGGATTAGAATTTTACAATTATTTTTTATTGGCAACGTATAGGTTATTTTTTTGTTTTTGTTGTAAAAGTTCAATACAACTTTGAAACAAATTCTGGAGGAAGTAAACGATCACTCATTTTAACATTCAATGGTTTTATTAATCTGCAGAAAAGTTGGATTAACGTTGTGGAGAGATGAAGTATATTGGTTATAATACAACTCTCATGTGCTAAAACGGAAACATTGAGTTTTTGTTACAATGTATGAAAATAGGAAGTTGCATTTTCCAATCTGTAGTTTAAAAAAGTAAATAAAAAATAGTTAGGAATTTAAATAAGCATGGGTATTAGTTTATTTATTTATTTTGACATTTTGACATTTATTTTGAATTTATTTTGACATGAAGATCAGTGAAGAAACCGGTTAATTTACACTTATTCAATTCTTGTGCTGGTGCTGAAACACTGGATTTTTATATGAGGTTGCAAAAATGTTTGAAATAGGAATTCACATTTTCCGAATAGTTTTTGTTTGTAGCCTTGATTTATTAGGATTTTGTAATCAATTGGTTTTCACCGTAAAGGTGCAATACAAAATTGAAACAGATTCAGGAGGGACAAACTATCATTCATTCTAAAAAGCACAGGTTTTACTTTTGAGCAGAAACATATGATTAATGAGTACTTACCCGAATGCGAATAAACATTTCTTTCTGGACAAAATTAAAGGGACAGTCAGGGGCCTTTTCATTTCATTATGATAGGATACGGTCGTCCATTTTGCATATTCAAAAATGCTAAATTGTCTCGCGCACTCCTCATTTCCCTCAATGTTTCATTCCAATTTGAATGCCACTAAACGCAGGACACATTGCCCGTCCGGGCCATCCGCACTTTCTGCGGATGGAAACCCAAAATCGGCTACTTTGAGGTTGAATATCTCAAAAACTAGGGATTTCCCCCACATAAGGCCCCAAAAAGTTTTTGTACAGCTGAATTTTCTCTTTTATATGAGACAAAGTTGCAAAAGCCGCCTGACTGTCCCTTTAAATGCGAAGGTTGAAACATGAGTTTGACCTTTGCAAAAACTTTATTGAAAAATTATTTTTTTTGTTTGGCTTTAAAAGTATTGACATTTATAATGTTCATTTATAATGTTTTGCCTATTTTATATAATAAGTACCGAAAAAGACACGAGACTGACCAATGAATAACTTATCGATTATGGCACATTTGCCAAAACAGAAACATTGAGTTTTTGTTGCTGATACAATCTCTGAAAAACGAATTTGTATTTTCTATCTAAGAAATTTTTTGTTGTTGTTGCATTCCATTAAACAGGATAACAAGTCATTTCTTCATTTAGAGTTTATTATTTTGTCGAGACAAATTTCTGGGCGAGCAGTAGTAGCTTTTATAAGCCACATTTTTCCCACAACTGCGCAACATTGAAGAGATGAAAATTGGAATTTTCAAAATCGAAAAATTCTAATTTCATCAATTTTTTATGAATATAACTCAGTCGAGTGCAAAAAACCAATTCAAAATGAAATTTTTTTATTCATCTATTTAGATTGTTTTTATTAGCAAGTTTTATTTTTATCTCAGCAATTAAATTCATTTGTTTCACAAATTCGTTTCCCTCGATTCATATGTTTTTAAAATTGCATTTTATTTTAAGCTGTAATTAACGAAAGACATAGTTTATTTATTTGTTTTGACATGTGCGCCAATTTTATCAGCATCATAGAGATCACAGAAACCGATGAATTTACAATTATTCAATTCTTGTGCAGGTGCTGAAACACTGAATTTTTATTTTAAGTTACAAAAAATGTTTGAAAAGGGAATTCGCATTTTCCGAATAATTGTTATTGGTAGATTTGATATGCTTTTGTGTTCAATTGGTTTTCACCGTAAAGGTTCAATACTACATTGAAACAGATTCAGAAGGTAGTAAATGATCAATCATTTTAACAATCGCTGGTTTTAATATTTGGAAGAAACGTGTGATTTAAAATGAGCGAGCACCAGGATGCGAATAAACATTTCTTTATCGACAAAATTAGATGCGAAGGTTGAAACATGCATTTGATCTTTACATACACTTTATTGAAAATTTAATTTTTTTTTGTTTGTCTTTAAAAGTATTGATTTTCTTCGTTCATTTATAATGTTTTGCCTATTTTTTTATAATAAGTACCGTAGCAACTAAGAAATTTTTTGTAGTTTATATTCCATTAAACAGGATAACAAGTCATTTCTTCATTTAGAGTCAATGTACCTGCAGGTGCAGTAGTTGCTTTTAAAAATCACATTTTTGCCTACACTGTGCAACATTGAAGAGACAAAAACTGGAATTTTCAAAATCGAAAGTTCAAATTTCATAAATATTTTATAAATATAACTCAGTCAAGTGCAAAAAGCCAATTCAAAATTACATTTCGCTTTTTCATCTATTCAGATGCAGAAAACAAACAAAAAAGCAAAACATAAAGCGCAATGCTTTTGTTTCAGCAGATATTTCTATTCATTTGGTCCCAAATTTCATTTTTATTGATTTCTCCATTTTTTCGCTTTCTATTTTTCTTTAGTTTGTTATTTTATATTTTAATACATACATTATTTCACATTCAGGATTTTTATAATAGCTTCTATGAAAACTTAACTTTAAGAGGATTCGAATTTTCCGATTTTTTTTGTTGACAACTTTGATTGACTAGGTGGTTTTTTATCTCTTTCTCGTCAAAATAACATCTTAACTGAGCATCTTAGGGCACTGGTGACAAAACAATTTAGGGAAAATCGATAATAGATTGGTATTGGGTGCGAATTACTGTAAATCAGCTCGATCTTGGTAGAATGTTAAAACAACGGTTGTAATAAACGTTGTAAACTTTATTCTGACAGATTATGATTTACCAGATGACGAAGTTCCTTCAAAAAGGCAAAAATGCCATAAACCATAAAAATTACTCTCATCACTGTTTCAATTTTCTGTTAAGAAATTCAAACAAACGAAAAAAAAACATTTTACTCGGCGATGACCTCTTACATTTTAATTTTTTAAGTGAATGATTTAAATGTTCCACTTCATTGCCTTTTTCTAATGTTTTTATTTCAAAAACAATAAGTCCATAACTGTTTGCCCATTACTACAAAAGCGAGTTCAAATAGACAAAGTGAATTTTAAAACATTCATTTGGCGTTTGCAAAGGCTGAATTGAGATGGTAATTTTTGTTTGCCTATAAAAATATTTATTTTCTCTATTCATTCAAAATGTTTGCTTGTTTCAATGAAAAAAAGACTGGTCATTCGATTATGGTGCAACAGTCATGTACTAAAACTGAAACATTGATAAGTCGTTTCTTCATTCAGAGTATACGTAGCGGACGAGCAGTAATTGGTGTAAAAAAATCACATTTTCCCACAACTGTGCAACATTGAAGAGACAAAAGCTGAAATTTTCAAAATCGAAAAGTTCAAATTTCATAAATATTTTATAAATATAAGTCAGTCAAGTGCAAAAAGCCAATTCAAAAAGAAACTTCGCTTTTTCATCTATTCAGACTGCTTTTTTTGATGCGTCAATGCAAAAAAAACAAAGTAAAAAGCGCAAGTTATGCTTTTATCTCAACAGAAGCCATTCATTTTTTTTCGCAAATATCATTTCAGCTGATTTCCCCATTTTTTTCGTTTTCTATTTCTCTTTAGTTTGTTAATTTTATATTTTAATACATACATTATCTCACCTTCAGTAGTTTTATAATAGGTTCTATAGAAAATTAAATTAAAGGGGATTCGAATTTTCTGATTTTTTTTTGTTTTCAACTTTTATTTACAAGCTTTTTTATCTCTTTCTGGCAAAATAACATCTTAACTGCGAATTTTAGGGCACTGGTGACAAAAAATACATGGAAAATCGATAATCGATTGGTATTAGGTGCGAATTACTGTTAAGCGGCTCAAACTTGGTAGAATGTTAAAAAATGATTGTAACAAACGATGTAAACTATAATCTGACAGCTCAATTATGGTTTACCAGATGAAAAAGTTAGTTCCTTCAATAAAGCAAAAATTCCACAAAAGATAAAAATTACTCTCTTCACTGTTTCAATTTTGTGTTAATCACTCCAAACAAACGAAAAAATACTTTAATCGACGATGACCTCTTACATTTTAATTTTTTTTTAAGTAAATGATTTGTATGTTCCACTTCATTGCCTTTTTCTAATGTTTTTATTTCAAAAACAATAAGCCAATGACTGCTCACGATTTGTCCAATTACTACAAAAGCGACTACTTCAAAAGCGAGTTAAAATATTTTTATAGGCAAACAAAAATTAAAATTTTTGTTTGCCTATAAAAATATTTATTTTCTCTATTCATTCAAAATGTTTGCTTGTTTTAATGAGTACAAAAAAAGGAATGATCATTAATTAACTTGTCGACCATAGTGCAACTGTCATGTGCTAAAACGGAAACATTGAGATAGGCCATTTCTTCATCTAGAGATTATTGGAGTCGACGAGCAGTAGTTGTTTTTTAAACTCACATTTTTCCCACCAACATGCAACATTGAAGAGACAAAATTTGGAATTTTCAAAATCGAAAAGTTCAAATTTCATAAATATTTTATAACTAAATCAAGTTGAAAAAGCCAATTCAAAATGAAATTTCGCTTTTTCATCTAGCTTTTTGATGCGTCGATGCAAAAAGCAAACAAAAAAGCAAAAAATAAAGCGCATTGCTTTTGTTTCAGAAGACATTTCTATTCATTTGATCCCAATTTCATTTTAACTGATTTCCCCATTTTTTCGTTTTCTATTTCTCTTTAGTTTGTTGATATTATTTTTTTATTTCGTTTAGTTACATACATTATCTCACTTTTTATTAGAAGATTCTACCTTGCTCTCAACTTCTACCTCACCCAACCAGGGAACTTATTTAAAAAATACATATTTAAGGTAAGTCCAATTATTTAAAAAGTGTTTTTCTTCTTCTTTTTCTTCTCTTTTTTTTATATCCCTTTTTCTGCAAAAACAAGAGAACTAAAAAATTTAAAATAAAAACAAAAAAATTAACGAAAAAACTTGGAATTTTACCCAGGGTTTAAACATTTTCAACATTTTCAAACATTATTTATTAAAATAATTAAATAAATGTTTTTTTGATCGACATTTATTGAATTATTTAGGTTCTACGCTGATCTTTTCTACAAAATAATCTGAAACAGTCGGTCTCTAAAAACTGGAAATCATTTTAATTTTTTTTTGGCGTTTCCGAAAAACATTTTTAAATTTAAATTTTGTGAAATTCATTTGTGGTGAATTCAGCCCGCTTTTCGTCCCTAAACCCCTTCTGAGCGAAAAACATCAAAACTCTTTGTTCTCGGTGAGAAAACAAAATTCAAAGTTTTCAATTTCAAGTTTTACAAAATATTATAAAAAATGTTTCTTTTAAAGTATTTGGCGCAGTGCAGTATTATTCGGACAAGGGCCAAAATGAAAAACGCGCTCTAATCCACCGCAGTCCTTTAACGGATTTACCTGCTAATTGATAACACATCACCTTGATTTAAAGTTAATGAATTTAAAAATGTATTACTAAAGTTAAATTTCAGTAAAAATTTAATAACTCACTGTTTAAAAAAAAATTATAAGCACTTTGAAAAATCATATTCTTAAAACATTTGAAGAAAATAATTATCAGATTTTTAAATTTCTTTTTTAAATTTCACGTTTTCAGCGTGGTTCTTCGATGCTTCTGGCACGGATGTCCGAACAAAAAAAGGAAAAATGGACGATGTGAGTTTTGAAAAAGATCTAATTTTAAAATAGTTTTGTCAGGTTCTGCGGACTTCTCGCATAACAAAGGAGGCATTATGGGTGAAGTGGTTGCTCCATCGGACGTGAGTGAGTGAGTGAGTTAGTGAGTACCTTTCGAATTCCGGTTACCAAAAAGACTAGAAAAGGATTTTTGTCAAAATGATTAAAAAAGAAAATTTATGTTTTAAACAGTCTTTTGTTTACCTAAAATAACAAATAAATGCTCTCAATTCTTTCAAACAAAGGGGTTTTCTAGGAACTTCAAGGATTGGACGTTCAATTCGTACAATAAGTTCTACAGACGTTTCAAAATGTTAAAGAAGATGCCCAAGGAGGGAGGAATTCTACTGTTTCCCGTCAGAGTCAATGAAGAACAATTTAACACCATCAGGGACGCATTCTCCGTGAGTAATTTGATTGACTTGGATACTTTTCCTTTCCTCCAAAGATGAAATTTTCAATACAGATAAATGTAATAATGTGTTATATTTCAGGTTTATGCACTTCATCCATCGTTTGAGGAGGTTCCTGTTCAGGTTGTTCTGGTGCATTTGGTCATTCCTATGCGTATATCTAATGCGGCCAATAATCTAACGTGGGGGCCGAATGTTCATTCCCTAGACACACCTTTCAGTCCAGAGTTGTGTTGTTTTTAACCGATTTCACAATTCAGCTTCCTTTTCCTATCCGTCTTATCAACCTAAATTAGGTTATAATAAACTTGGAGTGTGCTTTGTTTATTTTAATAAAAATGTATTAAAATAAATTTGGCATAGATGTGTTTCTCTCTTTTATGAAAACATGAATGTACGAAACATTTTTCCTTTTTCTCAATTGATTTCAATATCAAGATTCAAAAAACTTTTATTTTTTCTAACTCTATCGAAGGCTAAAAAATAGTAAATTATTTGCGGTTTTTAAACGAATGAAAAATAGTCCAGTTTACTGTTTCGGCCAGTTTTAAAGTTTTCAATAAATCTGGGATGATAGTGACTTCCTCGGATCCCGAAATTGTTGCAAATTTTCAACAAAAAAGCGAAAATTCTGCGGATCTGCGTTTGGTAACCAAAGGCCGCTATTTGCGCTTTTTGTGATTTAAAAGCCGGTTTTTGTGAAGAAAACCCGCTTTTGTCAAACAAAAGCCGCTTGGCCTGCTTTTATTGCAACCGTAACTTTTAAACATTAAAACAAACAAAAAAAACGTAAAGCTTCATTTTTACAAAGTTCACACGTATAAAAAACGTGGCACGATTCGGATTATCTTTTTAAATTAGGAAAATAAATGACAGAAACTGGGAAACATGGACGGGAGAGAGGGGAAATGGGCGGTTATCCTTGACGGCCTGGTTCAGCGGTGGAAGCAGAGGCTTCGGAATTTTTATTAACTTGATCAAGTATCTTATAAGCTTCATAATAGTCAATTTATGAGCTTGTATTGTATTTTTTCAAAATAAAACGTCATTGAAACAAATTCTTCATTAAATTTTTATTTAATGCCTTCGAACCGACAAGTAGTGATGTCTTTCAATTCAAAGTTGAATCGGATTTAAAATTTAGTCTAGTAACTAATTTTTAATAGCAATAATTTATAAATTGAAATTTGACCGAACGTCCAAGTGAGTGAACAATTATTTTTCTACCAAACTAGATGCGAAAGTGAAACATGCGATTGATTCATGAAAACTTTTATATTTACCAAATATACTTTCTTTTTTTCTAATTTCATTTTATCTGTTTTGCAATTGGGGCCTGAAGAAATCAATAATCACAAAATCTTTTGTAAAAATGTGCTAGTTCTGAAACAGTGAACTTTTGCAGATTCGGTTTTTTTTAAATTCGGATTTTTGGAGTCAATTTAAAATTTTAAAAAGGAAACTGCCTTTCCAAAAAATATTGCTTCTAATTGAATTTAAATTTGAGCGAGAATTACAGTGGGTAATAATGTCTCAACAAGAATAGAATCACTAAAGTTTTCTGAGACTTAAAGAAAGAAAGAAAACTTTAATAGCTTTTTTAATTACTGTTGTAATGAAAACAATAAATGATAAGCTAATATTTATTAACTTTTGGGAGCAAAAGACTGCTGATTTAAACAATTGTTTTTTTTACGAAATTTCAAACGCGATTGATATTTTTAAAAGTCGAATAAGAATAGAAGTGTTCTTTTTTTTAACACAGTTCATAAAAAAAGAACACTTCTATTAAAAAACTAAGTTCATATCATAAGTTTTGTTTTATTTAATCAAAACAGGGATAGGATGAAACAAATATTCTTAAACTTTTGAAATCATGTGCTAGTGCTGAAACATTGAACTTTTTTGAGCTGGTCTAAAACATTGGTTTTTTGGAAATTTTTGTTATTGTAGTTTTTTTTATACAAACTGATGCATTGGTAATTGTTAACTTGTAAAAAATGTTATCTAGAAAAGTAAAAACCATTAAAAATGTATGGTTTTCATTTCCAAAAATATAACATCGAATTGAATTTAAATTTGGGCTCGAATTATGAGGATTGGTCTGTCCAAAAATGTCTCAAATGGAATGGAATCATTCAATTTTCTGAAAATTAAAAAATCAACTTTAAACTATTTTTAAAAGATGTAAACTTTTATTTTTTGTAACGGCGATTCTCCTATTGCATGTAATTTTGAGCTGCGTTTATGCCAAATCGCTAAAACATGAAACTCATTTTATTATCTAATTTTAGGGTTGTAATGTATTGTGTTTTGTATATTTCAATAGAACATGTTAAAGTAAATAGTTTATTTATTTGGCCCCAATATTTGTCAGCCAGTTTTAAACAATAATATTTTTTTAACTTCACCAAAATAAATTCGAACAAACAAATAGTTCGTGTTTTTTTTAATTGAAAGTTGAAATTGTTTTAAAATATTAAAACTGAAATTTCGAGGAACAAGAGACTGAGTGGATAATTTTTTTTCAACTAAAATTAGATACAAAGTTGAAATAGGCGATTATCTCATGAAAAAATTATTTCGTGTTTTACATTATTTCACCAATCATCCTTTCATTTTTGTTTTGCTTTGTTTCACATGGGACAAACGGAAATTCGAATAGAAAAAAAATCACAAAACTTTCTGAAACTTAAAAAAAAGTTTCAACTAAAAACAGAAATAAAATTAAAATGTTGATGACGAGCCTTCCATTGCATAACATTTGGAGCTGCATGTTTGCCAAATTGGTAAAACATGAAACTCATTTTTAAATTAGGTTGTAATGAACTTGTATTAAGTTTTATATATATATATATTAAAAAAACGGTGTCAAAGTAAATTGGAATAAACATTCAGAAGGAATCAATAAAGGATAAGTAACAATAAATTGAATTTTTGAAGAACTACACAAGACTGAAACTTGGCAAAGACTATCATTCTTTTTCTGCAACAATGATCAAATATTGATTAGCTGCTTCTGACCATTGTCTACCCACATCTGCTGGCGTCGGTACTTTGGCTCAGCGGGGTGCCAGAGGACCCCTCCCTCACCACATGTACGCTCCAAAACCCAGCGGGGGGCCGCCACAGTCTTAGTAGCGGCCGACTCATTCCTCTATATGTGTGTTTCTCGGCCCATTCTTATTTCTGTGCCGCGCGTGGCTCGCCCTCTTCTTTTCCCGCCGTCTGATTTTCGAAATTCAATTGTTTCCCGCGTGTCTCCCCAGCCGTCTGCCACCATCGATCAATTCCCTCTGCATTTTGGGCGCCCTCGCCAGTCGGCCACATATTCTTTTGCTTTAATCCACTCTTTCCTCTGTTTTCCTTTGCATCTTCTGCTTAAAAAAGCATTATTTTCAGAAATCATAATTATTTCTCTATTATTCGAGTACATTTTAGCGAAAAAGAAGGAGTTTTGGGTCATGGATTAAAAATGGTCAGTGAGGGAGTGAGTGAGTGAGTGAGTTAGTGTTATACCTTAATTTGAGTAACCTAACTTTTTAGGTGTTCCAAGCCTATTTCATAATAGACAAAGGAATAAGGGAACAAATATCCTGAAGTTCTACAAGTCCTTCTGGAGACGAACTGCCATTGATTTGGACGACATGGAACTATAAGGTAATTACCATCGTCAAAAAATGTACATTTCGTATATATTCATAGGTAAATGAAGAAGCCCTTGTTTCAACTAACACAGACGAAAACCTGCTGTTTCTCAGGTTGTAAGAATTGTTTGAAAGTTTAAAACTTATGTAGTTTAGGGTCCAAAAGGACTACGTAGACGGAATCTTGAGCTAATGCTCAGATCTAGCAAGAAACCGATGGTAAGAATTTTCTTTTCATTAATCATTCACGCACTCACTTATTCATTCTTTCATTTTTATAAGATTGGTTCCATTTTTCATCACTTTTTTAAAATTAGTTTCTAGAACAAAAATACTTTGTAAATGTGCGAAAAAAAGACACGTTAAAAGTGGGCTATAAATAACAAATAACATTCGTTCCTTTTTTTGCTTGGAATCACTAGAAGGAAAAGATCAGAATGTCATAAACATTTGAAATCATGTTTCCAGACTGAAACATTGAACAAATATTAGAAGTTATCTAAAATATTAAAATATTTAAATTATATTAAATGTGCGTCTGTGAGACAGTGTTTGTGTGTATAAGTGTTTACGTTTGGGTGTGTTGTGTTGTGTGTGTGTGTGTGTTCCGGTTATTCAACATTTTTTAGTCAGTAATCAAAAGTCTAAAAGTTCAGTTGAAAAATGGCATTCCTATACGCAGCATGTTTTGTAAAAATGTTTTTTCTTCAGGTGTATGCGAAACATTGACTTGAAAAAAAGAATTATTTTCAAGCACGAAAACATTGATTTGAAAAAAGAATTTTTTTAAAACATAACTCGTTTCTTAGAATATTATTGTGGAAATGCAAAAGATTTTTGGATCTCGATGAAACATTCAAAAAAAATGACTAGTCAAATATATATAGTTTAAATGATTATTTGTATGTTTTTCTCTGCCCTTCTCTCTGTCTCTCTGTCTCTCTTACTTTTGGCTATTTTTTATATAAAAACGTTGCGTTTTTCTGAATACTAACTACCAATAAAAATTAGAACTTTTTTTAAAATTGTTATTTTTCAGCAATTCCAAGAGAGGGCGCCTGTTTCAAGAATCTGTTGCATACGAGTTGTTCACGGACGAAGATTATATCGAAATTGAGTAACTTGTTCTACGATCCAAGCACAATAAACCATTCATTTCTTATACCACCAATCTGTTGCATTCGTTTCACTAATCATGTGCGGCCGTCGAAAAATGAAAGTAAACTTCTTTTTGTAATTTAGAAAAATTTGCTTTTTTTTATAAATAAAGTTTTTGAAAATTAGGGATTCTATGTTTTCCTAAATCGGCTCAAGCATGAAAATCATCTTAATTAGGTTATAATGACTTGTATTGTGTTTTGTATTTTTCAATAAAAAAGCTATTAAATTAAATTGTTCTTTTAATGATCTGACAAAAAAATAGTCTGATAGTTTGTGTGTTTCAATTCAAATTTGTATCTTTTTAAAATTAATTAATGGTGAACCAATTTTTTTATAGGAACACTTTTAAAACTGAAATTTTGAGGACACCATTCTAAATGAACAATTCTTTTTTTACCAATTTAGATGCGAAGGTGAAATATTCTAAATCATAAAACCATGCATTTATCAAGTATTCTTTCTTTTTTCTCAACCAATTACATCTATTTTGCTTTATTTCATGATTAGCTGGAGCACATCAACATTCATAAAACCGGCATGAAATCAAGTGCTAGTGCTGAAACACTGAACTTGCCTAGAGGTTACCTAAAATATTGGATTTTTGGAAATTTTGATTTTAGAGCCTACATATTTTAAGACTTTAAAAAACTGCAGTATTGGCAATTTTTAAACAGCAGAAGATTAATTTGAAGAAAAAAGTGTTGTCTTGAAAATTTGAGTGTAAGATATCCACATCCATCAAACTGCTAAATTATATGCTGGTGCTGAAACATTGACCTTTTTAGAGGTTACGCAAAATAGTGTATTTTGGAATTTTAGATTTTGGAGTTTAGTTTAATATTTATGTAAAAAAGAAACTGCAGCATTGACAATTGTTAAACAGTAGAAAAAAAACTTGGAAAAAAATCTAATGTTTTAATGAATTCTCAAATTTGAACTAAAGTTACGATTGGTAATAATGCCTTAAATGCAAAAGAATCACTGAGTTTTCTAAAACTTAAATAACTAATTTATACTAAAAAAAAGAACTACACTTTCATCTTCCATTGCTTATTAACCTCATATTGGTTGTCATTCGGAGCTGCGCTTTTTAACAAATCGGTAAAACATGAAACTCATTTTAAATGAGGTTATAACAAACTTTATTGTGTTTTGTTTATTTCAATAAAAAAAGTTATTGAAGTAAACTCTCATTTATTTAAAATTTTAAAATGAGAGTAGAATGAGTAAAAACACCGAGTTGGCTTAAATGTTTTCCTAGTATATCATGTATATCAAGCCGAATAAATGACTGGCAAATAGTTCGTAAATTCAAAGTTGTAATTGTTTTTAAAGGAATTCATAAACTGAAATTTTTTAAAGCGACAATTTATAAATTGAAATTTAGAAAAATGCGAAGCGAGTTAACAATTCGTTGTCTGCCAAGTTAGTTGCAAACGTGAAATATGTAATTAAGTCATGAAAACATGTATTTACCAAATATTTTCTCTATTTAATCCATTTGTTTTGTTTTGTTTTAGGAAGACCATGGATGAGATCAACATTTGTAAAACTTTAGAAATGAAGGGCTAGTGCTGAAACATTGAAGTTTTTAGACGTAGCCTAAAATATTGGAAATTTGGGGTACATGGAATCTACTTTAAATAAGGAAACTGCAGCTTTGACACTTGTTAAACAACAGGTATAAAATCGTAAAAACAATGTAGTCTATTGAAATTAATTGAAAATGGATTTTTTTTAAATTCCAAAAATATTTGATCGGGAGTTACGATTGGCAACAATGCCTCATATTGAGGCAAATCCCGAAATGTCACTGCCTTTTTCCAGTCCATAAAATAAATTAATTTCCAAGCGAATAGAAGTGGCTATTCGAAAGATTCCAAATGACGTATTGATTTATCTATCCACTTTATTTTTATCATGTTTTGTTGCTCTCCAAAAGTATATTAGTTCATATGGCTATAAGTAATTTTAGAAATTTGGCAAAACATTGCAGTTAATTTTCAAATTAATGAAAAAAGAAAAATTAGATGATGTAAACGAAACATTATTTTGAACAAAGTTTTCATAAATGCAATATTGTGCAAATTTCATTCAAATGTTGAAAAAATAAAAAAAAGTTCTTGAGGATATTGATTGGTCTCGCAATGGTAACCGTTTTAATGGGATGTATTCTAGGTATATTTCGGATAAAACTACTGATAATTATTAAAAAGAAGGCAAAAGAAATGAATTCAATCGAAACACAAATAAACTCGGAGATTTTTTATGTAATTCCAGTGACCATAAGACCATTATTGTGGCGAATCAAAAAAAAAGTTTTTTTAGCAAACCGTGTGAAACTTTTAACTGAAAAGATATTTTAATCCTTGGGAAAGTTTTGTTTTTAGTTATTTTATTATTTCTGAAAGGCAAAATAAATCTTGTAATGTTAAAAATTATTCACTAAAACACATAAGAAAGTGAAAATCGTTTCACCGAGGTTTTAAACAGCGTATACATTTTTCTTTCTTTTTAGAATTTGACTAACTTTGTGGGTGGTTTTTATAACTCGGGCGCGCCCGCAATTACCCGGATCGATACATTTCGAAAGTTTTTGAATTTTTGGGGTGACTTCTCCGGGTACATTCGAAAAAAGTGCCCTGGGAAGATCACCCATTAAAGCAGTTCAAAAACTTGATAAGGATGTGAAACAGCGAGATCGTCTTTCTAGCAAAAAAATTGAAAATTCCTCGATTTGATGACTAAAAGCAAAAAGTTTGCAATTATTAAAACACCAAATTATTTTTTAAAAAAATAATGCATGTTCACTTTTTTAACAAAACGTTCATTATAAAAACTTTTCTTAGTTTGTTTCATTAATTTTTGATATTTTAAAAAAAATTATTTTTTAATAGGTACTGCTGCCAATCGATACATTGAACCTCAGTGATTTCGCTTACATTGAGACTCACTGTTAAACATTGAAGTTAAATAGAAGTCAATAAAACAGTTTTTTTTAAATACCATTAAACATTGTTTTACCGAAAATATGTTATCCTATCCGACATTTTGGAGATAATTTTTCGCAAATTGGAAGATTTATAGATTTGAAAAGCTCAACTTAATTGTTTTTGTTTTCTATTTTTTTAGATTTTTTTATTTCTTAATTTAAAAATTACGTTTCAAAAAAACTGTCTGAGGTGCCGTTCTTCGGGTACATTCGAATGATGTGCCCGAGGAAGAGCACCCGTTATAGTTGCGAGCTCAAAAGTTTTATACAAATGTGAAACAGTGGGATTGTAATTAAAGCCAAAAAAAGAAAAATTTATGTTGCCTTGATTTATAAATTATAACAAACTATACACTATGAATATTATGACTCTGAAAAATCAAGTTTGTTTTCGAATGTTTATAGAGTCATACAAATGTTTCAGAATCTTTTTTAAATTAGTTCTGAGAGGGGACGCAATGATGACATCGTCTACTGTTGGGACCTACATATTTGCCAAATCGGTAAAACATGAACCTCATTTTTAAACAAAACATAATTTTTAAAGTGTGCAAATTTTAAATTATAGCATTTTAAGTGTTTCCAAAACTTTCCCGTTTTTGAAACACCTACATGCAAAACATAAAATTTCCTTTCAATTGGTTTTCATTTTTCCAATTTTCTCTAGTTTGTCGATTTCTTAAATTCTTATTCAAATTTTCGCCTATAATAATCTAGTTTTGAACGTTTTTCGATTGCCCATCTTGCTTTCACATCACTCCATTTTTCAACACAGCATACACAAACTTTCTAGAATATTAGTAATTCTTTATTCTATATTCAACTAAAACTAGCCAAAAAAACAATTTTAAAATGCCCAAGCGTTGTGCTGCTGGATCAAAGTTTATGAAACACAGCAACGTTTTTTTCATTTTTTTGAAACAGTGAAGAAAGTTCATTTTCAACCAAAAATTTGTTAATTTCTTATCCATTGACCAGAGGTTTCTTTAGAGTGTGTGAAACGGTTCAATTGATGTCGCTTTCTTAGGTGAGTGTTTCAGTCCACATTAAAACAGTAGAGTTGTGTTATAATAAACCAATTATCGAAAATTTGACAAAGAATTTTTTTTATCTATGCTAATACCTTGAGCATTTGTAAATTTATCTTCTCAGAATCTTTTAAATGTACGCTTTCAAATAGTGGAGTTATCCTGAAAACGCTCACCACCTAACTTTGGCTAAGACTACAAGCATAAATTAAAGCAATTCTTGCTTTAATTTATGCTAATAATTTCATTAATCGTAACTGAGAGCTGTGAGCTTTTAGAGATTTCTTCTGCGTTCCTTTTTTTGCCCTTCCGATTCACTTTCTCGCATTTTCCTTTTGTTTGTTTAACCGGTTTAGTTACCCAAATTTTGGACAAACAGAATAAATAAAATCTTTTTTTAAACCAAATTTCACTTGAAAGCCAATTCAAGCGAGAAAATAAACTGGAATGAAATCATTTTAAAAACACGATTAAAAGTTTTCTGAAATGGAGAAAAACCCTTATCCAAAAAAAGTAATAGGATACGGTTCAAATTTTTTGTGATTAATATTGCAAAGTATAGTCTGTGCCAGTGCTAGTTCGTTTAAACGACACTATAACAGAGGGCTACAGTAATGTTTGCCGTCGCAAATGAAAGGGCGGGCAATTCAAAATATAAAACATCCAGAGAGAACCGAACTCGGAGACTACCAATTACCAATTAAATTAACTAATTTTACAAATTGAATACTACTTTGTACAAATTCAACTAAAAACGATAGAAAATAATAGCTACATTCAAGAAAATAAGAGAATTTAAAGACGTAGCTACAGTAATCCAAAGAAAAATCGCGTGTGAACGAAAATGTCGTACGCAGTTTAGCGCTAACTCTAAGAGCAAAAATTGGGGGAACTAGAATTGGCAACAACCATAGCCCGTCGTAATATCGTCTATTTTTGGAAGCTCCATTATTTGCCAAATCGGTAAAACATGAAACTCACTTTAAACCAAAAAATCCAATTTTTTGAAAAATGTGTAACTTAGAGTTTGTTACTGTATTAGATACACCTAATTTTATAAAGTTTCTATTTATATCTGAAATTTAAGTGTTTCCCAAACTTTGCTGTTTAGGGAACACCTCAATTCAATACACAAAGTTTCATTTCAATTGCGTTACACTTTTCAATTTTTCCCTCTTTTGACGATTTTATCTACTCTCGATCGATGTTTCACTGAACCAAATACAGTTTTCGCCATTTTCAATCACCCATTTTGCAACATTACTCCATTTTTAATGCAGATGCTAACATTTGTGAATATTATCACAATGATATTATTCACATTCAACAGTAATCAGCTATTTAATTTATACGCAACTAACGCAGAAAATTAGCCAAATCAGTTTTAACTTTTATATGGACGAGTTCATCAATTTCAAAAAATTAGGAAGACATGACTCAGACTCAGAACCATTGCAGCCTAAACACAACAAACTTTGTTATTTTTCTGAAACAGTGAAATAAATATTGTTGTCGCCATTTTTAAATGGCTCATTTTGAAAAATGCTAATCAATTCATTAATCGTAAATTTGGGGCTAATTTACCCACATCTGCAGGCATCGGTTCTTCGGCCCAGCGGGTGCCGGAGGACACCGCCCCCACCACATGTACGCTCCAAAACCCAGCGGGGTGCCGGCACAGAAGTCGCAAGAGGCGCCCCATTCTTATTTTTGTGCTGCGCGTGGCTCTGTTTCTTCGTTTCCCGCCTTCTGAGTTTCGAAATCCCTTCTTTGTTTCGCCCGCGGATCCCCAGTCGTCTGCCCCCATCGATCGATTCCCTCTGCATATTTGGCGCCCTCGCAAGGCTCAGAGCTTCGATCTTCCAGAGAATTCTTTTGTTTTCCGTTTTTTGCTCCTACGATTCAATTTCTGACATCACATTCTTGTCGATTTAACCTTACTTACCCAAATTAGTACGCAGAATAAAAAGATCTTTACTTCTCCCAAATTTCACTTAAAAGTCAAGCCCATGCTGGACACATGTAAATAAATTTGTGTAATTTTTTTTAAATAGGTGTATCAGCTTCAATTGTGATGAGATCCTTCGCCAAAAAAGGTATTAGAGAAAAGATTTACTTTTTTTTAAATTAATTTCTGTGAAAGTCATAAAATTTCAATTAGTTTCCACTTTTCCATGTTTCCCTATTTTCTTTATTTCTTTTTGTTTGAGACCTGTCTTCGTATCGCGTATTATCCGGAGCTCCACATTTGCCAAATCGGTAAAACATGAAACTGACTTTAAAACAATAATGTGAACTTTACAGTTTGTTACTGTATTATGAACGCCAATTTATAAAAAAAATAATGACTTAAAAATATTGTTTAAGATTTTCCAAACTTTCCTAAAGGGAATGGGAAGTTCATTTTTGCACCCTTTTCGCCCGTTTTGTAAGATCACTCCATTGTTTTAATGCAGTTACTTAACAAATTAACAATGATTAATTTATTCATCAAAAACCCTAACATCCAACGTTCAGTTCATATTTCTATGTAGATCAGTCGGGCTGCGATTATCTCTTTTTTTTAACATTTTGAAATTTTTGCGAGAACAGAAACGCTGTAAGCAAAACATAGCAAACTTTTATATTTTATGTAACCTTGAAACAAGTTTGCCGATTCCGAAGACTGCAAGCCACAGCCCTTCTGACTGCTTCTGCCCAGATTGAAACAGTAGAGTTGTTTGGGAAACGCTCACGACCTAACCTTAGCGAATACTACAATTCTGTGTTTAATCAATGCTAATCGGTTCACTAATCGTAACTTCGAGGCTTGTCTACCCACATCTGCTGGCGTCGGTACTTTGGCCCAGCGGGATGCCGAAGTACCCCGCCCCCACCAGATGTACGCTCCAAAACCCAGCGGGGGGCCGGCACAGAAGTCGCCACAGCCGCCCCATTCTTATTTTTGTGCTGCGCGTGGCTCGCCCTCTTCTTTTCGCGCCTTCTTAGTTTCGAAATCCCTTCTTTGTTTCGCCCGCGGATCCCCAGTCGTCTGCCCCCATCGATCGATTCCCTCTGCATTTTGGGCGCCCTTGCAATGCTGAGAGCTTCGATCTTCTAGAGAATTCGTTTGTTTTCCCTTTTTTGCCCTTACGATTCAATTTCTGACATTTCTTGTCGATTTAACCTTAATTACCCAAATTAGTACACAGAATAAAAACGTCTTTACTTCTCCAAAATTTCACTTAAAAGTCATTTAATTGGAATTATATGATTTTTCAAAAAGCTTTTTTCAAAAATTATGAGGGCACCATTCGCCAAAAAAGTAGAAGAGGAAAATTTATATTATTTTTAAAACAATTTTTATGATCACTGTACCGTCTGTTTTTGTGAGCTCAATATTCGCCAAAAAAGTAGAAGAGGAAAATTTATATTATTTTTAAAACAATTTTTATGATCACTGTACCGTCTGTTTTTGTGAGCTCAATATTTGCCAAACCGGTAAAACATGAAACTCATTTAAGAAAAAAAACATAAAAATACTGCTTTTTGCTTAATTTCAAATATATAATCAAATATACGAAATTTATAATTCTTTTTTGAATTATTGCTAATCTCTGAAGCGGTTTCAAAATTGGAACATTGTTTAACACATTTAATTTTTTTTAAATACATCATTGAAACAGTGAATTGATGGGGCAAAATCTCATGATCTAACCCAAGACGGGCCTAAGATTCTTTGTTTAATCAATGCTAATCGGTTCACTAATCGTAACTTCGGGGCTGGTCTACCCACATCTGCTGGCGTCGGTACTTCGACCCAGCGGGGTGCCGGAGGACCCCGCCCCCACCACATGTACGCTCTAAAACCCAGCGGGGTGCCGGCACAGCAGTCGCCACAGCCGCCCCATTCTTATTTTTGTGCCGCGCGTGGCTCTGTTTCTTCGTTTCGCGCCTTCCGAGTTTCGAAATCCCTTCTTTGTTTTGCCCGTGTCCCCCAGCCGTCTGCCCCCATCGATCGATCCCTCTGCATATTGGGCGCCCTCGCCGCATATGATCTTGCTTTAATCCACTTTTTATTCGTTTTTCTTTTGCATTTTCTGTTTAAAATCATCATTATTTCCAGGAATCTTAAATATTCCTCTATTATTCGAATATATTTTATTTAAAAAGAAGGTGGTTTGGGCCATGGATTCAAAACGGTGAGTGAGTGAGTGAGTGAGTGAGTGAGTGAGTGAGTGAGTGAGTGAGTGAGTGAGTGAGTGAGTGAGTGAGTGAGTGAATGAGTGAGTGAGAGAGTGAGTGAGTGAGTGAGTGAGTGAGTGAGTGAGTGAGTGAGTGAGTGAGTGAGTGAGTGAGTGAGTGAGTGAGTGAGTGAGTGAGTGAGTGAATGAGTGAGTGAGAGAGTGAGTGAGTGAGTGAGTGAGTGAGTGAGTGAGTGAGTGAGTAGAATATTTTGGCATTATTGGATACATGTGGAATTGCTGAAAATTTTATTACTTGGCAGTTAAACCCATTTTAAAATATTTCATTAGAAAACATAATTTATTCAGGTCGCAATGACCAAAAGGGAAAAAGAGAAGCAAACAAAGAGAATCGACAAGCTCGCG
Organism: Oscheius sp. G VE-2021; assembly: GCA_022343465.1. Classification (NCBI taxonomy): domain Eukaryota; kingdom Metazoa; phylum Nematoda; class Chromadorea; order Rhabditida; family Rhabditidae; genus Oscheius; species Oscheius sp. G VE-2021. Next base: position 1,443,826 of record JAJQXH010000008.1, read on the forward strand.
GCCGATGTAAGTATTTATTGTACTTTGGAACTTAAAGGGGAAGGACCGCGTAAAAATAGTTTTTTCTGATTTTGCGATAAATGCCTAGATCTTATTCCCAGGATTCCGAAAAATACCTCTTTTACCCATTTTGGATCAAAATGAATCGATTTAGGAGTGCTTGAAATTTGGGGAAATCAATTTGAATTGCCGCCAACTCTGCGTCTCCCCATTTCCCACACTCTCTCGCCCATTCTAGCCGTGTTTCCGTGCGGCAAACGCGTAAAACGGCCGTGTAAACGCGCCCCTTTTTCAGTCCAAATCATCTAAAAGGGGTGTGTTTCAGAATTGTGGAAACGACATCTATTCGATGAAATAATTGTAAAGAAACTTTGAAAAATCAATTTTACGAGGTCCTTCCCCTTTAATTGGTTTGATTTACCCTTTACATAACGTTTTGCTTCGATAATTCTCTGGTTTTTGTTTGAACAGCAATGAGTTAGTTTTGTTTCCAGAAATGCCACCAGCGAAGTCTGCGAAGAAAGCGAGGGGCAGGAAGAAAACCTGGACGGTTAGTTTCACAAGTGTTTTGAGCTCAGAAAAACTTACTCTATCTGGTAATTGAGGAAGCTGACGATTGCTCACAAAACAATTTGTGGTCAAAAATCACACAAGGGTCTCCCCTTATGTGATTTATCATCTGAGGCTTTTAGAGACCAAACCTCCCTCAATTTAAAACATTTCTATGCATGTTTATAGGTTTTCGGAATCAGTATACTGCACTCTTTCTGGTAAATGAAAACTAGAAAGATTGGTTTCAAAAAATATTTTTCGAAAAAAAAAACACATAAGGGTCCCCCCTTAAGTGATTTTCTATCGGGTCTTGGAAAGTCCATATCTACCTCGAAAAACAACTTTTTTCACAACCTAATTAGTGTTTTGAGCTCAGAAAAACTTACTCTATCTGGTAATTAAAAGCAACCTAATGTCTTTGTTACAGATCACCAAGATAAACTCCCACTGGATCCAGGGAGACGACATTGCTTTCGATGTCGGCTGGGAGGATATCAAGGGTGAGCCGTGGCCCTGCTTTTCATCCGACATGGTTTGTTTTTTCTTGCTCACCCAATTTACAAACCAAAGTTTCAGAAGTCAGGCGGTCGTGGAGCTCCCCTGCTGGAGTACGCAGAGGAGAATTTTGAGGGAGACGCCCTCAAAATCGTACGTTTTTAAAGTTTAAAATGTAAAAAAGTTTGTTATTTCGAAGCGAAGAATCCCACATTTTTGTGAATTCTAAGAGCTCTAAGATTGTTAGCCTGTAACTTTCAAGATACTATTGCTACGGAAATAATCGAAATTGGGCGATTCGAAAAATATTGTTTTCAATGGAATTTACTAGCTGATCGTTAAAATCTAAACGGGAATATGTATTCGTTTGCAATGCTAATGTAAACATAGATGAAAATTATTTTCAGTATGAGACGATGACGGCCGACTGGGAGGACGTCGAAGAGTACAAGGAAGACGACGACAACGACGAGTACCTGCCAAAGAAGAAGGCAAGGTTTCACTTCACCGGATCAGTAGCAAACGCATTTGAAAAAGCTTGTATTGTATTTTGTTTCTTTCAATAAAAAGACATTAAAGTAAATTGTTAAATTAATGGCTTCCAACTGACAAGTAGTTAGTGTGTTTAAATTAATAAGTTGAAATGGTTTTAAAATTGAGTTTTAAAATTGAAATAGTGTTTAATCAACAACTAAGAAATTGAAACCTGGAAGAACAACAAAGTGAATGGACAAATCATTTTTTACAATATTAAATGCGAAGGTGAAACATGAAGATAAGTCATAAAAACATGATTTTTTAAAATTTTATTTCTCTTTTACATTCGTTAAATTCTTGAAATCGTGTGTTAGTGCTAAAACATCGTACTTTTTTTAGAGGTTGCATAAAATATGGGGGTTTTGGAAATTTGGGTTTTCGGAGTCAACTTTAGCCATTGTTAAAAAGCAGAATTAAAGTTTAAAAAACAATGTAGTCTAGAATTTGAAAATTTAAGCTTCATAATAGTGAATGCAATAAACTTGTATTTTGTATTTTTTCAATAAAACGTCATTAAAGCAAATTCTTAAATAAATTTTCATTTAATAGCTTCGAACTGACAAGTTGTTTGTGAGTCTCGCTTCAAAGTTGCACCGGTTTTAATTGAGTTTATAATTAAGCTCAGAAATTTTTCAAAGAAACTGAAAGTTACAAGAAAATCGCAGTGAGTGAAAAATCAATTGTCTACCAAATTTGCTGCGAAGCTGAAACATGCGATTGTTATTTGTATAAATCATTGAAATCTTTTATTTTTATGAAAACACAAATTTACCAAATTTTCTCTTTTTTTTCTAAATTCATTTCATCTGTTTTTTTCTTTTTCATCTTTCTCATATGAGAGAATCGATAATATCAACAGTTTTAAACTGCTGAAAAAAATACTAGTACTGAACATTTATACACAAAAAAAACAAATAAACTAAAAACTTTTTGTCTTTTTTCACATTTGATAGTTTCAAGTTTCGGTAAGCATACTTATACTTTCACCGTTTAAGGCTACCTTTAATCGATAATGACTCGAATTTTAATCCATTAAAAGTTTTTTTTTGTAATCTATTGCATCATTTACAAAACTCCATTTTTGACTTATCGGTAAAACATGAAACTCAATTTAAAAAACTTTAAAAAAGTTCCATAATTTTATGCCAAGTCGAAATTGCTTATCACTCCACTGTTGCATATCATTTTAGATTACAAATCAAAATGAGACTTATGTTGCATCTTCCGTTGAAAGCGCTTTTTCATTAAAAAGCAAAATGAAAAAAGCGAAACTTCTGCTTTTGTTTCTACACATGAACATAACCATTCTACAAATTCATTTTCATTTATTTTTCAAACGAACGGTTGATTTTCATAATTTTGTATTTGTTTTTGAATGTTTTTTTTATTTTCAAAAAAAGGACGAATTGTACTGTATCATTTACAAAACTCCATTTTTGACTTATCGGTAAAACATGAAACTCAATTTTTTTAAAAAACTTTAAAAAATTCCATAATTTTATGCCATTTCGAAATTGTTTATCACTCCACTGTTGCATTGCTCATAATTATCATTTCAACAGTTTGACGCTGCTGTATTCAATTTTAAGTTATTCACTAAACATTGTTTTTTTTAATATTAAAAGCGAAATACAAAAAGCAAAACATCTGCGGATCTGCTTTTGTTTCCACGCCTGCAGATGACCATTCAGCAATTTCATTTCCATTTATTTCTCTATTAATTTATTCTTTTTTTAAACAATGAATTATTGATTTTAACTAATTTGAGTGGTTTAGATACATAAATTATCTCAAGGATAATTTTTTCAACTCAATGTTTCCATGATCTCCGCCTACTTGCTGTGTTTGACGGAAGTGGACGTATTTCTACAATAAAAAGAAAGAGGTAAGTTTTGAAAATATTAAAGATTTTCTATTTTAAAGGTATTAATTAACAATTTTCAATTTTTCAAAAAAAAGCGTTAAAAAAGATTTTTTATTTATACTTTTTGAGTGTTTCAAAATTGCGCCATTTGTGACACTGTTTATTTGTGGCAATCCTGCAATGTCAGTCATGTCCCATAATGAAATAAATTTCAATTTTGTAAGAAAAAGTTCTCAAAATGATGTGAAGCTGAATTATGTAATTATTTGAAAATTTGTTGGTTCTGGAACTATATTTTAGCCGTGGAGCGCGTTTACCGACGGAACCTAAATTGATAATTTTTTCATGTGTTAAGGAATGTTTGAAATTCGTCCTTGGAGCCAGTTTTAAATATTTTAGCTAAAAGCTTAGATTTGACAAAACTGTTAAACTGTATTTTATTAGTTTTTATATATTTAATAAAATTTCATGGCTGCCCCCTTGTCAAAATATGGTTCTTTCAGAAATGTTTACTACCCCCTTGGACCGCATCCTGCACTGGTCGCAGTTAGCGACCCAGGAAGAGCGCTTGGAGCAGTAAGTTTTTTTTCTTTTTTCCCTATCTACATATCTAATATATGAAACAATGTTTCAGCTTCACCTTTATCTCTAAGGCCCGTATGCCCCGGGGCAAGGCATCCACCGAGCGTCACTGGATTCGCGCCACCAACTGGAATGAGACATCCCGTTTCTACGATGGCTGTTGACGTGAGTTTGCAAAAACTTAAGACTTCGTTTCAGTAAAAGTCGAGCATGGTCAGAATAACCATTGTCATGGATTTAGACTAGGTCTTGGATTTTTCTCTAAAGTGGTGTATAACCTTCCTATGACCTAAAAACCTTATTCTGAAAGTTTCAGCTCAATATCGATTTTTTGACTCGGGTTACGGTAGCTCAAAAATTTGCAGAGAAAAATTTCGGAAATTTTGCACTTTGAAAGTCATATTCATTTTTATGCGCAGAATTTGATGTGAAAAACGATTATCATCCTTAAACATTTACTTTAATGTGAAAAATAGGCCAAAAAACGCGATTTTTCGCAATTTTTTTCACTTTGTCATTTCAATCTTTCCGCCAAAAAGGGGTCATTTTTGCACCAATTTTGAAAATGCGGACCAAAAGAAATTTAGATTTGGCTGAAACTCCTCAGAAAGGTTGTTTAGGACCCAAAGCACCCAGAAAGTCACTTTAATTTGTTAGTTCACTCCTTAAAGTCCTTAAAACCCCCTTAAGCCACTAACTCTAACTCGGTTAAACCTTAACCAAAATAAGTTTTTCAAAAAGCGGTGGCTCATAAGATAGCTAATTTTATATCGAAGAAAACATTAATTTGCGGTTTTATCACAACTTTATCAGAAATGGTTCTTTTCCTTGATTAAATGGTCAAACTATCCAAAAAATTCACTTTTTTCATCCATGTGAACTCAAAGTCACCGATCGCCTGCGGCGACTATTATATTCAAATTCTACGTGTAATTTACGTAAAAACTATGCCGCCTTTTTGAATTTTCATTCACTTTAAGTGGAGCAATTTTAATTTGAAAAAGCCAAGTTTAGCATGGATTGCTTCCAAAAACACGATTTCGTTAAAAACCATTAGTACCATCAGAAAGAGGCTCAAATTGGAATCTAACGGGCAAATGTGCTTTGTGAACGAATCTGCAGTTTTTTTTTGTGTAGATCAATGTAAAAGTTTTGTTTTCGGCCGTTGTCATCACTGAAGAAATCGAAAAATTAGAATAACAGATCAAGATTTAAGTTTTTTGCATTAAAGCGGTGGCTCATAAATCGAGAGAGAGAGAGAGAGAGAGAGAGAGAGAGAGAGAGAGAGAGAGAGAGAGAGAGAGAGAGAGAGAGAGAGAGAGAGAGAGAGAGAGAGAGAGAGAGAGAGAGAGAGAGAGAGAGAGAGAGAGAGAGAGAGAGAGAGAGAGAGAGAGAGAGAGAGAGAGAGAGAGAGAGAGAGAGAGAGAGAGAGAGAGAGAGAGAGAGAGAGAGAGAGAGAGAGAGAGAGAGAGAGAGAGAGAGAGAGAGAGAGAGAGAGAGAGAGAGAGAGAGAGAGAGAGAGAGAGAGAGAGAGAGAGAGAGAGAGAGAGAGAGAGAGAGAGAGAGAGAGAGAGAGAGAGAGAGAGAGAGAGAGAGAGAGAGAGAGAGAGTCCCCACCTCCCCGTCAGCTCCAACTACAGCATCGGCCTCACCGTCTTGCAAGTGGTCCCCCCCCCCCCCCCGTTTGAGAGTATGATTCATTGTTGATCAAGATTAATTCCCCGTTCAAGTTGGCCCCATCACTGCTTCCCATTGATCAAACACACAACTAACAATGTTTATCCAAAACAACAACAAGGCATCATATAGACAGGCACTGGTCTATCTTCTTGTCTCCTAGACGAGGCTGCTTCCCTACTTCTTGGCCACTCCCTCTCCCACCAGCTGGCTCATCTCGCTCTCCAAGTTCTTCGTCTCGGCGTTGTCGCTGTCCATCGGCAGGGGATTGTCGTCCGGCTGCGGCATAGCCATCGGCTCCGAGAACCTGAAATTGGAGGATTTTTGAGCGGTAAATTCTAAATTGGAGGGATTTAAAGGACTGGAAGCTTAAAAAGGAAGACATTTTTAAAGGATTGGGCTAAATGGGTCCCGAAAGGAAAAAAAACGAAGAAAAAACTGACTCATCCAGAGGCTCCTCTTTCGGCTCCTTGGCGGCGATCTGTTTCGCCTCCTCGGCGGCCACGCGCTCCGGCGGAAGGACCAGCTCAGCCACAGGCTCCAGATTGGCAAGGCGGTCTTTCATGGCCTGAGGACGATTTAGAGGTCAAATTGAGGAATTAACAAAAATAATGCAACTGACGCACGGTTTTGGATAATGAAACTTAAAGTGTTTGATGAAATGCAATGGTGGCGCGGTTTTATTGCGAACATAACGACTCTCACACGAAAAGATGACTTTAAAGGTCTTAAAAGTGCAAAATTCAGCTTTCGATTAAAACTCAAATTATTAAAAAAGCACTTTTCTAAATTAAATTAAAATAAATATTTAATTGTTAAATTAAACATGGACCGAGTTAGTTTTCCAAAAAAAAAAAAAAAATTTCAAAAAGAAGCTTTTTTTGCAATTAAAATCCGATCTTGGCAACCAAAGACCGCTTGGCCTGATGTGAAAGTAACTACTTTAAAGATCTAAAGCGAAAATAGAAAATATGAATTTAAAGGTATAAAAAGTGTAAACATCAGTTTTCGATTTTAATTAAAAATTTAAAAACACGTTTTTTAAATTAAAAATATATATTAAAATATAAACATTTTAATTGTTAAAATAAACTTTGACGAGTTGATTTGATTGTCCCAGAAAATAAAATTGATTTGATTGTCCCAGAAAAAAAAATAGACTTTTTGGGAATCAAAATTAGCTTTTGATAACCAAAGGCCGCTTGGCCTGCTTTTTGGCAATTGAAGCCGCTTTTTGACAACAATAGGCCGCTTTCCATCAAACGCTCACATCGATATTGTCGGCCAGAACGACGCAATCTTCGTCCTCGTCGTCCTGCTCCAACTCGTAGCGGTGGAAGAGTTCCCAGTCGAGCTCGCGCTTTCGCTCTCGCGCATACTCCCTCCTCAGCTTCAGCGGGATCTTCGCGACTGAAGAATGGATGCTTTAATAAGAACACAAAAAGACAGCTTTCTGTTTTTTCTAACTTTTTTTCTAACGACCTCAGGCCGCTTTCTTGACAACCTCAGGCCGCTTCCGCATTTTTGACAACCTCAGGTCGCTTTCTGCTTTTTCTGGCGACCTCAGGCCGCTTTATGCATTTTCCGATGACCTCAGGAACTGGAAGAAAAGTAGATCTGTTAAAAATAAAAACTAACTCTGACTGTTCGGGTCGTATCTTCGGCTGTTGTGCTTGATCTCGGCCGTGTAGGCCTTGTCCTTCAGTCGGTTCTTGAGCGACTGCTCTTCGGCGGCCAGCTGGGCTTCCTCCGTCCAGTCGTTGTCCTCCTAAAATTCAAATTAGATGAGGCTACGGGGTCAAAATCCATTAAAAAATATTTAAATTGTAAAGTGTTTTTAGAAAAACAAATCACCTTTATTCTGGCGTCCGTGCTCATCTGCTGGATGGCCGCATCCTCCTTGACTTTTGTGATGATTCTGGAAAATGGATATTTTAAAATAAAAATTATAGCAAATTTAAGAGATTTTTAAATATTAAAGAGCCCAATTCAAGAATTTTTTAACTTAAATTTTTTAATAAAAATGTTTTAAAATTAAATTTTGCAAAATATTTTTTTTAATTTTTAAATTAAAGAAAATTAGAATTTACCCCTGAATTTCGTCCAGGGCGTCCTTTCCGGAGCGGACGGCCGGCGCCCAGTGGGTCTTGACGTCCTCGTACTTCTTGTGGACGAGAGCCAGTTTCTGGAAATTAGAATAATGAGAGAGTTAGAAAATAGTCCTTTGAAATTGGGAAAGAGGCTTTTAAAGTAGTCCTTTAAACTAAGGTAAATGGTCCTTTAAAATAAGGAATTTTGAGAGAGAGAGAGAGATACCTTGAGCAGAGGGTCCTTTGAGAGCTGGGTGAGCTCGGCGAACGGCGCCTCCCTCTCTTCTCCAATGTCGTCCCCGACGTCCGGCAGGTCGTAGCGCTTGTGGCTGGAGGGATCGTACTGTAACTCGTTTATGCAAACAATTTGCCTCATTAAACATACGGCGTGTCTGAACGGGTGGAGGCGGAAGGCGCCGGCGTTGGTCAACTTGAGGACGCAGGCGACGGTGTCCACGTGGCGTTCGGGGACGAGGGTGTCGCGGATGAAGTCCTGCAGATCGGTATAATCGGCCGGAGTGATGGGGATCTGAAAAGAAAGAGTTAGAGATAGAGAGAGAGAGAGAGAGAGAGAGAGAGAGAGAGAGAGACGAACCCTGGCTTTGTAGTCCTGCGGCTGGAGGAAGTAGTAGGAGAAGCAGCAGTAGATCCCGAAGACCCTCTCCAGCAGCGAGTGCTCCACAATCACGCTTTCCGCTCCTTCCTCGACGATGGTGTGTGAGGAGAACATGTAGGAGACACTCATTTGCAGCAGACGCTCCGAGTACTGAAAGAGGGGAGATTTTAATGGTTTAAAAGTGACCTTTAAATATGGTAATTTTAAGGATCTACCAGCTGACCATTAAATATATAAAACAAGTGGATTTTAAGGTCCAAAAGGTGTTATTTTAAAGGTCTAAAATTCAGATCTTTTAAAGGTTTGCACAGTGATTTTAAGGAATCAGTAGACTATTTAAGAATCTAAAAAATGGCGACTTTAAAGGGCTAACTGATGTCGATTTAAAGGTCTAAAAGGCGGGCAAAAGGCCTAAGCGGTAATTTAAAGGTCTAATAGGCGGTCATTTAAAGGTCTACATAAAGATTTTAAAGGTCTAAACTAGCAGACAATCAAAAGGCCTAAAAGGAGATCTCAAAGGTTTAAAATGAGCCCATTTTAACATCCAAAAAGTGAAATTTGAAAGGTCAAAATATGGAAATTTGAAGGCTCTATCAGCAAAAAAGCACAGATTTTAAAGGTCGAAACCTTTATTTTCACAGTAGAATTACAAACCTCGAGGAGGTCGGCGGCGCTATGGCGGCCGAACCAGATCTCCCTCATGTTTACGGCTTCGTAGGCGGCCTGGAAGCTGCGAAGACTGAAAATAGGGTTATTTATAAAGTTTAAATAATTTTTTTATGAAGTTTAAATGAATTTTTATAAATCTTAGTCGAAAATATGAATGAAACTAACCGGGCGGAGTCGAATTCCTTGAATTTCTTGTAGAGCTTGCGGAGATCTCCGCCGATTCCCGCGTGGACCGGGACTTGCTTCGAGCCCTTTCCCTTACCCATCTGAAATTGAGAATTTATTACAACATATATTAATTTAGAAGAAAAATACATGAAAAAGGAATAAAAGAAATCTTCGGTGGCTGCTCCTGACAATTAAAGTTTCGAAAATCCAGGAAATTTGAATTCTAAGCGAAAAGGACGTATTTTTAATATTTTTAAATGCAAAATAATGTAAAAAGGTAGCGATTTAAATTTAAAAAATTAAATTATAAAATTAAAATTTTAGGCCAGCTTCCGAAAGTTCAAATTGTTTAAAGGGCGGTGCTACCGTAACCAAAAATATCTCGTGACGGAGAGGGACGTGCTAAAAAGGTCCTGCGGCAAACAATCGACATTTTGAAGCAGCTATTCCAATTTCAAATTTTCTTTTTAAAGGGTTAATATTTTTTTTATATATAAACAAAATTTAAAAATTGCGCCTGTAATAACAGTTGAAAAATCCTTAAATTCAATTTTTTTCCTTGCTAATTAATAAATAAGTGCTTTTGGAAGCTGCTTTAAGCGTCTGGTTTGTTTTAGCCCATTTAGTGAAGCAAAAACTAAAGCTTTTTATGGGTTTTTCGTTCATTTAATGGCTTTTAAATAAATTTTGGTGTGAAAAAACGACATTTTTAAACGCCATTTTTGCAGGTACTGGCATTTTATGTGAAAAACGCGAACTTCTTAGTGCAAAACCATGAGGCGATTTGCATGTTGCATCAAAAATTAAGCGGCAATATCATTTCAAATGAAAAAAAACGATAGTATCTGTGAAAAGAAAGCTGTCTTACATTTTTAAAAAAATTTACATTAAAAAAGAACATTTTAAAAATGAGGGCCTGGTAGTCACTTTATGAACATGCGTTGTTTCAGCCCAAAAAAAGTTTAAAAAATATATATATATAAACATTGAAACCGCCCACCAAAATGATATGGAAAATGAAATTTTAAATGAAAAAATCATACTTGGCTTGGTCGCCTGTCACTCAGCTGTCACGACCTTCCAGCCACCCGCTGGTTTCAAAACCACTAAAATTTGAATTTTACGCCGTTTCAATAGAGGAAATATCGAAAAATTGGTCCTGTTGTATGCAAATGCCATTTTTTTGAATTTTTCAATTTAATTCTAAATTTTAGCATGTTTAAATTTTCGGGAAAACCCGAGCGGAAATGGAAATTGTATTAGAAAATCAAGCGGCAAATTGAATTTTCCCTATAAAAAAGACATTTTCTCTGGAATATATTCGAATAAACCTGACTTACAACTGCTAATTAGTAGATAAGTGATTTTTAAAGCCGCTTTATGCGTCTTTTTTGTTTTGTTTAAATAAACCGTAAAGCTTTAATGAATATGAACACCCGCTAATCACGAAAATACACACGTAATATGCTAATTATAATAATCTCTTTGACAAAATTCACGCGTATAAAAAACGTGACAAGATTCGGATTCTCTTATTAAATTGGTAAATATGACATAAATTGGCTAGAAAAATGGACAAGGGAGAGGGAAAATGTGGAAATCAGTTCTTCCTCGAACGGAGGGAGTATCCATGACGGGTTGGCTCGGCAGCGGCGTCGGAGTCTGGAAATTGGAATATTGCACTCTATGTATCTCTCTCTCTCTCGGAACCTGGAAATTTAGCATATATGGAGTCTATCCTCTGCGTCTCTGACTTTATTTCTCTGCGTCTCTGCCCATGTACCTACCATTTTGCGTCCCTGACATTGGGGGTCTGCGTCTCTGACTCGACTCTGTTTCTCCGCGTCCCTGACACTATTTATCTGCGTCCCTGACACTATTTATCTGCGTCTCTGACTCTATTTCTCTGCGTCTCTAACCCTGTTTCTCTGCGTCTCTAACCCTGTTTCTCTGTGTCTCTAACCCTGTTTATCTGCGTCTCTGACACTCTGGATTTTTAATTAGGTTATTGCGCACCATTCTCTCCCGCCTTTTCCTCCTCCTCTCTGGCGCTCTTCTTCTCCTGCTCCTCCATGTATCTTTCGATGATATCCAGAACCCGCTTTCGAGCCTCCGCCACCTTGATCGGATCAGCCTAAAAAGAAATTTTTTTTAAAATAAATTAATAAAAAACCATCTGTTAATTACAACAAAACAAACCTTCTGGTGACCAGCCGAAGCAGTCTCAGCGGAGAATCCGACAGAAGACGTCTGGTGAAGTGACAGGGAGGCTTTGCGAGGGCCGTTGCCAATGTTGGAGCACCGGATCTGAAATCATCTCTTTGTCTTTATCTCTCTCTCTCTCTCTCTCTCTTACCTCTCTCTCTCTCTCTCTCACCTCTCCCGCGCTAGAGTCTTCCAGAAACCGGCAAAACATGGGAATTGCCAAATTCGGCCTATCCCTCATTCCGGCCAGCCTGGCCCGTTCAGGCCCATTCCACCTGTCTCCTCCGTATCTCTTCTGGTACGCCTTGCCGACCTCCAAAAGAACACCTCCGCCGCCCATTCCATCCAGAATCTTCACAAGGCGCTTCACCAATTCCGTCTGGTCAGGCCTCTCGGTCCGCGGCTTCTGAAAAGAAAAGAATAGAGCATGATATCGATTTATTTTAACCATAGGCCGCTTCATCTGCTTTTTGTGAATAAAGAAAACAAGAAATTTAAGAGTTAAAAATTTTTTTAAAAAAAATTAAATATTTACAACGAATATACTCTTTTTAATATTTTAGTTTTTCGTGAAAACGAACCTCGGTGGGCTCCATGTTGAATCTCTGCTTAGTGACCGTCTCCTTCAACGAAGAGGCGCTGGCCAGGGGTCCTTCGCCAGCAGAAGGCCTCTGGTGAAGGGAAAGGGAGACTCCGTAACCTTTGCCAAGGTTGGCACAGCGGATCTGAAATAATCTCTCACTCCTCTCTCTGTCTAATTCTCTCTCTCTCTCTCTGTGTCTGTCTGTCTGTCTCTCTCTCTGTGTCTAATTTTCTCTCTGTGTCTAATTCTCTCTCTCTGTCTAATTCTGTCTCTGACTTTTAATAAATAAAAAACAGGTCAAGCGGCCTTTGGTGGCCAAAAAGCGGCTTTTAATTGAAAAGAGAAGGTAAGCGGCCTTTGGTTGCCAAAAAGCGGCTTTGAATTGAAAAGAGAAGGTAAGCGGCCTTTGGTTGCAAAAAGCGGTTTTTAACTGAAAAGAGAAGGTAAGCGGCCTTTTGTTGCCAAAAAGCGGCTTTTAATTGAAAAAAGCAGGTCAAGCGGCCTTTGGCTGCCAAGAAGCGGGTTTTAACGCTTTTTTCTCCCCCTTCCTCTCTCTCTCTCTCTCTCTCTCTCTCTCTCTCACCTCTCTCCCACTGGATTCTTCCAGAAACTGGGAGAAGTCGTCGATTCCCATGCTCTTCGGCCTGCGACCCTTCTTCTGGAATTCCGCCAGCCTAGCCCGTTCCTCCCCGGTCAACCATCCGCCATATTCCTTCTTGTAGGCCTCGTCAATCTTCGAAAAAACGCCGCCGCCGCCCATTCCTTCCAGGATCTTCAGCATGCGATCCACCGTTTCATCTCGCTTCACGTTGACCTCAGCAACGTCGGGCATGGGGTCCTGAAAAGAGGTTTTTGTGCGGAAAATGAGATTTTTCAATAGAAAACTGTGCGGCAAACGGCATTTCCAACCTTTGCCTTCGAAGGGTAGGAACGACCCGCGATGGAATCGAAGGGACAGCGGGTGATCTGGACAGCCTCAGCCGGAGAATCCTGGAAAATTAGATTATTACATCAATATTTTTAAAATTTACCACAGAAACCGCGTCATCGAAGTTCTCCTCCGTCTCGACGTCCAACGAATCGTCGGGGTTGAAAGTGTCGATTTGGGACATGTCTGAGAGCCTGGAAGCATTTAAAAAAACATTAAAATAGACGCTTTTTTAAAGCTAAAATTGGTTTTTTTAATGAAAAATTAGTGGAGAACCAACGAACTTAGTTGAGGAGCATGAGGTAATTTGAATTTACAAGCAAATACCGCAAAATTTAGCCGCAAATCATGCGGCCAGCCATGTCCTATAATGAAAAATTTCTCATTCTGTAACAAACAACAAAGTCGCAAGTCGCAGCCGGCCCGGAGGACAGCCGAAAAAATGAGGATTTTTGTTGTTTTTCACTTAAAAATCGTTATTTTCATATAATTTTGGTTTTAAAAAGTAGGTCAGTAAAAGGTGAAATCTGTGGAAAAATATGACGTTTTATAGCAATGGGTCATATTAAACTGAATTATGTTAATTTAGAACGCTATTGGCGCTGGAACTGTATTTTAGCCGTTGAGCGCGTTTACCCCCCGGAACCTCCATTGATAAATTTTTCATTTGTTAAGGAAATTTTGAAATTGGCCCGTGAAGCCAGTTCTCAATATTTTTGGCTGAAAACTTGGATTTGAAATCTTGTGTAAGGATAATTTCATCGTATGTTATTTGTTTTTGAAAAAAATACATTTGAATAAAAATTACACGTTTGCAAGGCCTTTTCAGAATGCTCCCCTGAGCTTCAAAAGTAACTTGAAGGGCTGAAACTTGCAGAGTTATTAGAGCCAAGGGTACGCTTTGATCGTATGTTAATGGTTTAGTTATTGTTGTTGTCTCCTCGAGGTAGCGATAGCTTGAAAATGACAAAAATTGTAGATTTAATTTTTTTGATTTACAAACCCAAAAGTCGCATTTTTCAAAAAGTTCCTTGTTGAAAATGTACTTTTAACAAATCGCTTTGTCGCAACCCAAAATGCCACCCATTTATGCGACATGGCTGCATGTGGCTGGCTCTAATTATCGCCTGTCACCTAGCTGTCACGACCTTCCTGCCAGCCGTTGGTTTCAAGGCCACTGAAATTTGAATTTTACGCCATTTCCACACAAGAAATATCGAAATGTTGATGTCAGCCTGATCTTTAAATGCCACTTTTTAATGTTACAGTGAAATAGAAAATTTATTCCTATTAAACTTTTAAAAAAACGGGAAAAATGGCATTTCCATGGAAAATTTGATTTTTAAATAAAATCAATGAAAACATCTTGCATCAAAATAAACTTTTTTGTGGAAAACTCCATTTTAAACACTTTTTTATAATATAAAACCATGTAGTTATTGGAATTTTATGTGGAAAACCACGAATTTATTGGTGGAAAACCGTGAGCTAATTTGAATTTCGTGTCAAAACCCTAACAATTTAACAAAATGCACCAAATAGTGCAGAGGGACACTTTCGATGTAAACCCGTGCGGCAAATGGCTGCTTCTGTCTAAAACCGTGCGGCAAACAGCATTTTCCATGTAAGACCAAGTAGAAAACGAAGAAACGCCCGATCCGACCTAAAACCACCACCATTTCTCACTTTAATCGTTACAATCCACAAATCAACGTGTTTTTTTAATAACAGCCACGAACGGAAACAAGTAAAAGGGCCCAATTTGAGCAACAGAGACTGTGCTACTCGGTCAGATATGGAAAGAGCTAACCCTAAATGTTGGTTAAGGCCTAAAGGCTTAGGTTAATGCCTAAAGTTTAGGCTAAAGCCCTAATTTTTAGGCTAAATCACTGAATAATTAAAGGATGAAAGAGGTCCCGTTAGTAATTAAGATACACTCTAATTACACGAAATATCACAGGGGAGAGGTGATTAAAGGGGCAATATTCAAATGGGCAACACGGTGGTGGGGCTCTTCTTCAGGAAGGAAGTGAAGAGGCCGGTGATGAAGCGCAGGCCACGCTCGCCCCCGGGTACGTAGGACAGCACGAACCTGAAATAAATTATTTAATTTTTTATTTATTTTTTATATATTTTTAAAAATTTCAACTTTTTCAACTCCGCCGCTTTTTTCAATTCTGGGCATTCTGAAGCCGCTTTTTTTTCAAATCTGGGCATCCTCAGTCCGCTTTTTTCAAATCTGGGCATCCTCAGGCCGCTTTTTTCAAATCTGGGAATCCTCAGGCCGCTTTTTGCTCTGCCTGACCCATTTATAAACTGTGGAGTGAGGTGGCAAAATAAAGAAAAACTAAAAAAAGTCTTCGCAAATTTAAAATCCTAATTATTTTTTTGGTTTTTTTATAATTAAAGTTTGGCATACAGTAACCTAGGTATCATTTTTCGACATGCCACCTTTTAGAGATCCAGGCACGTTCAGGCCGCTTTTTTGGAATTTTTGTTTAATAAACTTTAATTTAATTCGAATCATGTGATTCGTAATGAATCGCGATGAAACTTGAAACAGTGGAATTTGCGACGACTTGGAATGATTCTGAGAATCCAATAAAGCCATGTTAACATGCCAACAAGCATTCAAACAGTGGAGTGATGGGGTAAAATCTAAAAATAGAAAAAAGAGTTTTCGCAAATTTTATATCTTGTGATTTTGACACATCACTGCACTTTGTTTTTATAAGATGGACCGTAATTTTAAAACCCTCAGGGAAGCCATTAGAATAAAAGGAAGCCCTCTTCCTTCTCCCTGATTCCTCATGTTCGTGACAGCCGTGTTGTCATTTATTGGTTGGTGGCAGCCGGTAATCCGTCTCTTTAATTGACAGCCGGCACCACAGTGAAGCAGTAGTCAAGACAGATTTATACTTCCTTGGAAGCGGCCTGAGGCTGCCAATATTCATAAAAAAGCGGCCTAATTTGCATATTGCACTAGTCCTCCTTCGACTGGAAACGACGGCAACCCAATCCAGCCGTCGTACCTAATTGCCCTCCTTCCAAAAATTGGCAGCCCTTCGTTACGCCAGGAAAGAAAAAGCACTGGCTTCTCCTGTTTTGTTCGCCTCGCCATATTCAAATGAGGATGTCACATTCAAAGGGCCTCTTTTTGTCACATCACTCTAATTTCCCCCTTTTCTCCTAGATTTTGGCACATAACTCCAGCCAAAATATGGCCAAAGTAGCCATATTTTAGGTGAAGTGATTGGCCAAAATTTTACCTCTCTTTGGCCTCTTTTTGTTCCTCTTGTTTGGATTTTGGCACATCACTCCACCTAAAAGATGGCCAAAATGGCCATCTCCGTCCCTCTTTACTGGCAACATTGTCTCGCCCACGGCAGCATTCAGACACGACCAAATGAGCAGTTTAATGTGCCACATTCAAATGAAGATGCCACATTCAGAAGGGCTAATTACAGTAATCTGGATAGATTTGTGTGTTTAGAGCCCATTTTAGTAACAAAAAAGGATCAGGCCGCTTTTTGGATTCTGGGAAGCCTCAGACCGCTTTTTTTGGAATCGCGGCGGGACCCTCCCTCAAGAGAGATTTCAGTTTGAGTTGAACTCTGAAAGAAGAACTCTGATGCTTTCACACGTTTCAAACGCTGAAATTGTGCCTCCCAACAGCTGACAACTTTTGTGAAGAAGTGTCACTTTTGAGGGAAGGAAACGGGGAAAACACGCGCCCGGCGGCGTTAAAAATCGCAGTTGACTAACGATTTTTGACGAGAGACTGATTTGTCTTCGTCCGGAACTTCTTCATCTTCCGAGATTACATCAAGGCGGAGGTGACTACAGCGGAGATCATTTCTTAGAGAGCAATATGGATGACTGGTTATTGGTAGATCGTAGATCTTTTCAGATTTTTTCT
The DNA here is from genome assembly GCA_022343465.1 of Oscheius sp. G VE-2021. Taxonomy (NCBI): domain Eukaryota; kingdom Metazoa; phylum Nematoda; class Chromadorea; order Rhabditida; family Rhabditidae; genus Oscheius; species Oscheius sp. G VE-2021. The sequence goes on from JAJQXH010000008.1 coordinate 1,460,711, forward strand.
TGAATCAGGGAGGACACCGAGTGGAATTAACCCGACCCCGTGAGTCCAACAGCAAAAATTAGCATAATGCACAGCAATAATTTTTTCAATAAGTTTTAACTGCCTTAAATGTGTTTCAAGCAAGAAATTAGTAAATTAAAGTTTCAAAAACATCAGAGTTCAAATTCAAACAGAAATCTCTCTGAGAGTGGGGCTGGCCGCTGTAAAAAAAAAAACCAAAAAGGTGATTTTGCCGCATTGAGCTAACAAAAATTGGGTTTTAACGGTCTTTGATTGCCAAAAGCGGCCTTTGATTGCCAAAAAGCGGCCTTTGATTGCCAAAAAGCGGCCTTTGGTTGCCAAAAGAGGTCTTTGATTGTCAAAAAGCGGCCGTTGATTCCCAAAAAGCGGCCTCTTGGTAAAAGTCCTCCCTTCCCTCTCTCTTTATTCCAATTAAGTCCCACAAATTACCAACCACACGACCATGGTTCGACCCCGGTCGGTGCAATTCTATTATTGTCTTATTTTAGTCAACTAATAAAAAGTATTGTGATGCAATATGTAAATTTTTATAATTTTGTGAACTTCAAAAAGGGGCCGGAACTGATAAAAAAAAATGGTTTTATCTCGTTCAGACTGTCAAAAATGGCTTTTTTTTTCAAAAGAATATTGAAATTCACTAAATTAGCTGGATTATGTGTGCAATCAAGGATTCTGCGCGTATTTGCTTGTCTGTGCGTATCACAAAGCGGTCCAAGCCGCCTTAGGTTGCCAAAAAGCGGCCTTTGGCTGCCAAAGTGTTCCAAGCGGCCTTTGGTTGCCAAAAGCGGCCATTGAATGCCAAAAGCGGCCTTTGGTTGCCAAAAGCGGCCTTTGGCTGCCAGAAAGCGGCCTCTCTCTCTCAATTGACTTGTTTCCTCCCTCTCCCCTCGTCCATCAACCCCTGTTGTCTCTCAAAATCCCAGAAGTTCCCAGTTCCTGCCATAGATTTTTGAATTCGCTGTCGCAACACCGCCAGAAAACAGCAGCCGCCTGCCACATGTTTCTCATCAGCCGCGACACGATCGTCAAGCGGACAGAAACAGATTCCTACGTTCTTTCGGTCCGAGATCAGCTTCATTTGCATGCAGAGAGCGAAAACCGTGAGAAGGTCACTGGAATCAGAACAAATCATAAGCCAAGGGTCATCTATACCCCAACTTCAAGTTAGCGTACCTATATGCAAAGTAAAGCCCATAACATAGCAAAATCAGCTATTAATTGGCTATACGCAAATTCCTTCCCAGATTAGCTTGTTCGGAGGAGCATTACGTGCCAAGATTAGGCGAGTCATAAATAGATAGGTTGGGGCTTCGATAGCCAATCTCCTTTTCCCGCTGGAAAGGGCGCATCTATGACGCCAATCTAATTCTTTGGTTGTGACAAACACTACCCGCCCTCTATAAATAGAATTATTCTATTAGGGCGAGGATAGGTCGCTGTTGTCAGGGAAAATACGTGAAAAAGTGGCATTTTATGGGGCAATTTGAGCTTTCCAAAGTGAGGTCGCGAAATTTCACTTCGAGCACAGGAAACATGTGGACGTGAGCAAGTGAGTAAAGACCTTTTGAAATAACGTGTACGTGTGAGCGTGAACACGTGACACGATCTCTTGTTTAGGACTCATTTGAATGTGCTACCGTGAGCACGTGAGAAAAAGCCGCACTGAAAACATGAGAATGTGAAAACAAAGAACGTTTGGCTACTGAAAGTTTGAATGTGACCAAATGATATCACTTCATCGAATGTGACCGTGAATACGAAAGAAAATGACATGACCATAGCAAACATTTAATTTACATAAGTAGAAAGCCAAAAAAATGAATTTGTGAAGGAACTCTGAAGGTGTGAATGTGATCACGTGACATTCCATCATCACTGAAAGTGTGCCCGTGAACATGCGACAACGTGTAATCGTGAGCACGTGAAATTTCTGTCACTGGTAGTGTAGACGTGATCACGTGAGAAAAGTCACACTGAAAAGTGAGACTGTGAAAACAAGTATGAACATTTTATTAATGCACGTGTGACTGTTACCAAGTGACATCACTCTAGCACGTGAAAAATTACTTCAATCGCAAATGGCTATCACAACGTGAAACACTACATGAAACAATCACTTTTTTGAAGTTTTTGAAGCCCATTTCACACGTGTGTCCGTGATAATTATCACGGACACACGTGAAAGCAAATTATCACGCTTCACTTTTCTGAACGTGTACACGTGAGCATGTGACACACTCCCTCTTCCTCCATGTGCAACTGCGCATAACGACGGGTAAAACCCCTTCTTTTATGACGCTTTTATGTGGAAATGTGCGCTTGAAAGAGACCATTTGAATATGCAGATGTGCACACATACACGAAAATCTAAAGCGATCGTAAACACACGTGGAAATCCATCCAACAACTGGACTTACTTTATTATTTTTAAAATTATTTGTAATTAAAAAGTTAAATAAAATTATTACAAATTCATTTACTATTAAAATGGAAATGGAGAGCGCACGTGTGGCTGTGATAACGTGAATTTGAAACTGAAATAGGTCTAATTACACATGGATTTCTATTAAAATAATGAAGAATGTGTGCCCGTGTGACTGTGAGGGCGTAAGGTCGTGAACTGTGCTCTCTTCCAAAACTCTCCCTTCCGCAAAATCTTTCAAATCGTTTCCCGGCGGAAAATCGGCAGCCCATTTGGCCTGGAATGGCCCATATTATACCTATTCCTCAGTGCAGGCGTCGATTGCTTCCGAGAACTTCTCTCTCTCTCTCACTCTCTCTGCCTCTCTCTCTCTCTCTCTCTATCTCCATCCGGAACCTCAGACACCCCGGAATTCCTGACCACTTCCGCAAAGACACATGACTCCACTGTTACACCACCCTCTGGACATCAGTTGTAAATCGTAGCGGATTACCCGCTTCCGCTCCCCAAACTTTACAGCTTTTCGGGTCATCTGTTACATTTTGACGCAGTTCCAGGCGGCCTTAGCCCACCCAGATTAAAAAAAAAGCTCCAAAAAGCGGCCTGAGGCTGCCATATTCCAAAAGAACGGCCTGAGGCTGCCCAGATTCCAAAAAAGCGGCCTGCCGATCTCTAAATTCAAATTTCTCTCGATGGCGTGTGGTTTTCTGCCTGCAACCGCATACACATGAAACCATTAAGTGGAATATTTACAGCGGCCGACACGCGAGAGACTTTTTGGCGCGTTGGAGCCTAGGCAATCGAGAGACACGCGATCCTTCCTGCGCAGATTGCGCGATTTGTCATCAGGGCCCCTGAATCAGGGGAAGACTGTGGCTGGCAATATTCTAATCAACGGGAAGAGAAGAGGGGCAAAAATCAATGTCTCCTTCTTATTCGAGGCTTCTCGAAGCCTTCTGAAACAAAGAAAGCCCACCAGGCGAGGGCGAAGCCCTGGAAGATGGAGGCCAGCAGGGTGAAGAGCGTGCTCTGCAGCTGAAATGAAAACAATTAGTCATCTTTTTTATTAGTAAAAAATAATTTTCATGTTATTGGGTGGTTTTTGAGAAACTAACCTCATTTGCATATTGCACCCAAAATTTAGGATATTTTTATTTTATTTATTTTATTTTCAAATTTCATGTTTTTTGTTGTTGCGATTTTTGGGCAATTTTCAAAGTAAAATCCCATTTTTTTGTAGAGCCCTACACACACTTGCATAATTCATCCTCAATCAGATGTTTAATGACATTTAAAGGCCGATAGAAACGAGTCCCGGTAACCTAAGGCCGCGTTTTTGGTATAAGGCCGCTTTTTTAAAATTCAAAAACCGCTTTTCCAACCTCAGGCCGCTTTTTCCGATCAAAATCCACTCTTCGCTTTCTTAGGGCAAATTCACTGTTTCTTTAAAGCAGATAGCCGCTTTTTCTAGCCAACTATACCGCTTTTTTAAACATAATGGCGCTTTTTTGGCAGAAAGCCGCTGTTTTCCAGTCAAAAGACGCTTTCCAGCTACAGGCCGCCCATTGATTGACACGATCCGGTCTCATTAGAAATTACCGACCCAAATTTGCAAATAGTATCTAAAAACTACTTTTTAATGCCATTTTGAGCCCAATAAAGCCGTTGTTAGGCCGGTTTTTTCGAGCCAAAAGCGAGTTTCCCAAGCTCACATATGCCTTTTCTAGGCATTAAAGAGAATTACAGTATCCCTTGAATCCTCTCATCAAGAACTCTAAAAATATCCTCAAACTCTTCCTCTGACGCCGATTTCTGTCACTTTCTTCCGCCGACTCTCGAAATACCCACTTTCTCCTCTCGCGAGGGCGTGCCAAGTGGTTATTAATCTCATTCCCACGTCAAACGGTCATAAACAGCTTTCCACACACTTGGAAACATTCCCGCGGATTACCGGCCGTCTGGAGCCATGGAAAACACAGAAAACCAAAGGAAACATTTTCCTTTTTTGTGAGAAAAGGTTTTTAGACAAGAATTTGCATACAAGACGAAAAAGAAGGATTTGCATCCAGAAGGGTAATCCCATGGAAGCCGTGCGGATATAGAGGGATTCACGTGGATTCTGTCACGTTTTAGATTAGAAATCTAATTCAACCCGGGTCAGGGAACTAATCCAATGAGATTATGACTCTTTTATGCCCGAATCTTTCTTTTTTGGTTCCAAATTGAGTGGAAAGCCAAGAATCAAAAGGAAAAATAGAATGAATCTCGAGAATCGGTTTTGGGCCGCTAAGCGGTTGTAGGAAAGCGGCCTGAGGATAGAAAAGCGGCCTGAGGATAGAAAAGCGGCCTGAGCCTGGAAAGGCGGTGTTTGTCTTGAAAAGCGGCCTTAGGTTGTAAAAGCGGCCTGAGGATAGAAAAGCGGCCTGAGGATAGAAAAGCGGCTTTTGACTGGAAAGCGGCCTGAGCCTGGAAAAGCGGCTTTTGCTTAAAAAGCGGCCTCAGGCTAACATATCCACTAGGCTTTGAATCAAAGTCTTTCTTGTAAACGTCCTCACGAATCTCCAGTTTCTTCAATTTCACTTCAAAAAACTGTTTTTAGAAGAAAAAACTGCCTTTTTCCTCATTTTCATAGCTCTGTTTATGTGTTTAATGTTGCGAAAGCCCCATTCGCCCTCTAAAACGACAAACATCCCCGGATAAACGAGCGGTGAAAGTTCCCCGCTTGACAGACGACCTGGTATTCGCCGGCGGTCGTTGGATCGCCGGCTTCCCGCGTCAGCTGTGCTCCAGGGGGAAAGGGGCGGGGCCACAGAGCCCCAGTCCCAGCCGCTACCATTTTCCAGCCGCATTCCACATAACAATGCTCCTTTCTCTCTCTCTCTCTCTCTCTCTTTCTCTCTTTCTCTAACTCTCTTCCTATCTAGAAATGGGCGATTCGCGACGGGTATCTCTTTTCAACCGCTGGCAGGCCAAGCAAAACACCGTCGTCACGGGCCTGGAAGGCCTCAACGAAGAGGAAATAATCGAATACAAGGAGGCCTTTCGATTGTTCGACAAGGTAGTGCTCATCAAATTCAAATTGGGGGTTTGCCACATCACTCCAATGTTTCAATTAAAATTCACAACAATGACAACAATATACTCTATACTCAGCAAACGATCACAGGATTCACAGCCAAACCACTCGATTTAGCTTTTGCCACACTACTCCAATTTTTCAAAATTTAAAAAAAACCGCTTTCCTTTCAGTTAACGAGGTATTTTTCCTCAAAAACACCCTGTTTTCGTAAGAAAACTTTGTTTTTCACTTACAAAAACCTTGTTTTCACAGGAAAAAACCTTGTTTTTACAAGAAAAAGGGAAATTTTTTCTGCCTCGTTGATTAGAAAAATTGATTACGGAGCAGAGATTGGCAATTATTGTGTCAGAGAATCACGAGAAGACCGCGTTCCTTTGATTTTGTTCATTTGTACTTTGTACTTGGATCAAAGAAAAATCAGCCAAGTGAATTAAAGCGAAAGATTTCAGCGAAGAAGAGAGGAAATGGATACTCAGAAACAAAATTTCAACAGAAATTCAGAAAGAAAACTTTAAAAAAAAACGAAAACTCAAAAAAATTAATAAATTTTTTTTGGGATTTGTTTTATATTATCAAACAGTTACAATTTTTAAATTAAAAAAAAACTTGATTAAAACAGATTTTTTTTAAAAATATTTTATTTTTAGTGAAATTCTAACAAATTAAATAAAGAAAAATGTCTCGGGTTCGATCCCTTAACGGTGCAAAATTCAAATCTTCATTTTTGAAGTTTCGGCCTTTAGGCTTCTTTTTCAAACTTTGAACGTGCAAAACTGCAAACTGAACGCCTCAGAAGTTTTTTCTGCATCAGAATTCCCAGGCTTCCAGATCTCAAAAAACTTTTTTCTCTCTCTGAAATTCAAAAGTTTCGAACCAAAACACAAAGGGCACGGGAGTTTTACCGCATTGTGACGACGGAAAATCTGATATCTTGTGAAAACAAGGTTTCTTATATTAAAAACACAGTTTTTTTTAACGAAAACAAGGTGTTTTTGAGGGAAAATACCTCGCTAATTAAAGAAAAATAGAATTTTTTAAAATTTGAAACAGTGAAATGTTTTGGCTAAATTACAGTGGAGTAATGTGGCAAAAAAATTAAAATTTGCGAATTTTTTACATAAAAAATACCACCAAAAACTATATATTTGTGGCCAAAACAGCTATTTTTGTATCCGCCTCCATTTTCCACATTCCCTGGATGGAGAGTGTTTACCAGCCTCTTTTCCGCGGGATTTGAGAAATCCTGGATGCATTAGTCGAATTAGCCGGCTTCTTTCAGCCTCTGCTTTTCAGGACGGCAATGGCTCCATATCGTCCAAAGAGCTGGGAGTGGCCATGCGATCCCTCGGCCAAAACCCCACGGAACAGGAGCTGCAGGACATGGTCAACGAGGTGGACATAGATGGGAGTGGGACCATCGACTTTCCAGAGTTCTGCCAGATGATGAAGAGAATGAACAAGGTGAATACTCATTCTGAGGCTATTGGAAGCAAAAAAGCGGCCTGAGGCTGTCCAGATTCCAAAAAATCGAACTGAGATTGGTTAGATAGACAGGAAATTTGCATATTGCATCGAAACCCATAAGGTATTAGTCAACGCATATTTTGTCAAAAACCATGCCGAAAACCCAAATTGTAAAAAAAAGGGACCTTCTACCAGAAACTTGCAACAGTTTCTAACTAAAACCTCAAGTAATTTGCATATTGCATCGAAAACCGTGCGGTAATGAACAATTTCTACTAAAAAACTATACAGTAACGATAAGTTCAACCAGAAACAATGCATCAAAAGACATAATTATTCTACAGAAAACGCAGGAAATTAGCATACTGCATTGAAAAGTGCAGTAAGTGCAAAATGTATGGAAATCTCTATTTTCCATCCGTATTGTACATACATTAAAATTTTCCTTGCCAAAAATTCAAATTCAGGGTCCAAAAAGCAGGGTGTTCCCCGAATTCTGAAAATTTTCTATGTTTATTTTTTTATAGAAATTTTTGTGGATTACCGTGCGGCAATTTGCATATTGCAATTTGCAACGAGATTCGTGAGGGATCAGTGAAAATTGTTTAAAACTGTGTGGCTCACAAAAGCGGGGCTTCCGCTCTCTGATAATTTGCATATTGCAATGACAAATAATCCCAGATTCCTCAAAAGAGGCCTGAGACCACCTATATTTCTCAGAATCGACCAGAGACCACCAATTATCCCTTCTTCCTCCTCGAAATCTCATTTCCCAGTGCTTGAAGCTAAAAATACCGGGACAATTGCCCTCTCTCTGTTCTCCCAGAGTACATTCTGATACGAGTTCTTGTTGACTGCGGCGGACCGTCGGCTGGCATCCATCAAGTAGCCTCAGGAGATTACCCGGGACAGCGGGATCGCTCATAAAAAGGAGAGTCCTCCCTCGCTCCCAGGCCCGAAAAAAGAAGAGGCCACTATGAATGCATTAGCCAACGCCCATTTTCTCAACCATTGGGTCACAGATGAGATTGAAGACTAACGAGGGCCTTTTAGGGCTTTGTTAGGCCTCACAAATGGGCCTGAAAAGCCTAGAAATTTGGGTTTAAAGTCTGAGATAGTCCCTTGAAAAGCCTGAAAAGTAGTGCCTAAATGTCCTTAAAGTACTAAGAAAAGCCTAGCACCGAGGAAGCAGAAAGCCCTGATTTGCATAGAGGATATGAAGTGCGTGCGCGTGTTGACCAAACTGCAGAAGGAGGAAATATGCAGAAAACGGGGAACACGCTGCTTTTTGGATTCTATATTCTGCATTCTGAGCGGTTTGAAGCCGCAAAATTTGAATGAACAAACAGAAAAGATGACTTTTAAGAGACTTTGCCATTTCACTGTTGGGTTTTGGAGGAAAAAAACAAGTTATTTTCTCGCATAATCTGCCATTTACCGCACGGTTTTCGCTGCAATATGCAAATTGGCCTATAATTCTTGACAAAATTTGCCGATTGCCGCACGGTTTTCGTTGCAATATGTAAATTGGCTTATAATTTTAAAAAAATTTATTTTTTTTTTTACAAAATTTGCCGATTGCCGCACGGTTTTCGACAACAAACTTCCGCTTTTCACGTTTTTTTCTCGGGAAATATGAAAAATTCAAAAAGTTGAAAGGAAGTGACGATTACCGCGTCCTTATTAAAGTAATCTTCAAGAAGGGTGAGAACAAACGGAAGACGCATGTTCCGCAGAACGACTCGTTTTTTGAGTAGGAACTGCCGTTTTCCACATGATTTTCAATGCAATATGCAAATTTGCGGACGGTTTTTGATATCAGTTGCCGGAAACCAAAGTTTTCAACAAGAAATGCCGCTTTTCACGGTATTTCCGGGTAATATGAACCTTTAGAAAGGTTGGGAACAAAAATCAATCTACAAGAAATGTGAAAACATCAAAGGAAGACTTATTTTCAAGAAAACGACACGTTTTTGGGTAGCCACAATTTTCACAGTATTCTCCGGGAAGTGAACTTTACAAACTACAAGACGTTTAAAAACAAGAAAGGAAGATGCATTTTCAGGAGAACGACAGTGAGATGATCCGCGAGGCGTTCCGAGTGTTCGACCGGGACGGCAACGGCTATATCACCGCAGAGGAATTCCGCTATTTCATGACTCATATGGGGGAACAGTTCAGCGACCAAGAAGTAGACGAGATCATCGCAGAAGTCGATATCGACGGAGACGGACAGGTGCTTTTTTTGTTATTTTTCGGCGCAATATGCAAATTATCTCTCTCTCTCTCACTGCCCTCCATCTATCTCTCTGTCTCTGTTTTCGCCAAACGACAACTGTTTTCTGGGCAGCCCAGGCGCCCCGGCAGGCAGGCATGATGAATTCCCGCGGACAAAAACAGCGCCGAGAATGAGGAGTTAAGCCAAAACACACGAACGGATACGATTAAAGCGGGAGCAGCGGACACAATCGAATTAAGGAAGGCGCCGGATCGAATTCCACACACGCGAACTACCGAGTTCCGTTCGGTGGAAACACCAGAGGCCACGCGGGTGCAAGATTTTCGGGCGAGAACTTTGGTGCTGAAAATGGCTCAAAGTGACCTGAAGCTGCCAGGATTTCTAAGGAATGCGGCCTGAGGCTGGAAAGTGGCTTTTGGTCGGAAAGGGCGCGTTTGGGTAGAAAAGCGCCCTGATGCTGGAAAAAGCGGCCTCGGATGGAAAAGCGGCCTAAGCCTGGAAAAGCGGCCTGAGGTCGCCTGTCCTTCTAGGCTCAGTAGTTCGCTTATTACGGTCCTTTAATAATATATTTTATCATCAAAAGAATCCGCTTTTGGAATAATCCGTAGGCCGTTTTATGCTCCATCAACAGAATCTAAAAGCCGCTTAGCGGTCTCTGAATTGGATCCGTAGGCCACTTGGATACCCAAAAGCAGAAACCATAGGTCGCTTTCAGGCACGATTACCGAAACCTAAGACCGCTTTGAGACAAAAAAAGAACAAACCGAAGGCCGCTTCGCGGTCAATCAGTGAGAACAGTAGGCCGCTTGACAATTCTATCAAAAATATTTCAGGCCGCATTGCGGTCCCTGAGTAGGATCTGTAGGCCGCTTAGCGATAAACCACATCTGTAGGCCGATTGATTGTCCTTAAGCAGAGCCTACATACCGCTTAGCGGTCTGTGAACTGGATCCATAGGCCGCGCTGAGACCCGAACGAGACAAAAAAAGCAGAATTCAGAGGCCGCTTAGCGGTCAAGCAGCCTAAGGCTATGTCGAGGCTTCAAAACTTCTCTTATTTGCGGTGTAAACATCGCAAAATTCCAAACTCTCTTCCATTTCTTTCTTTTTTCTTCATTATTTCGATTCCAAAACTTCCGATTTTCCATTTTTTTAATTAATGGAAAAATCAATAAAATTGAATAAAAACCCCTCCCAATTCCAGATCGATTACGAGGAGTTCGTGCAGATGTTCGTCGGTGGTCGGTGACATTTTCGAAGCGACGGCGGAGATTCTTTCTACTGGTTGTGCTCTCTCGTTGTACATACTCTTTCGCGATTCACTCCGTTTTTATCACAATAAACTACGGTTTCTCTTCTTTTCTTTGTATTTTTTATAATTAATTTGTTTTTTAAAACATTTAATTAGTATTTTTATATTAAAATATGTTTTTTACCATTCAATTAGCTGCATTTTAACCAAAAAGACAGAAATCGCTTCGAAAAGGCGTTTCAATCGCAATATTCAATTAGTGGCCTTTCAAAATCAGCCAAAAAGGCAGAAATCACGTTTCGCTCTTCAAAATCGCTGAAAAAAAACATGTTTGAAGGGCATGCGCGCGGAATAATGAAGAGGAATTAGCAAGTCAATTGGGGAGAGGGAATATTCCCACGATATTTCGGGGGCGGAAGTCCGAAGCAAGAGGAAGTTTTGCGCGTAATATGCAAATTTCTTGGATGATGGATTATTCGAGAACTGGGGTTTTGATAAAAAAATGGGGGGGGGGAGTCCAAGAAGGAAGGAAATTATCAGCGTATCATTCAAATTTCCCACTGTTTGAGGGACATTTCCCTCTTTTTGGGGTATTTTAGAAGTTTTTTGAGAGCTAAAAAAGGGAAACTGACCCATAGGGAGGAGTAGAGGGTGGCGAAGAGAGCGGAAAAGTAGCAGACCGTGACCAGACGGCGCTGTTCGGAGAGCATGTGCTGCAGATAGGCCGCAGGACCCCACAGGAATCCGAAACTGAAAGGAAAAGTATCTTTTTTCTTTTACTATTTTTATTTCAAAAACTCTCTCTCTCTCTTGCTTCATTTCTGCTTTCAGAAGCCGCTTTTGAAGCCCATCCCATTCCCAAAACTCTTTCTCCCAATAGTACAATCCACCAATTGTTCCTCCTAGTCTCTCCGCCGTATTCAAATTGCCATAACATCATAGTCTTCGTTGAAAAAGAGCCATAAAAAGAGCTTGTTTTTCTATAGATCATTCTCTAGCGTTCAATGGGTTGTTTCTTAACACTTCAGGTGTACTAAACTAAGTGTTTCGTTGAAAACTTGGAAAATGAAGTTGTTTTGAATTTTATGTAGGCCTTGGAACAAGAAGGTCATCTGGATGTGTGACTGTTAGAACGTGACTACAAATTCACTTTCCAGACTTAGAAGCGGCCTGAGGCCACCACGATGTGTCAAAGCGGCCTAAGGTTGCCCGAATTCCTCAGAAGTGGCTCCATCTTGCCCGGAATGACAGGGAATCCTTCTGTCATCGTGGAAACACATTTGCACTGACAGAGGGTCTCGCGAGACACGCGCATTAAACACGCCGCGAGGCAGTCACAATCGTCATTCTATCGCTCCCTCGGGTCGCCTGGGACCAAGGAACCCTCAAGCTTTTGAACTCTCGAAGTTTAGGGGAGCTTAAAATGAAGCTACAAACTACTTTTGGTGGTGCTATATGCTAATGAGAGGGCGAGGGGTGGGTTGCCATATTCATTGTAGACCTGATCGTCACATAGACCGTCGTTGGAGGTGTTACTGGTCGTAAAAATGAAGCTAAAAAGTACTATTGTGATGTTATATGCAAATGGAAGAACGGGTGCTAAATTCAAATTAGACCGGGTCGTCGTCAAAGTTTGGCAATTAGCAATCCATCGTGGAAAGTGATGTTGAACTTAAAATGACAGGGGAAATACCTTTTGGTGGTGACATATTCAAATGAGACTGTTCTTTGTTTTTGTTCACAATTTTTGAACTTCGGAAAAAAATCGTTGATCTTTTTTATAAAAATTTTGGCAACCATTCGCCGTTCTCCCTTTAACAGCCGCTTTTGGCAACCACAGGCCGCTTGGCCTTTGAAAGCCGCTTTTTGGTAACCAAAGGCCGCTTGACGTTTAAAGGCCGTTTTTTTGGCAACCATAGGCCGCTTGGCCTTTAAAAGCCGCTTTTTTGCAACCATGTTCGTCTGCCACCCAGCTGTCACGACCTTCCTACCAGCCGCTGCTTCCAAACCCACGGAAATTTGAATTTTAAGTGATTACAACACTGAAAATACACATTCAGCGAAGTACTTTTCCATTCCGTCTGGGTTCATTCCCGATGTTTCCACGCGACGCATGCGTCATTCCGGCGGAAACGTGCCAACTATATCCTCCGTCTCGTGTCTTTCTCTCGCGGAAACCCGTCAACACCCACGAAAACAGCGGGAAAGGGAGTTTTTAAACTTGTTTTTAAACACGTGCTGGCCTCTCCAGACAAAGTGGCGGGTAAACAATCCGAGGCTAGAGATACCATAAGCGACGGCTGACAATGACGTTTCTGGAGGATGGAGGATACACGAGTGGGGACGGAAACTTTTCAAAAAAATAATTTTTTCTAATATGGGCAGTCTAAGGCCGCTTTTTGGAATATGAGCAACCGCAGGCCGCTTTTTTAAAACTGGTTAGCCTCAGGCCGCATTTTAAGGAATCTGGGAAACGTCAAGCCGCAATTTTTTTTAAAGAATATGGACTGCCTCAGGCCGCTTTTTTTTATGAATCTGGGTAGCCTCAAGCCGCTTTTTTCCCATTTATGGAGAGTCTAAGGCCGCTTTTTGTGAATCATAGCAGCCTCAGGCAGCTTTTTTATGAATCGGGGATAGCCTCAGGCCGCTTTTGAGCAATTAAAGTAGGCAATTCGTTGTCATTTTCACAAATCCACACGTTCACAGTGTTCACACGTTTTTCTCTTTTCGAAGGTCCACAAAAACGTGAAAACAACGTCATTTTTCAAGATTTTTGTTTTCTGCGACGGAGACACTTCGTTTAGTACACCTGTGAAGTTAACAACCCATTCAACGCTTGAAAATGATCTTCGGAAAAACAGGTTTATGGCTCTTTTTCAACAAAGACTATGGCTTTACGGCAATTTGAATACGGCAGAGATACTCGGAGGAACAAGTGGTGGATTGTACTATTGGGAAAAGCAGTTTTAGAATGGAATAGGCTCCAAAAGCGGCCTGAGGCTACCCAGTTTCCAAAAAGCGGCCTTGGGCTGCCCATATTCCAAAAAGGGGCCTGGCGCTGCCTAGATTCTTTTTTTTAAGCGGCCTGAGGCTACCCGAAAATCCAAAAAGCGGCGTTCGTCTACCAAAATTCCTCATTTGCGTTCTGCAGCTGCAAATGACATTCGTCCATCTGACCGAACACCAAGAATTTCCCAGGATTCCAAGGTTACGCAAATAAGAGACCAAGGGGTCCACTGGCTTCCCTTCAGTTTGAATTCAAACCCTCCATTTCAAAGGGATTTCCCTTTCAAAAGAAGGGATTTCCCATTGAAATGAGGGGAAAACAATTTTTCATGGAAAACAAGCAATTGACGCCAAAACACCGGATACAATTGGCTGTTTTTAGCTCTTTGGAGCTCCTTGACCTACGAAATGAAGGCAATTGGTCTCTCCGTATTTTGGATCCAAAAAATCACACAGGGGACCAGGATTTTGAAGAAGAAAAAAACGGACTGGTCGTTCGCATAGGAATTTTTTGGGTAAGGCATATTAGGGGACCCGTCTATAAAAACCAAATTTTAAACATTAATAAACAAGAACTTTCCCCTGCTTTATGCAAATTTTTCAAAGAATTCAATTTTCTGGGAATCCCCGAAAAAACATTTTGTGTTTAATATGTTGTTTTTGAGAGAGAAAATACTTTAGATAGAAACAATTAAAGCCTTTAAATTTTTATAAAATGTTAATTTTTTAAATTTTATAGACCAAAACTTTATAAATCAAAACATTTGCATACAAGCAGTCTAATTTTTTGTTTTTCGAAACCAATTTATCTCGTTTTCAGTAAAAGAGGATACGTGTTTGATCCCAAAAAAACATTAAAAATGAAGAACTTCCCGCTATTTTATGCAAATTGCCAGAAAATTCCAGTTACTCGAATAGAATAACTGAAATATTTCATTTTTCTTGGTATTTTACGATATTTCAAGGTATTCAGCTACGAAATGAAGCCCAATTGGTATCCTTATTGGCCCTTCTGAGGGTCCAACCAGGACCATCCATCACGTCATCACGTTCTATTTGCTCTCGTTTCTCTCCAGGCGTCGCGTGGTGTCGTTTGATTGCTCCGAGAATCATTTGATTGCTGCCAGGGAAAAGGCGAGGGTGGGGGCACCGGCGCCTCATTTAATTAACTAATCTAAATGGGATCATGCGCTGAGCTGCCGCTGTTTGTTTCCAATTGCAGAGCGCGTGCGTTTTCATAGGGGCCGTATTCTAATCATTGTTTCGTTTTCACGGTGATGTCAGTGCAGTGTGCTAATTCAGGAGGGAAAGTCCCTGGAGAGCGAACGCCCGGAAATAGGAGGGATAGCAGGACAAGCACAAAACAACAGAAATCGCAGGGATGGGCAAAGACCTGCCCAGATTATAAAAAAAGCGGCCTGAGGCTGCCAAGATTTCAAAAAAAAAAACGGCCAGAGGCTGTCAATACTTAGAATAAAAAGCGAGACTCGGGCTCATTTCCGCTTTTTTAATGGAGACAGCCATCTGCCGCTTTTATTAGGAATCTGGTAGTCTACGCCATAGAGTTCCTTTCTCTGTCACTTTGACACACGCACACGTTCACACATATCATCTCTTCGAAGAACCACAAAAAATACGTCATGTTTTCAAGACTAAGTCAAGTTTCGACAAAACGTTTAGTTTAGTACAGCTGTCAAGTGTCAAGTAACAACTCATTCAACGCTTGAAAATGATCTATGGAAAAACACCTGTGAAGTTAACAACCCATTCAACGCTTGAAAATGATCTTCGGAAAAACAGGTGTATGGCTCTTTTTCAACAAAGACTATGGTTTTACGGCAATTTGAATACAGCGGAGAGACTCGGAGGAACAAGTGGTGGATTGTACTATTCGGAGAAGCAGTTTTAGAATGGAATTTGCTTCAAAAGCGGCCTTCGGCTACCTGGATTCCAAAAAAAGCGGCCTGAGGCTGTGCAGATTCCAAAAAGCGCCACGAGGATTTCCAACAAAATGGCATGTATTCGCCAATGGTGTTCATTACTGTATACATCGCGAATAACCTTTCCGCGACCGCTGATCTCGTACGGGTGTGAGTTTCCTGCGTCTTTTAAGGCGGGAACATTCGAAATTCGGAAATGACGACCAAACAGCTCCTTTCTCTCTCTCTCTCTCTCTCTCTCTCTCTCTCTCTCTCTCTCTCTCTCTCTCTCTCTCTCTCTCTCTCTCTCTCTCTCTCTCTAAACCAACCAGCAATTGAGCAGTATAGCAGTTCTCAAAATTGAATTGCTTTCTCTCTGTCTCTCTCTCTCTCTCTCTCTCTCTAACTCTCTTCTGAACAGTCATTCCATTGGAATCCTTACCTCATGAGGAGCATCACGGATCCCAGAGTATTCAGGGCGGCGAATTTGCGAGTTGACACGATTATGACGGGAATCAGGAACATCGCCTGGAATGATGAAGCATTAATTATGAATATTGTAAGCTACACTATGATTTTTTACTGTTTCCCCAAGATTTTATTCTTTTTTCGAATCTGGGCAGCCGCAGGCCGCTTCCTCTTTTTATTATAATTATGGAATCCCTTTGTTATTCTGTTGACATACCACTCCAATGATCTCAAAAGTTTGGAGACCATTGGAGTTGGAGTCCAAAGGGTGCCCCCTTTCCACGTGAAACTGCTTGCTGCCCGGGTCAGAGTCCAGACAGACGCTACCCCTAGGCAGAGACGCATAGGAAAGCTCGTTGTTCGAAAAGCGTCCCCTTTTTGTACGCAACTGCGTACAAACAACAACTACTTTGCTTGTCTTCCTTTCTCCTCAATTGCTTCGAATAAATAGCTTTATTTTCGTAGTTTCAGCCCAAAAATTCTGAATACCCTGAAAATCTAACAATCCGAAGAAACATTCCAGATTCAACTATTAAAAACAAAAAATGAACAACGATTTGAGGAAAAGACTGGCAGCGGTGAAGGAACAGCTGAGACAGGTTATTTTTTTATATATTTTTTATTTTACAATGTTTTTTTAAATATTTTAACGCATTTTTATTAAACAAGGCAATTCTTAGGTTCGAAATGACACCCATCCACTATTGATTAAAAAGAGACAAGAATTGGTGGATCAGGCTGAGGCTCAACGGGAAAAGGCTAAAATTTACTACGAGGTAAACCCTTTTTATTTATTTATCTTTAAAAATATATTTTTTAAACGTAATTTTTTTAAAATAAATGCAAAATATTTAGATAACAAGAAAAAGAATAGACGAAATGAGAAAAAGAAAACTTCAACAGAACAAGGAGGAATTACATACTAAATTGAGGAATACCAAGGATGATATAGCAAAGGTTATTTTGTTTATAATATTTTATTCTTTTTTTAAAAGTTTTATTTAAAAAAATTATTTATTAATTTAACAAAGATAATTCTAGGACCTCGAGGAGCACGAGAGAATAGCCGACTGGGAATTTAACAACGCTGAAATTGGGAAAATTCACTATATTACTAATTTAGATTCCAGCAAGAAGACTTTGAGAGGGTGAGTGAAAATATTTTAATGTATCATTGGCAATTTAGAAAATAACTATTAAAAATCGTCCTTTTTGATAAAAAAAATGAAATATACTTTTTGACCAAAACTTTTTAGATCAAAAAAATTTGCATAAAGCAGTAGAAAAGGCATTATAGGACCATGACCTGGCCGAGGAAAATTTCCCGGTCATTCTGTGAGAACCCTGAGGGACAAGAAAAAAGGGAATCTGCACTTATTTTATTCTTATTTGAAAATAATTTATTTATATTTATATAACATTAATTTAATTGTTACTCTCTTCAGAAGAGGCGGAGGCGTGCTAATCGAGCCTCCCAACTACTTCAACACAACTCCCAAACCAATGGCCACCGCGGCCCCAAATGCCATCTACCTCCTCACAGACGCAGAAATCGCTTCCGATATTAAAATGTTCACAAAAGCCACGGAATCCGTCAGTCCAGCCAAGGTAGGGCATTTTTCATCTATTTTTCTTGTTTTACCAATTTTTTTCCATATATTTTATATATATAGGTTTTCAACTTAAAAAGGGAGTAAAAAAATCGAATCTAAAATCCTGCAAAAATCATTAAAATTGAGGAAAAATGAAGAGAAGATGATTCAGGTCCCCAAAAGATATCATTTCAACATTAAAAAAGAGAACTTTCCATCCCAATATGCAAATTTTCATCAATTTTCCACTCCAATATTCAAATTTTCAGCAATCCCACCGCCTGACCGACGTCCACATGAGTAAAATGCGCCTGACCTACGACGGAAAGGCCTACAAACAGGGCGAAGAGGTTACGGTAGAGAACAACGAGTACGGTAAATTCCCGGCCCGTATTGACGTCATAACTGAAGTTGTGGTCACATTTAAGGTAAATTACTTTTTAATTAAAAAAGTTTTTAAAAGAACATTTAAAAAAAAAGTTTGAATTCAGGCAACACAAGCTTGGGACACGAGGCAAATCCACGCGTCTTGTTCGGATCTGGCGGAGGGAAGGGTGCTGATTTCGAAGAAGAGGAGCAATTGACCCATTCAAAAGGAAAAAAAACTTTTTAAAAAAACATGGGAATTTCAATAAAAAGTTTTGAAATAAATTGTTCTTAGTGAAAATTCGAGACAACTGGGAGGCTGGAAAAGGCCGCTTTTGAGAAATCTGGGTAGCCTCAGGTCGCTTTAAACGAATCTGAATAATGTAAGGCCGCTTTTAAGGGTATTTGGTAGCCTCAGGCCGCCTCAACCAAAAATTCGAAACAGCCAGCTGGCTGGAAGAGTTGCTGAATTCTGAGGGTCACAACGATCCTGGGCGTTTCATGGCAGGACCAGTGGAAAGCAGTCCTTTAAAAAAAATTACAGCCAGCCAGCTGTCACGATTTTGGTAGTTCCTCTGCGTCTCCGACTTCTGATTCCCACTGCCTCTCTGCGTCCCAAACGACCTCTCTTCATCTGCCTCTAACGGTCTACGCCTCTGACTATCACAGTTCCTCTGCGTCTCTGCAGTTTTCGGTATCTCTGTCTCAATTTCTGTCTGTTGCCTCATCTACTACTCTTCATGCCTTATTGTCTCTACTTCTCTTCTCTCTCTACCCCTCCCTCTATTACTGACTCTATTTCTCAGACTGCCACCATTCCTCTGCGTCTCTAACTCTCTCCTCTCATTTCCACTGCGTCCATTCTATCGACTTTTTTTTGCCAATGTACAGACTTTTTGTCCCATTTTTCCAGCCAATTCCACCATGTCCACGTATTTTCAATTCTTTCCTAGCCTCCTTTCCCTTCCCGTATTTAAAACGAACCGTGGAGAAGCAGAACATGGCTCCGATGATGCACATGAAGAAGGCGAATATCCGCTGCGTCCTCGTCAGACCGAAGACGCTCTCGTCCGTCGAGAACCACCCGCTCCCCGATTTTCTGGAATTTCAAGAGAAAAAAGTAATGAAAATAAAGAAATCACCTGTTTTTGGCCTGTGGCAACTGTCCATCGCCGAACTCTCCCGTGAGAGATTCACTGTCCGCCGTCTCGCTCTTCGACAGAAGGGGGATTCCACTGGAAATGGAAGATTTAGGGAGGAAAATTAGGGTTCTAAATGATTATTTTGGGTTTTAGGATCTAAAACGTTTTAATTTAAAATTTCAAGCCAACCAGGTGGCACTACCGCCACTTTCAGAAACTTTGATTTACTGCCAACCAGCTGGCAGAAAGACAATTATTAAAGTTCTTAAAGGACTGCCCCTAAGGGAGGTCCAACATGACTGATTTGCAAACCAAAATGACTGAGCCTAGCCTCTGGTCCTACGACGATTGATTTTTAAAGGACTGGACCTGGCTCGATCACAATTGATTTTTAATGACTTTTAATATTTTATGGATTGATTTCAGGCCACAGAGAAAACAAGACCGAATTGCACCTCATTTTGTACCTCACTTGTAGTCTGACCTGGCTTTGTATGCCTGTAGTCTAATTTGTAGTTTGAACTCAGGGGCAACGTCTCAAGCCGCCGCCTTTTCCCGCGCTTTCCAGTTCACCTGGCAGGCACCCGCTTTCCGCTTTTTCTGCCAACCTCAGGCCTCTTTCCGCTTTTTCTGCCAACCTCAGGCCGCTTTCCGCCTTTTCTGGCAACCTCAGGCCGCTTTCCGCTTCTTCTGGCAACCTCAGGCCGCTTTTGTGGCGATTTTAAGGGTTTTAAAGGACTGTGTCCACAAGGACACGTCACCACTCATTTCTGAAGAACTTCAACGTTGAAAGTTTAATAAATATCGATTTTTAAGAATTAGCTTACCTGGTCCCACAACGATTGATTGTTTTTTTCTATTTTAAACGATTTTTTAAGGTTTTTATCGATTTTTAAACTACCGTACCTGATGGAGCCGGAAATCTTACTCCTGAGCTCCCCAAACGAACTGAAAGAGGCCGACCCCAGGCCACTGGTCAGCCCTCCGGCCTTTTTCTTCTGCTCATTGACGAATGCCTCCAACGCTGACATTCGTCCTAATCACAAAAAGTACCGTAACCCACAATTATCGTATATTCAGAGATAAATAAAGTGGGAACTTGTCTCCAAAACAAAGAAAACACAAGACACAAGCTTATTTCCTTTATGTGATCTAACGGAACTATACAGAATGGAGGATCGTCTAGTGGTGGCCGTCCCAGGAGGTGGTTCCGTGCTTGGTGTACTGGTAGAGCTCCTCGGCGGCGATGAGGAGGGCAGCGGCGCCGACTCCGACCTTCCAGCCGGGCAGGATCAGCTGAAATGAGAGAGGGTTAGAGAGGGAGAGAGAGAGAGAGAGAGAGAGAGAGAGAGAGAGAGAGAAAGCAAGGCTGAAATCATCAATCCAGCCAGCCATCTGTCAGAAGAAATAAGAAAATTTCAAGGGCATCTGGGCAGCCTCAGGCCGCTTTTTGGAATATTGGCAGCCCCAGGCCCCTTTTTTGGAATCTGGGCAGCCTCAGGCCTCTTTTGAGGACTTTTCATGCCTATTTTTAAAGGACTGTCTACCCTGGCCTGGTCCTGCCACGAAGAGTTGTTAAAGGACGGAATACACTTGTCCCACCACGACAGAAAGCTAGTTTTAAAGGTCTGGTTACTCCTGGCACTGGTGCAATATTAAAAGACTGGTGAAACTGGCCGTCGTGGTGAGACCTCCGATCAATAAGAAATCGTGGCAGGACCAGTCAATATAGTCCTTTTAAAAAGGTGGCAGAGGCAGCTAGAGAAAGAGAGGGGTCAGAGACGCGGATCCCTCTGACCTTCTTGAAGTGAGCCCACTGGCCGACGACGTGGGGGTAGCGGCGGTCGTAGAGGTACACGTAGTTCCTGAAATTGATAAAATCAATAATTTAAAGGTTCCGTTACGTTATAAAAGCTTAAAAAATAGCTGTTAAAATCTAAATAAAAAATATTCAAAATTCTGCTCCAAACGGCTGAGAGACGGATTTTCGACTACTTTCCACACGAATCGGTATTTTACACCAAAAATTGCCATTCTTTCATATTTTCAGTTTGGCCTCGTCAATTCCTTCGATTCTACAACTCATCTCCTTGAAATAGACTTTAAACGCAGTCATTGGAAATTCCGTAAAATATGGAATTTTGACAAACCTGATCCAGGGGTCTTTCAATCCGACCTGTCCGAGCCTCTTCTCGTGGGCCAACAGCTCGGGGAACTCCCTGTAGTTGTTGTAGATGGAGTACTTGGGGATGGTGAACGGCTCGTGGTGTCCGTGACCCATTCTGACCTAAACTAACTTTTTGCAGCTTTTTCTTCAGATATTTACATTTAAAATCAATAAATACATTATTTTTCACAAATTTATCCCATTTTTAAAAACAAAAATAGTGAACGAATGAACCAAAACACTAAAATTTGACTTGACGGTCTAAACTCACTTTTTTCGCTTTTTCTTTCAGATTTCTACGTAAAATGTCAAGTTTTATATTGTTTTCGACGTTTTAAATATTATTTGTAACAAAAATAAAGCTAAAATCCACTGAAACACGTAAAAAGTAACAAAACGGAGCCAAAAACGTGGGAACAGGCGGCCGCAGGGGCGCACTGAAATGCAACAGCCGCATATTTTTCGGCATGGGTCGCGCCACGATTTCAGCCTCATGACGTCAATCATGCCCTGTTGTCGTTTTCCACCGTTGGAATATCCGATATTTCACTATTTCCACTCCAATTTTCTGAATTTTTGAGATTTTACAACAAAAATAATTTAAAATATAACTTATTCAAGTAAATTTGGGGCAAATATAACCCGTATATGGCCAGTTTCATGGAAAAAAGCGAATTATCGGAATTCTTGCTCCCATTTGATGTAAACATGTTATTGAGCGATTTTGACTGAATTGCAGTAAACAACATGCTTCAATTACGTCTGTCGAAAGCGAAAGTTCGCTTTTATTCACGTTTTGGCCACGATTCGGTTGATTTTAGCTATTTTTCGGTGATTTTCCTGGAATTTTTTTGATTTTTACTGAACTCAGCTGGTTTCAATATCTTTTTATTGGATAAACTTGCGTAAATACATTGTTAACACAATTATTTTCAGTTATAACCGTCCGAAGATGGCGCCAGGACCGCGCAAATCCGCTAAAAGAGTGAGTTTTTGGAGCATTTTTCTGGGTTCTTTTTTAGCGATTTGTTTCTATTTGTAGTTTTATTTTATTGTAAAATTCGTATTTATTTATTTTAAATCCCATTTTCAGAACGAAAACGACGAGACGGTCGGTCCGTCGAAGGAACAGGACGAAATCGCCAAGTTCCTCCGCTTCAACTGCCCCACCAACAGCACTCTCTTCCAGGGCAACGATGTCCACTACTTTTCCGGTTTGTCTTTCTATTTATTTCTTTTTTTAATTCCAAAATGCAAATTTTATTCACTTTTTGGATCCCAAAATGCTAATTTTAGCATCAACAAAGTCAAAATTCACAGGATTCTGAATATTTTTTTCAGGAATCAAGGCCGTCGACACGCTGTTGAACTCGAAGTATGGAGAGAAGGCCAAGGGTCTAAGGAAATTCAACGATCGGTGAGTTTTGCCACGGCTTTAAAGGTCTAAATCCTATTTTACCCCCAGAAAGCCCTATTTTAATGGTCTAAAACCCCTCGATTTTTGCAGAAACGCCATCGTTTCCTACATCCAGGAGCTGATGGACCTGCAGATGTTCTTCCGTGCCAAGAAGCTGGTTCCCAAGAAGAAGGAAAAGAAGGACGAGGATAAGAAGGACGGAAATAACACGGAGACCGACCAGGAGGAGAAGAAGGAGGAGTCAAAGGTTGGGTTTAAAGGTCTAAAATTGGATTTAAAGGTCGAATGGATTGTTTTAAAGGTCTAAAAATTGCAGTTAAGGGTCTAAAAGTTCTTTTAAATCAGCGTTAAATCGTAATAAATCAACAAATCGGCTCGAGCTTCGAGGTTGGCAGAAAGCGGACTGAGATCACAGGAAAAGGCGCTTTTTTATTAAAATTATTGATTACCGTAATTAAATTAAAGAGATACAAACAAAAATGATTAAAAACAAGAAGGAGTGTAAAAACAAGCGAGAACTAGTGATGACCAGTTAGGTGGCTGACTGGTGAGTGCGGGAAGTCTTCTTTTCCCGCGCTTTCTCGCCAGGAGACGCCGCCCCTAGGTTCAAACTACAAATGAGACTACACACATACAGAAGCAAGATCAGAATACAATCAAAGTATACAAACAAAGGGGAAGTAGTTTCTAAACGTGGCGGTTGTGCCACCCGGTTGGCTCGAATTTTCGATTTTTAATTGAAAATTGCGATAAAACCTGACAGTCGGATTGCTTGAATATTTTTAAAAAAGTTAAAAGGACTTGACCTACCCAGTCCTTTATTACTTTAACATTACTTTAACAAAAAGTCCTCTAAAATCGTTCTTTAAACAACTATTTTCAGCCCAACGAGCCGGAGAAGAAAAAGAAGAAGGTGAAGCTGGAAGTCCACGCCACGCAGGTCTTCAACGACGACAAGGACGTCTACGTTTGGGTGTTCGACCCCACTCCCCTTCACAAGAAAATCATCGGTCTTTTGATGGGTAAGCGGCCTGAGGCTACCCTGATTCATATAAAAGCGGCCTGAGACTGCCCAGATTCCAAAACAGCGATCTAATTAGCATATTGCAGTGGTTGGTACTATAGTCGGTTGTCTCTTCCCGCTGTGGCCCATGTGGCTCCGCCAGGGCGTGTGGTACCTCTCCCTCGTCGGTCTGGGCGCCTTCGCCGCCATTTTGATCACCGCCGTTTGTAAGTTTTGTATTTTTATTTTTATTTATTTTAATTTTAAATTTAAATTTTTTTAAAATTTTACCTTTTTTAAATATTTTTTTGTTGAATTTTAACTTTTTAAAAATTATTTTAAATTATAAATTTATTTAAAAAAATAAAAAATAAACCATTTTTTTCAGTGAGGACTATTTTATTCGGAATCATCTGGCTCTTCTCGTGGGGCCAGCACAAACTCTGGATTCTCCCCAACCTCACCGAGGTAATTTTATTTATTTTTCTTGTTATTTTTAAATTTAAATTTAAATTTTTTTGTAAGTTTACCTAAAATTTATATTTTTACAGGATTGCGGTTTCTTCGAGTCCTTCAAGCCGTGGTACACTTACGAATATTGCCCGAGGAACGCGCCGGCCGGAAACAAGAAGGATGAGAAGAAAAAAGACAAGAAGAAAGACAAAAACAGCGGTTCTCTAGCCAAATTGAGCCATTTTATTGAAATTGTCGATTCAGATGGAGAGGATACGGCTCCCCTGCTCGCCGAGGCTTCTGCTGCTTCTGGAGATGCTTCTGGAGGAGAAGAGGCTTCTGAGAAGGCCGCTCCTGCTGAAGGAGAAGTGGCTGAAGAGTCGGCTGGCAGTGCCTCTGACGACAACGCCTCGCAGGAGAATTCCGCTGGCAGCAGCAGTGAGGTAAAGGAGACAAAGAAAAGGAAGCGGCCTGAGGCTGAGAAAGCGGCCTGAGCCTGCCCTTATTCTCTAAAATCTCCAGAAGAATGTCCTAATATTCCAATTTCCAGGCCTCCGCCCCTCCTTCTCCCTCGACTTCCGGCCAGCCGAGGAAGCGACGAGCGCGAAAGGCCGACGACGGCTTCGTCCACGTCAAGTGATCCTCCCTCAGTTGCCCTCTCCCATATTCTTTTCTTCATAATACCCCTTTAATCTGGTCGAAAATAGCTATTTACCCCCTTCTAGAAACCCCAAAAGTTTGTGAAATACCCCCGAAAGGGCTACTGGTACCCTCTTTTCCCCTGCGTTTAGCCCTCTCCTCTCCCAGTATCTATACATTGTTTGTGAATTGTGAAAATCGTTGCATGAATGGGATATTAGAAGGTTGTTGGGGGTTGGAAATGGAGTGGATAGGTTAGAAATCGAGGAATCAAAGAAAAACAGTTGAGGGAATCCATAAATGGATCACCTTAAAGGGCTAGTTAGGTTTTTTTTTCGTGATTTCCTTCTTTTAAAAATGACAATTCTCTTTAAAAACCGGTCTGATGAATTTTCCTTCTTTAAAAAAACTGTGCGGCAATCAGCGGAGTGTTCGAAAACGGCGCGCCATACTTTTTCCAGAATTAAACCGAACCAGGAAGTTTCAGAAGTCACGCGGTAAAGCGAAATAGTCTCGTTTGGACGGGGTTTCATAAGGCAACTGGGGTAATATTGTGTCAAAGTATACCGGGTTGAAGGAGTATTATCCTATGAAAAAATTATGTTTTCCTTATTTTATATTTATATGAGGCCATTAATTGTTCGATTCACCCTTTCGATCACGGCTGAATTATTGCTGAAAGTGCAAAGTGCAACGAACCCTTCGAAAATATTGTGGCAAGCAAATCGGATTATCAATTCCTGCTTGGGGAGAAAAGGAGCAGAGAATAAAGCTCTCTAATGGAAAATAGAAATGTGGAACGAAACCTGGCCGATTGGTTAATAAGTTATGTAGGACCGTGAGAGCCCTCGTGCGTCCTAAGGCCGCCTGGTTTTTTTAAAAAGCGGCCTGAAAAAAAGCTGCTTTCTGCAAAGGCGGCAACCGTGTTTTTTTTTTGCTTGATATCTGCGACTAAAATCAATACAAGTGTATTCCACGGGGTTAACATATCGACTGGCAAAGGATGAGAAAAAACGCCAAGACATTGATTAGATTGCCTAATCGCCTTCCTAATCGCAAAAGGGTCACCTAATTACGCCAGACCGCCAGAGCGTCGAAAGTATGGAATTAGCTTATAGCAAGAGGTATATTGGCGGCTAAATTACGTAAACTTGGCACCGCAACTGACCTAGTTGAATAAAATTAATCGATATGGTATTAGCCACGGTTGGTGCCTACCTCCTGAAGGAGTAATTTGACCTCTAATCAGAAGCGACCTTAGACCACTCAGATTAATTGTAGGCGGCCTGAGGCTGCCCTGATTCTTTAAGAACGGCCTGAGGCTACCCTATTTAATTAAGAGCGGCCTGAGGCTACCCTAATTCACTAAGAGCGGCCTGAGGCTACCCAGATTCCTTAAGAGCGGTCTGAGGCTACCCAGATTACTTGAAAGCCGCCATAGACTGCCAGGATTCTTCAGAAGCGGCCTGAGGCTACGCGGATGCCTTAAGAGCGGCCTGAGCCCACCCAGATTACTTGAAAGCGGCCTTAGACCACCATGATTCTTTAAAAGGAACCTTAGACCACCCAGTTTCCTTATAAGCGGCCTGAGGTTACCTGGATTCTTTAAGAGCAGCTTGAGGTTACCACCCAGATTCTTTAGAAGCGGCCTTAGACCAGCCAGATTCCTTGTGGGCGGCCTGAGGTTACCCGGATTCTTTAAGAGCGGCATAATGCTACAACCCAGATTCTTTAGAAGCGGCCTTAGACCGCCCAGGTTCCCTGAAAGCGGCCTGAGGTCACCACATAGGGTTTCAGAAGCGGTCTGAGGTTACTCCAATCCAATAACAACTGCCATTGACCATCCAGCCTTTTCCCTCCACTTCAGGAAATGAGAGGAATCTTGCACTTTCGATTGGCCGGATCCTCAAGATTGGATGGATTGCAGCAGACATGGGGTTTTTTTGTCGACCCCGACGCCTGCTCGATTTATCGTGCGGTGTAAAGTCTTTTTGGTGCAACAGTTGTGCTGACTCAGAGGGTCAGAGCAGCCCTTTGCCGCCGGAGTCGCCGACGGACTCGCGACTGACCCAGCAGATAGCAGCAGACAACAGGAGGAGGTTTTACTGCTGGCAAATGGCTACTGTTTTTCTCTCACTGTCT